>JARHVA010003188.1:0-15000 GCA_037957365.1 Torreya grandis
CTCAAGTTTCCAATTGGTTCCTCCATATGCAAACTATGTGTAGGCAATGCATAAGGATTGTACAATGTCCAACTTAGAGATTTCCTAACTTTGTTTCCATGGTACAAGGGTCTCCAAATACTTTAATCCCTATTATGGAGGTTTTTTTACTTCTACTCATCACTTCAACCCTACTCTTGTTCATCATATGCATGTTGAGAACATCAAACTAAGCTCTCTAACACAAGATTGAGACACCCGTATCTCCTTTGCATGTAGGTTATCTTAAATTATTAGACGTTCTGATATATGTTTCAAGGTTTTTTATGAACTCTTATTTGTCTAAATGTGCTTTATTTGACTAGCTTTCCTCAAGAAAAAACCTAGACACCAACTTGCATCAAGTCTTTAGGTCACTATCTGAAACAGTCACAACTGACTATGTGAGAGCTACTTTAGGGTCCTTTTGATCATAATTAACCTTAAATGAGTCTATTTTGATGATTTAGGACTTCCATAACCATAATTAGGTTAAAAAAATCATCTAAGCATCATCAAGGATTAATAATTTCCTATCTACCCTATCTATCTAGACTGAGACAATCCTTCTTTAACCTGACCCATATTTTACCTTTGACTATAGGTGTATGTAGTTTCATGACACCTTGACATGGTGAAGAGAATATTAAAAAATCATTAGTATCATGACAATCTCTCATCCATTGAATTTTCATAATTAGACTTCGATCATTACCTAGATACCCTGCTAGCTACCAACATAATCATCTAGTTGGCTTTAGATGTTCATGGAGCCTTTGAGAGGTCCATGATAATTTGATTTATTTTTTTGGAGATTATAAGGTCTATCATAGTTATATATAATGTGGTCACAATTTTTTTTTATCCATTCCAAATTTCCTTAGTTCTTTTCATACGCTTGGATTCCTAATTGAGTTCTCTTTAGTTATAATTGAGAGTCAACATTAGTAACCCCTGTAGGTGAGCATCTTCTTACTTAGACTTGATCAAGGAGATTAAGGCTTATTTGAAAACACTTTAAGGTCATAAAATGTATCCTTTCACTAGAATTCACCTTGAATGCTCCTTAAGCATCATCAAATACATTTTCATAGCCTACTTCCATTTATCCTAATGTATGTGCAACTTTATGATATGAGTACGAAATTGCAAAATGTATGAGATATAAACAATAGTCCATTCCTTTCTATAATGATCCTTAGGCTTATAAAGGTTATTTTAATCATTATGATTCATTAACTATGGAAACAAGGTCTATATTATAACCTTTGGAACTAAAATTCAAATTGAACTCTTTCATATAGACACTATTGTATGCTCTTAGTGGTTTTAGGAGCAACTTGAGACCTTCTAATAAGCATCTTATCTTCATCATTTGATATTAATCTTTGGAATGGATCTAGTCCATAATATGGTTTATCAATCTTATCAATATATATATTTGAAACACCTTATGAGCATATTTTAGGAGGTCTATAAAAAGCTTATGGGCCTTTGTTTTATACTTTTAGGGATTAGATCCCTTAGAACACAGTCACTTCTTTGAAAGTGTTCCTTATCTCATTTGTCATTCTAGTGTTTCTAAAAGGTCTACCAGTGCCACCTTCAACATATTAATATGCTAAATTGGTTCCATCACTTGTTCAATACCTCAAAATAATTATTCTTTATTCTCTAGAAATATCACATGTAGATGGTTGTTGACTTTAGACATAGGCATTGAGTATGAGATCAAGAAGAACTATAGATGAAAGGATCTTAAGGAAACTCAAACTCAAGGTTAAAGTTTCAAATGAACAATATACACCAAGGTAAAATTGAAAAAAATTCCAACACCTCTACTTCAATGTTTTAAATCTCCATGAAAACATTTAAAGGTGTCCATTAATGGCATAATTGTGTGTAAGTATGGTATATGATTGTAAATCAAGAATAATGATTATAAAATAGGATTTTAAAGTGAAAAATTAGGTTAAAATCACTTTTAAAACAAGATAATTAACCTATCATAACCATATTGAATCATAAAAAAACATGAAATCCTTGAAAAAAGAGGGAAAATGCCAATCAACCTAGAATGGACCAATTTGCAAACTTGAGGGTATTAGCTTGTCAAAACAATTTAAAACTTGAAAAAAAAGCATGGGAAGTGTTATATAAGGAGGAAAAAATCCTTTTAAATAAATCTTAGCATCTGACTCATATATAATTTCTTGAACCAAGGCAAAACCTGAAGGGTGCATAGATGAGTTGGTAGTTTTACACAGTCCAATTCAAATAGATGGTTCATGAAGAAAAATTGAAAATTTATAAATATTATTATATTTATTTTAATTTATATTAGTGTATAAAAACTTACCAAAATCATTCTATGTAAAATAACTTGTGCTGACCATACCAGTCAAGAACTTGTAAGCCACTTCTCTATGCCAAGAAGGGTGAAAAGGAGATAGAATGGTTTTGAGAAATAAGTGTTTAGTTTCAGATTAAAAAAAATGTTTATTTGAGTATGTAGAAGATGAATAGTCACATTTACATGCTTTCTAAGTGGTACACTTCTCAAAGAGGTCGTACAAGTGCTACTTTCTCCTTTTTGGCTAAGAAAAATACATTTTATCTAAAAAACATATCAAATTTTTAGCCTTTTCAGTTAATTAATAATTATAATGACACATTGGTCATGACATCATCCATTTAAACTTTCACATTTCCCAAAAACCCCATATAAAGCATTAAATGCACTATTTTTTACCCCTAAAATGACTTAAAATGATAAATGAACCTAGAAACTAATTGACCAAAGCTAGTACTATATTAATTGACATAAAATGACATAAAAAACCTCATGAAAATACATTACACCGCTTTATATGCCTAAAAATCAATTTTTTTACTAGGGGTGCTCCATTTTGACATAAAAGTCAAATTTGGTCAATAATACAATCATCACAGCAAAAATATATCAAAAAATAACATGTCTAACATCCATTATCATCATCCTCTAGTCTATCTTGTCATATATCATATAGTCTAAACTACATTGGCCTAAGGTATTTTTAGACTATGTAGGCAACACTTAGTCACATAATGTGTCTAAGGTTAACTCATCTACTCTCTCTTCTTTCCCCATCATTTATCATTACATCTCTCTTATCCTTCATCATCCCCAAGTCTTTCATTAGTAAAATCCTTGAGATATAATATCAATCATTAATCATTTAGTCTATTGATTCATCACCATCCCCACAATCATCATCCTAATCTTCTCATTTAATCGATTGCACCTGTTGATTGGGCTGGATAAATCAAAACATCCATCTTTCTTCCATTATCATTGATTGGTCAATTCATCATTTAAATTCTATTTTTTCCTTCTTTATTTGGGCACGATTAGGACCATAATCATAATATGGCTCATTAATTTGATGCAATGTAGTCCAATTCTTCCCCTTCATCTTTTGGTCACTCGATCATATCATTTCTTCTCTCTCATCTCCTTCATCATAACACTTAACTTTAGATTTGAACTACACTCATCATTAATCTTATCAAATCATTATCTTATTTTGGATTGATGTTTACCCATGCATGAATCCTTTCTTTGGATATGCCAATAACTCATGGCCTTCTCTATCAATCATCTTAGTTTATATATCTCCCTAGCATGCATCCTTATCTGGGATATGTCTAAAGCTTGTGGCCTTTTGTCTTATCATAATGTTACAGTGACATGATCATTTTCACTCCCTGTGCATTTTCATTTTCTAGGGGGGTCATCAATTTATAACTCACTACTCATGTCAACCTCATCTTCTTCATTATCAATTTCACATTTGGCATCCCATCCCCTTGTCTACCCATCACATCCCACCCCTCATTTCTTTTTTTGAGTGATCCATCTCATTATTACCTACATGTCCCCTTTAGGGGGAATCATTTCCACTAACATCATCTACTAAAATTCATCCATGAGTGTCTTTCTTCTTTTAAATACCATTACTCCTTCCACTTCATCCACTCACAATGTCATTTCAAATAGGGGTAAAATGTATGCATCTAAATTTTAACGCTTTATCAATAACATCACCGATTCATCTAATTTATCCTAAAATCATATTATATTAGTCCTAATATAATATTTCTAATATATCCCCAATCTTACATTAACCTTATAACATCAAATTCCTAACTAATCTACCTAAGTCCCTATTGTCTACTAACTAATCTCACTTGTCTAATATTTGGGAATTTAAAATTCCCATAACCCACCTACCTACCTACTCCTAGTTACTCCTACAATCCTACCCCCTAATCCTAACCAAACCCTTATCATAATCTAGTTTAATCTTCCCCTAATCATCATAAGATTCCCTAGAAAAATTTAGAACACTCCACCACCCTTCTCCTTCTCTAAAGAGTTCTCTCTTTAGATAATTCTAAGGAATTTTAAATTCCTTAGAATTCCATCTTTCCTCTATATAATAGTATTATCTAGAGACTTATAATGAGTTTTTAATTCATTGTAAAATCTCCTTCCTTTACCTATTTAAATCCATGACTCCCTCTATTACAAACAATGAGAATTCAAACTAAGAAATTTCATGAGTCTTCATGCCAATTTCTTAATCATAAATCCATTAGTATTTTTTCAAACAATCATATAATCCAAGTCTTAAATAAATTCAATATCATTCTAAATTTTTGAGTCTAAAGGTAGTACAAAATCCATAAATCATTTAGTATTTTTATTGTTTAAATCTTGATTTAGATCACTTAGCTTTAGGATTGAAATGTTAGTATTGAATGTTAATTTATCTTTACATTTTTTATCTTATTAGATCTATATTTACTTATAGTTTGGTATTTTGAGTATATTTTGATATAATTTTAATAATATAATAAATTTCTCAAAATTTCTATCTCAAAATTATATCATGGCCCTAGCTCAATCATGAGACTTAAATGTACAACACTATTAACATACATTAGCCAAAATACATGCCTTCAACCATGATGTCCATGTCATTCACATATCAATTTATATTGAATAGAAACCTAAAGTTAATGTATCTCCCATTAATAATCCATCATTAGACAACCTATGGGTACCTAAATAGATATCAATTCTATAAAATCTAGAAACACTTGAATCTTATACACCTGCACAACCAAATAATCTATCAAATTTTGTTATTTCTCATGATTCTATATATACCATTGAAGCTACCCACCTCAATTCAATTGAAATTCCATATTCAACTTGACCTAACACACCTATCACCAATCCAATTGACTTCACTCAACCTAAAACCAAACCTACACCTAAAATTACCTTAGATAATAAATCCATAGATGTATGATAAATACATTCTAAATATGATCATAAAAATAATAAAATAATTGATCTTGAAGTAGATGTATAACACTATGTACCATTACCCATGCTCCATAGCGATGAAGCTATACTTTAATTAGTCCAAGCTAGAGAAACTCAGCTTCCCTGACAAAATAATAAACTTGGAAACTTCACATGAAAAGCTCATTATTTTAATAATTCCATTACTATTTTGGATCTTAAAATAAATCATGTTTCTTCTCTTCCTCTTGATAAAAATCATTTCCAAGATGAAAATTTTATGATCATTTAATAAACCACAAAAAATGATTATGATACACCAAAATTTCCTCAATCTATAATTATCTCTAAATAACTCACTCCAATAAAGCATGATAACTTTAGCTTATTATTTAACAAGTATCATGAAACATTTGCTTGGTCATATGAATATATGTTAGATATTTATCCTAACATCATTTTACATAATATCATCACTTACCCAAATGTAAAACTTGTTAGACAAGAAAAACAAAAAATTCTACCTAAAATTTCTACCTTATGTCACAAATAAATAATTGAAATTTTGGATGTCAAGTTTGTCAAATATATTGACTACTCAGAATAGGTATCAAACATAATTCCCATTCATAAAAATGTCACCATGGTTATTCGTATATGCATTTTATTTTTTTAATCTTAACATATCATGTCCAAAAGATAAATTCCCCTTACCTTCAATAGATGCTATAGTCAATTCAACCATTGGATATGACATATTATCACTTATGGATGGTTTCTTAGGATATAACCAATTTTTCATTGCTATTTAGGACCAACATAAAATAATATTTATTATAGAATGCAAAACCTATTGTTACATAAAAATTCCTTTTGCTCTTAAAAATGTTGGAGCAAATTATCAATGTAAAATGACCCACATTTTCCATGATTTTAAAAAAAAATAGTAGAAACCTATGTCCATGATCTCATTTCTAAATATAAAAGTCATACAATCCACCTCACCAATATCTCTATAATTTTATAGTGACTAATGAAATATAAAGCTACACTTAACCCATACAAATGTGTATTTGGAGTTACATCTAGTAAAATTTTAGGGTTCTTAATCTCTCTTCAAGGTATTGATGTCGATCTGGCCAAAATAAATGATATCTTCAACATGCTTGTTCCTCACTCTATTCCTAACATATGCACTTGCCTTGAAAATATTAGATAAATTTAATGTTTCATCTCAAAAATAGATTACCAAATATATTTTATCAGTTCCCTTCTCATAAAAGGTAATTCTCTATAATGGATATATTCATGCCAAAAATCTTTTGATAATATGAAAGAATATTTTCTCCATCCTCCTACTCTTTGACTAACTTCAAATTACCATCCCTTGATCGTATATACCTTTTTTACCACCATATCATTTGGGATAATGATTTCCTAATAAGATGGCATTGATAGAGAGTATTCTATTTATTACATCAAGCATGGAATCATTGATTATGAGAAATTATACCAAAGTAGAATTAGATTGCCTTGGTATTTATTTCATAGTTGAAAATATCCATCATTATATCCTTTACCATACCACTTATGTCATTGTTCATTCCAATCTGCTTGATCAATTATTCTGTAAAACATTCTTATCAAGAGATAGAATTGGAAAATGGATGGTCCTCACAATGAAATTTAACCTTCAAATTATTATACAAAAATATTTAAAAGGACAAGTCATTGTTGACCAACTTGTAGTGGCACCTCTACCAACTAAAAATCAGCTTCAAGATAATATCCTTGATGACAAAATTCTTTATATTGAAGGTATTAACCAAAACATCTCTATCAAATATTATTGTAATAATTTCATTGTTGAAGTAAAAGTGAATAATAAAGAAGATACCAATATCACTCCTAATACTAGTAAACTAAAAGTATTTATTGAAGAACTACTTGAAGTTAACATTGATCTATATGAATAAAACTATATACTCCACTTTGATGGTGAAAAATGCCTCTAAGGAGATGGGATAGGATGTATTATAACAAATCCACATAGTAATATCATACCATTGGCATTTAGATTAAATTTTTATGTAACTAATAACATGGAAAAATATGAATCTCTAATATTAGGCATGAAAGAATCACTTGACTTAGATATCCCATATCTACACACTTTAGGTGACTCACAACTTATCTATCACTAGGTTAATGGTGATTATCAATGTCAAAGTGAAAATTCAATTGCATATAATCAAATGGATACTACACTTACCAAATAATTTTTGTCTTTCACCATTGAGTCATTTCCAAGAGATCAAAATAATATAGTTGATTCTCTTACTTCATCAACATCTCTATTTCACCCTCATTAAGTAATTCATGATTCTTAATTTATTATTCAAATAATAAAATCACATTATTCTTTCAAACCAAATGATTTTCTAATTTGTTAAATTGAGGCTATCACTATTAAACAAATCCCATGGTATAAAAACATAATCCAATTTCTTGAACATCAAAATTACCCTCTAGACATGGATTCTCATGAGAAGACTCGAATATGTAAACAAATTTCAAGTATGTGTTTCGATAAAACACCCTTTACTACCAAAATGTAAAAGGAAACTTACTACTTTATGTTATGAAAGAAGAGTTTCCTAGTCTCCTAGAATAAGTACATGGTGGTAACTATAAGAGACATGATATAGTCCACAAATTCTTACATATGGGTTACATTGGGCCTAATCTAGAAAATAATGCTATTAATTTTACTAAAAAGTGTAATCCTTCTAAACTCCATGATGATATAATGTGATCACCATTGACTGAGCTCCAAATAATGGAGTTTCCTTGGTCATTCTCTATGTGGGGATTAGATCTCATTGGTAAATTACCTCGGTTACAATATGGACATGTATTTATGATTACTGCTACTGAATATTTTACCAAATGTGTATAATCCATGCTTCTTGTCAATGTCATGAGAATCTCTATTAAAAAAAATATCCTTATCCAAATCATTTATCATTTTGGATTTATCCATACCATCATCTCTAACAATGGTGTAAATTTCAAAAACAAAGACATGAAACATTTTTTTGTCCTAAATTTAAAATTTTCAATAAAATCTCCACACCTTACTACCCTTAATGTAATGGCTGAGAAGAGGCTACTAAAAAAATCCTAAATAAAATCTTACAAAAGAATATTCAATAAACTCATACTAATTGGTACCTTCATTTATATCCCACACTTTGGGCTTACTATACTAGCATATGAACTACGACTGGGGCAACACCATTGTTACTAATATATGGTTCTAAATCAATATTATCAAGAGAAGTTGAAATTCCATCTTTATGTTTATCTCTTCATGATATAATTCCTAATGAAGAATTATGTGAAGCTCATATTCATTCCTTATACTTCCTTGATGGACACCATTTGGATGATTTATAACATAATCTTCAATACAAGGCTCACATTACTAAACAACACAATAAAAAGGTCAAAGTTCAAAAATTTAATGTTGGTGACTTAGTCCTCAAATTAGAATACACATATGACAAAGAAGGAAAATATGTTCAAAAATGGTGGGAACCTTAGTAAATTAAGTTATTGGTCCTAGTACTTATCATCTACAAACTAATTGGCATGTTCTCAAAGAACCCACCAATGCATAATTTCTAAAGAAATATTTTTCTTAAATATCACCCTTATTTTCATAATTTTGTATACTATCCTACTAACAGTTCTTTCAAGACATCTCTAATGATCTCATCTTTTCAGTAGCCTATTTTATACAAAAACCTTATCTCCCTTCCTTGGTACTTTGGTTTCTATTTTCATTTAATTCATGAATTAAATTTTAATACAATGGATAGGACCCAATTTTTCTCATGAATATCTTTTTTTCATACACCTATTTTTAACACCTTTCCTTTTTTTATCATAAGATTTCTATTTTACAAACCTTTTTCATTATCTTATTTATTTTAAAAGATTTAATGTAAGACCATGTATAGGATCTGACATTCCTCACAAATGTCATTTTCACATTTTACACCTGCTTGGGTTTATGTTTTATGAGTTTCAATGTAAGACCATGGATAAGACTAGGTTCCACTCATTATATATATATATATATATATATATATATATATATATATATAGTTTCAAACCTCTTTACAAATTAAATGTTATTTATAGAATTTAAATAAATGGATAAAATTTTGTGATTCCATATTTTCAACCTCGATTTTTGTTTCTTTTATGGGTAAAACTTGCACAATAAACTATGTTAGCATGTTTCCCTAAAGTGACATACATCCTTATGATGAAGAATCATACTTATCTGTCAGTGTATCCCTTTCACATTGTCATATTTTTTATGATTTAAGGTAATTAAATTTTTTTCTTGTTTATTTTCCATTGATTCCATTTTTTTCATTCCACTTTATATAAAACAAGGTCAAATTCAAGATATCACTTTTATTTAACATGAATAAATAAGATTCTTAGACACCATACTCTCTAAGTCGTATTTCTTATCAATCAAGTTTAAATTTTTTGAATGATAATCATTTTTAACAACAATGATTGTTTCTTTGAATCTATATAGAGGAGGAATATCAAAATCCATGAAAATTTTTACAGCCAAATCATTAATAAAAGGCAATGATCAAAAGGTGACACAAAATAAAAAAGTTAACATCTCACCAAAAAACATGATTCATATCACATCTCCTATTATTAATTGAATCTAAAACTTAAAATTTAGCCTCATAATAGAGCCAAGGTATATTGGGGTGTGGTAAGATAGTAGATTAGAATAGGAAAGTTCAAAATTCTCTATAGTGCTACCTACTTTCTCACATAAGTGCCCAAACTTTGTAGTAGATCAACAACTCTATATGGAGTCCTAAAGAATGGGAAACATGTGGAAATGTACATCCATGATAATTTTCATGCATATAACCTTAATGGGATGATATTCATACTTCATTTTATAACCCAAGTTTTGTGTAGTTAGGAGAAGTTCTTAGATTCCTTAATGTTGAAAATAATCTTGTATTGAAAAATTTAATTTTGGTGTCTTGACTTTGATAAAGAGTTTCTCTACCTTGATTTTTCCAAAATTTATCCATATACCCATTTAATTCCCCCATTAGCAATCAATTTTGATTCTAAATCTATTTCCCCACTTCTATATCCCCTCTTCTTCACATCTTACAACATGTTATCACTACCTTGTTTTGGTTTTATTTATTTTTAGAATAAAATAGTATGTTTTAGTGCCTATGAATTATCTTATTTACACCATCAATTCAAATTTATATAATTTATTTGATTTCATTTAAAATTTTAAACATTCTTTATTACTCCTTTTTTAGGATAATTTCATCTATTTTTATATTTTTGTAATTTTTTCATTATTGAACGAGTTTGGATTATTACTTCTCACTCACCAATGTTGTTTTTACTTCATGTACTTGTTTCATTATTGAGTGAGTTTGGTTTTTACTTATCACTCATCAATTTTATATTATATTTTTTTCCATCTTTGTTTAAGTAATGATTGCTACTACTTTCATATTAAAGTTAGATTTTCATTTTTATGTATCCCTATTTTGATTTGGTTTGTTACCCTTGTTATTTAAAGTACATTTATTTGAATCTTTCAGTTATTAGCCTTGGATTTTTGGTTACCCAATTTAATATAATTTTTTCTTGGTTGTTTACTCCCGACTTAGCATTTATCACCCTATCTTACCAAATTTATAAGTACATCATACCTAAACATTTTTAGTTATCTTGACTTTTTTCCATTTTTTTGTCTTTGATCTTTAGTTTTGTGTCCTTGGTGTTTGTCTAAAATAGTCTCTATGCCCTCCATGAACAAAACTAAAAACACAATTGATAACCATTCAATAATAAAGGTAATTCAAGGTACACATATATTACTTATTTATTTTAGTTATTTACTTTCAATCATTTAATTTCAATTATTTATGCTTCAAAATATTGTAATTTATTTAGTTCATCATTGTGTGTTAGTATGTTCTTTTCCAAAAGTACCATCCCATGTTGTAACTACATGACACATGATGAGATTAGAGTGTATCATATATATACACAATAAATTTAAACTTTATTAATTACTAATGCTTTCTCTCTTGTATAAACTTGTTGAGTCTCAATCTCTCTAAGTGCATGGCTTAAAGGTTGCATCAGGAAAGGGGTGGGTAGACCATTGGTGTTTCACAAGATTATTATTCCCTATACCACCACTTAGAACCAAAAAAACTACCTCCTCTACATTTCCATAAGAGTTGACACCTCCCTTATATGCTTCTCAAATAAATTCATCACCTAAAATAGACCTTACCTAAGTCAAAACTCTTTTTATCATCCTCCAAACATAGTTGAATGGATCATCCCTATTCTAGGAATTGAGCACATTAAATGACTAAGGCATCCTTTCCTCCTTATTCTAGGACCTGACTATTTTATTTCCTAAAAAACTAGGTTAACTTGGCTAACTATGTCAACTAAAATTTTGTAAGGGTTCAGCATTAGATCTAGATATATAAACACATCCTTCACCTCATTTCCAATAGAGAGAGACATTAATTAATGCTTCTTTATGATATGCTCTTCCACTATTCTACTTAAGGAGCCATTTATTAGGGTTTCATACTTCCCTTAGAGAATAATATTATCTTGTGGGAAAAGTCTTTTGGATGCATAGGAAGAGTATTATAGCTTAGAGATAACCTATCTTTGTTATCCTTATGAACCACAAAAACCTATTGAAAAACACCATTAGATAAGGGAGATATTCAGGATGGATGGGTTCATATTTAAGTTAAGTATTCCTAACTCTTACTCTTCTTTTGTTAGTAGATATATTTTCATGTATATGTATTATTAATGTATTTATCTCTACATGACTAGGATTACCTCTACATTGACATGAGTATAGTTCTTCTTTGCATGTTTATTGTTTATGTTTATTATCCCCATTTGTAACACAAGCTTTGGTGAGCACTATATTATATTTACTTTACTTTATTACAAAACATAAGACCTAGGTAGGTTTATTATATGGTATTACTTGACTAGAGGCTTTGAAACCCTCTCTAGTGATATTGTATAGGAAGAAACACCTTAGTTAGGTCTAGTAGATCCATATTACTCATGACCCCAATTGTCTAAATATACCAACAAGTAGAATGGATAGTTTGATTTATATTCTCTAAGATAGGATTCATTTATAGATCAATTTCACTTTCTCTTATATATACTCTTATTCAACCTAATTTGAATCTAGTCATGTATACAAATGAGCCTAGTCTAGATTCTACTCCAACTTCTTCCTTTCTTAGTGATTATCCTGTACCATTACCTAAGCTAAATCCTCTACCATCACAATGGGAAGATGAGACCTATTTTTATATCCATAGAGTTGTTATCCATTTGACCAAGGATTGTCATATACATTAGTAGCATTAAGATTTTCCCTCTACCACTTTAACTAGTAGATCTTCATCATCTACTAATATATACATTTGTTTATTTCATGGTACATGTAACCATTATTATACTAATTATCAACAACTCATGAAATAAATTTATACATTGCATTAAGCCATAAAATAGCCTAAAGACAAAACTATACCATCTCCTAAGCTAATTCTAGAGTATATCCCTACATATGTGGAAGTATATTTCCTTTGGCATCAGTGTACTACACATCATATCGATAGATGTTGAGTAATTTAGAAATATCTTTAATATCTTCAATGGTCTATGCCTTCACAAGGTCAATGTCCCTCTCAAGTTCATCCATAGGTAAAGGATTATACTTCCCCACAACTTACATATTGTCATAGATTTTAGGACACTTGTTACATTCTTAGAATTAAGTATACCACATATCACATGCCTCATGAGCATCATAATTCTTCTACCACACCTACTTTTTTTGTAGAGATGATATAAAAGGAAGTCTTGTCATGACTTTATGTAAAGATTGATGAGACTCTGATTACTATCAAAATGCAACAACATAAGGATGTGTCAGATGTTATGGATATTATTTGTAGTGAGATTTATTAGTACTTTTGAACACATCATGGTGTTCTATCACATTATTATGTGAGATTATTTATACATTAGTTATGTTGACTTTCATTTTTAGTGGGTCTAATTTATCTACATCTTTATTTTATGATCTCTTTTGGATTATTTTTCTATGGATTTTCACCAACTTATACTTATGGCTTATAATTATTTTCACGTGACTTTCTCTTTCTCTCTTTATGCTTTTATGAATTATTATCTTCAATTAAAGCAAAATGGTTATTTTTGTGACTTGGTTATTAAACCCACATCACAATAGTATCCCATATTTACCATATTATTAATTAACAAGAATGATTTTTATTATATCACTATATACACCAATTTATTTTGATTTCCATCTATCCCCTTTGTTTCCCTTCTCATATAAGGCACACATAAGGTTGAGATTTAATATCACATAATAGCTTATAGGAAATCCAAATTATTTAATCAATCATCTCTCTAAATATTTTAATTCCTATAACCAAAACCTAAATCCTAACTATGTGTGTCACTTTTGTCATTCATGTTTAGTTATATGCAAAATCCATAGAGTTAAAATACAAATCATTTTAAATAAAAGGCAATCATTGAAAGGAAAAAAATAAAAATAAAATTCAAAATAACAAACAAAAGATGTGATTCATAACACTTATCCTATTCGTAATTGAAGATCAAACTCCATAGTTGGCCTCATACTAGAGTTGAGGTCTATTGGGGTGAAATATGCTATTAGATTGGGATTGGAGAATTCAAAATTATCTATTGTGATACCTAATTTATTACACAAGTACCTAATATTTGTAGTAGATTGATGGATTTGTAAGGGGTATTGAGGAATGAGGAACATGTTGTGGGAAGGTAGGTCCATTTTAATTTAATTTTATATATAACCTTCATGATTTGATTTTAATAGTCCACTTATTTTCCCATAAAGTTTTGTGTCTATTATGAACAAATATCTTTTGCACTTGAGGGTCACTAAACTATTAATGCATTCTTATATTCTTAGCATGTAATAATTCTACTAAGGTTTCATTAAAAATACCTATGTCATTATTATTCTATTCCCTTTATTCACTACAATAATCCCAATATTTCTCCTTGATGGATATGCCTTGTGAATCGATCATATTTCTAGATTTATTCCAATTGTGAATTTTAGTATAAGACCTTGGATAGGACCATATCTTCCTCTTAAATTTGTCCTTAATCATTAGTAATATTATTCCTTATTCTAATTCAACGGTTTTACATTTTCTATTTACAATATAAGACTATGGATAGGTCGAGGTATTCCCCACAAAATAATCCTAAAAACTTCTATACCATTTGTCATTCAAATAACTATCAACTTTTGTTTATTGAGTTTGTTTTTTATTTCACATAAATTCCTTTTTATTAAAATTTTATCATACTTCCCAACTTGATTTAGCATGATTTATATTATTTTGATTTGGCATGATTACTTTTCAAACATTTAATATAACATGTCTTCC
>JARHVA010003188.1:20000-382500 GCA_037957365.1 Torreya grandis
GTATAATGGGGCCTTACCATCCTACTTGTGAGAAAGCACACATGATGTCACAAGCCCTATCATGACCTTTTAGATTTATTTAATGTTTGATATATTTACATCAAATAAGTGCACTCATAATCTAATAAAATATCTATTTGATCCTATTTCCAATAGAGTTAAGGCCTACCACTCAACCTTAGATTTGGGGAACCACAAATCATATGAGTACATATGATGGGTAATATAAGTAAAGCATATACATCCTCTAATATGATCCCCATCTCTATAATGTCTCCCATCAACCTCCCATCAAAAATTATTGGTTAGTTGATCCCATGATCTAAAGAACATGATGACTAAGTCAACACTCAAGGTGATCTGACACATCTCCATAATGCCTTTTAACCATAGGGAATCCAACCAAGCATGATAATCATTTGACATTATCTACCTAAATTTTGGAAACCATACTACATCCATTAGGTGCCAAAATCTCTGTCACCTCTATAAAATGACAAAAATTATAGAATGTATTAGATCTTGAGAGAAAAGTCATACAAATATATTCTTAAACTATTCAATTTCAAAAATTAACTACTTAATCAACTTGTTATATCTATTTCCTCACCCTTTTACTACATAGTAGGCCCTATCAACCTACATAGTTAGTCACTATTATATTAAGTCATCCCTCTTACCCAAGTTTATAAACTACATGGGCCTTCTCCTACATAGTCAGCGCATTCTCACAAACTATGTCATACACCCTCTTGGATTACTAAATTAGCCAAGATGTACTAAGTTGGCCACTTAAATCTTCCAACTAGATCGACCCTCTACTATGTAGTCATCTACACTGAGTTATACTAAGTTATCCCTCTACTACATAATCAGCCCTTTTGATCATGCTTCACCTTTTTAACTAAGGTAGCTAGGTTGACTCTATTAAAAAAAGGATATAACTTTTGTAATATTTACTATAAATTCCTTAGGAATTTATTTCTCCTACCACTTCCTACCCATTAACTCACTTAATTCCTAGTCTACCTAAAAAATTCCTAAGGGCCATTTCACTACATGATTTTCCCCTAGTGTATAATATCTTACAAATAGATTAATTTTAAATAAAAAACACCAAAACTCTTGGATTAATACATCACTTTCCTAAGCTACACTGGTTGATTCTATTAGGAATCCTTCATCTTGCACTTATTATCTCCTCACCATCATCGCTCTCTAGGATATTCTAGGTCTCTCAAATATTTATTTTCTTAGAATATCAAAATTACAAATGAATTAAATTTTACTCTATTTATTTTTACTATTAAATTTTTTTTCCCTATCAATTATTTACCATCAAATTCTAAATTTTGATCATAACTTTGTTTCTACTATCTCTTTTTCAAAACTATAAGATATCCTATAATCTTGACCTCATAGAGAATTTTTATACATATAGTATGCAAAGAGAAGTTAAACTGATCTATAAATTAATCCTAACTTGGAGAAGATAAATCCTACTTACACTTTTGATTGTCGATAAATTATATAATTATAGTCAAGACCAAGATGGATTAGCTATATGTATCTAAGGGAGCTCTTAGCACAATAATATCACTAGGGAGGGTTCCAAATCCTCCAATCAATAAAATCTATGTAATAACCCTAAATAACTCCTATGTTTTTATATTCACTAAACTAATAACAAGTAAAGTAAATTCTAATCTAGTGCTCACTAAATCTTATGGCACAAAGTGGGGGTAATAAACATGAAAAGTAAATATGCATAAGACAATCCTATCTAAGATATGTATAGGTAAGACCCTAATACATAAAGAGAGTAATATATTTAAAATCCATTACTTATGATTTTTATATCTACTAAAGAGAGGAGAAAAGTAAGAGATACCTAGCTTCAAGATGAGCCTATCAAGATTAAATCTCTCCATTGGACAAAGGTGATTCACATGAGGTTGTTGTGGTTTGTATGGATCACTAAGATATGATAAAGAATTTAAGACTTTTCCACAACATAAGATTCTTCTCCAAGTAGAAACCCTAATCTAAGACTCCTCAATTAGAATCACATAAGAGTAGATTGTAAATAAGTGAAAATGAATAATTAACTCTTGTTGTGACTAATAAATGATGAAAAGGATGTGTTTATATAGTTAGATCTAACCTTAGTCCTTTCTAAAACTTTAGCCAATAGGGTCAGACCAATCAACTATGTATCATTATTGACAAAAATAAATTAGGTCCTGGTCTAGGTCAGCCAAGGGATGATCTAGACCTTAAATGGGTTTTATCAATTAGAGTATAAGGTTGATGGGGTTGACATTGTAGTGTAAATTGTCAAAAAGGATTTTAGGTTAGAGAAGGGATAATGAAGGCAAAAAATGACTAGAAGAGGGTGAAAAAGAGGAGGCAAAGCTTATAAGAATGTTTTTAGGAAATGGTTGTGTATATAAAAAGTGAAAGTATAGGGATAAAAATCCTTTGAAACACTAATGGTTTGTCTAACCCTTTCTCAATGTACCCCTTAAGGCATGTGTAGATATCAAAATTACATCACACACATGCATAACTCCTTGTGTCAAACCCCCCTTTGAGCCCCTTTTTAATAATTATCCTTCTTAACCCATGATTTTACCCCTCAAACATTTAATTAATTTAAAATATTTAATTAATTTAATTAATCACTACTTATACCACCTTACCTAGCCACCTCATCCTAAGACTAATTTTTACTCTCTGAGTCACCTCAGGACTCAGTCCCCTAATCCTAACTACCCATGACTTGTTCTCACCCTAAAAATAATTTCTTAACTAACTACATCCTTTTTAACCTCAAATTTCTACCATTTCCTAATGGATACCACACTTGGCATGAGAAAGAATAAAAAATAGGCTAAAAATAACCCTTTTACCTATTCTCATACCACCAACATCAGTCAACCCATGATCAATATCGGTGGGATCACTTACATCGATTACTTAAGCCAAATTCCAAACTAATGTTTAGGTCAGTAGAAATAAAAAAACTCAATTATTCACATACAAGCTTTGGCATTTAACTTTATATATTTAGACTTACCCTTACTTTGTACAAATCAGTCTAGATTAGGAATTGATATACTACACATAGCTTGGATTCTTCTAAACTGGTAGCACATGATTGTCTTTCTATTCACCTATTACTTCAACATGCCTCACTAAATCCATCTATTTGGCACCCATAGTTCATCCATTTCATTATCTAAGTATATCTCTATGTTTTATTAATTATTTTAAATAGTCATTTTATAATTAATTTACATTGTATTGTTTATCATTTCACAAATGTCCTAACTCTCCTTGCAAAGGAGTTATAAAAATCCTCTTATTTTTATCTACTCCAAACATACCAACCTTCTATATATACCCACTTGAGTCTTACACAATCCATTATGACTCTTCCTAACCTCATAAACCTAACCAACATCCACTTCCTAGCTCAAAAAAGTCTCTTATAACCCCCTAAGAACCTACTACCCCTATCGACATCAGTCACATAACCAACGTCAGTCATATAATTGTGACCATATCTGCTTACCAATATCAGCAACCTAATCAACATTGATGACTATGTATTTCTACTAACCTCCTTGAACCTTTCTTAACCACCTCTAAAAATATCAATAACTCATATTACCTACATTGTGTCACTCTATGCTATACTTAAACTGCAATAATGGTAAGAATCTCTCTCTCTTACTCTCTCTTTCATTTTGTTATTCATTACCAATTTTTTTTCAAAAAGTGGATTGTCATCCCTAAGAAAGTTTGACACTTCTAGGAACAAGCGCATAGCTTGGCATCCCACTCGTATATCTACTAACAAATATTTTCAGTGGTAGTACTTTATTATTCATAGGTAGTCCTCCCTAGCCAAAGAGGAGTGCTCAACATCATCTAGATATGGTGTGCAACAAATTCAGGTTCTCTTTAATCTCTAATCCCTACCTTTCATCTCCATTTCTCCTTAAACATAAAATAGATTCAAAATTTAGTGAAACATTTTTGACACACTCTGCGGGACCCTGAAGTTTTCCTTAGGTTCATCACTTGTTTTAAGCATTAATATAGGTGAATTATAGTGAAAATTTCATTCCTTGCACTTTCTCCTTCTTATCTCCCTCAAAATGAAATATTCAACATTTTATTTTCTATTTAAGGGAAATAAATTGAAATTTATTCTCCCTTTCCACTCTTATCTTCCTTTTACCTCTAAAAGTAACTAATCATTTTTCTTACAAGTTAAAATAATCTCTTATTTATTTCTTTCTTGCATGCACATTAGGATAGTGAATTGCATTCTCTTCTCTTATTTCATCATTATTTTCATTCGAATATAAACACTTCATATTTGGGTTTAAAACATACTGCACTTCATTTTTTTCTTTCTATATATTAGATCACCTAGTTAAGTACAAGCATATGAATATATAGTATTACACCTATGTTACACAACCAGATCACACTCATAAAAATAAACATCTAAACTCACTTGAGACAAGGCCCATCAATATTTCATCACCTAGTGGATTACCTTACCCTACCCGATTATCCTACTTGGATTTCACCACCAAGGGGATAACCCACTCCATTTTCTAGAGGAGTATAAACTCTATGCAGAAGGTATATTTTGGCTAAGCAACCTAACTTGGCTTTAGGTCCATGAAGTGTAGGGAGAAAGTTACTATAACAAGCCATGTACCTGGTCTAACATAGATTTCCTCTTGAGCACTAAAACTAACCTAAAACTAGCTCTAGATTACTTTCTAGTACCTTCGATAACCAAATTCTCTTCTTACTATCTGATTAAGGCATAAGCCAACACGAGACTAAAATTAATCTCTAGGAGTTAATAATTTTTGGCTGTATGTTTTTTTTCTACTTTTCTATTTCCTTCTATATTTTGGAGTTGGTAAGGATGTTTTTTCATTGATTTAAAAAATCAACACTATTTATAATACTCAAGTTGTATAGCCTATTATATCAAGTTTTTAAAGTGTTCATTCTCCTTATACAAACTTCTTGCATCATCTATTTTACCTAGATTCTATCTCTAGGTTTTTAAAACATTAGATTTTCCATCTCCCAAGATATCGCAGTGAACAACATCAGTTAATCCCACTGACATTAGTATAATTTAGCCTACCAACATTGGTTAATCTAATTGACGTCGATAGACTTTAACTACCAACATCAATCCAATCACTGACATCAATTATTGTGTAATTTTAGTTTTCTTAAAATAGTAAGCTAAAACAACCTACTTACCTCCACCCAAATTTATTTTTTCCTTATTTTGTCACTAATACAAAGTATTAAAATTGTTTATACTTATTCTTGTGTGGTATTTATGTGAGCCCACACAAGCCAACAACCACTTCCACCTTCCCCTGGAGCATACTTTAGATATGGAACATACTCTTATCCCCAACCAAATTCCCATTATGCCTAAAGGACATCAATATTTTGCTAAATTTCTTGATCATAATGTGGCATTCCTTCAGCATTACCTTGTCATGATTTGAACCCACAATTCTTTGGGTGACCCAATATATGGTATGCCAAATTCTCTGATGGAGACAACTTTAGTTTTAACTATCTCCACTATTTTACCCATGGTTACTCAAACCATCACTTTGAAAAGTAACCCAACCATAAATAATGTCCAAAATTTATCATCACCAACTTCCCAATCCCATCTAAACCTTGGCATAACTTCCCTACTTTCACAACCATAAGTAGTTCATCAAGTCTCACCCCATTTAAAAATTTAGTGGTACCTATTCCATATACTCTTGTACCTATAACTACCCAAGTTATGACTCACCCTTCACCCAATATAACCATACAAATAACACAACCTATAATAACAATATCTAACTAAAGCATAGTCTCTAACCCAACAAGACAAACCCCTTTACTTTCTACCCCCAGTCTATGACTCATTATCCTTATGTTACATCAACACAACCTCAGCAAGTTATGTCATACACTCCCTCTGCTTCTTATCAAGTTCCATATAACTTAGGGGGTATCTCCCAAACCAATCCCCCTCTAGACCTCATTAATATGTAGATGGACAAGATTTCTAATCTAGAGACATCTATGTCAGGTTCAAAGAATGTGGTATCATATACTCAAATATGCAATGAAGCCATCCATCCCTTTATGCCTATTTACCCTTATCCAAGCCAATGGGAGATCCCAAAATTTACTCATTTATAGAGTAAATAGGACCCATAATAGCATTTTTAAGCATTTAGACATGCTTGTTATTTAATAGGGCATGATGACACGTTATTACTTAGTACTTTCCTTATGTCTCTTTTAGGTGTTTCCCTAGATTGGTATAGATCTATAACTTAGCACTCCCTTTTCTCATTTACCCAACTTGCAAAAATATTCCTAGACCATTTATCTATTAAAATTTCTAAAAAGGTTTCTATTATGGACCTTTATTCTATTAGACAATTTGATGATGAGTCTATCATAGATTTTATCACTCACTAGAAAGGCCTAATCAATCAAATCTCCTTCTCTTTACCCTAACATGAGCTTATTGATCTCTTCTTGAGGGATTGTGCTAAGCATATTTCATCCACACTCTGAGTATAAACATTTTGCACATTTGATGAAGCCTTTACAATGGTGTGAAAACTCAAGATTTGAGCTATAGATGAAGATAGAGTCAAGTTGTGCAGTAAGAATGCCAATTCCAAATCGAATGACTCTTATTCTCCTAAAAATTATCCTTCTAACAAAAAGTCTAAAGGCTTCACCAATATGGTGGTCATTAAATTATCTTCTTCCACAACCATAAACCAACTTTATTCCTCAACATCCCAAAATCTGACCAAGCAATTACAATAATGGTATGAACAAAGACAATACATTCCCATTAGGGAGTCATAAACTTCCATTTTGGAAAAACTATTACAATAAGGATCCATAACCCTTTCTCAAATCAAGCCTCTTACATAGTTTGACCCCTCCCATCTTGTTCTAACTTGATACAAGGAGGATGAGTTTTGTGGCTACCATCAAGTCAAAGGCAACAATTATAATAATTGTAAAACATTAAAAAACATTTTTTAAGACATGTTTGATAGGGGTGATCTCATCTTAGATAACCCTGATGTGCATACTAATCAAAATATGGATGTGTTCAAATAGCCTTTTCATAACCATTCACCCAATAAAAATATTGTTCAGACCATGAATAATAACTCATGTGATCATAATATCCATATGGTTAATATGGTCTTTTCTTTACCTCTAGTTTAACCTCTCCCATAATAGGAGGCACCTATTTTACCTACTCCTTCCCCATGGTCCATGGAATTTATTTTTCCCATGCTTCTTCCTCAAGTAGAAGAGCCTACTTCACCCATTCCACTCCCATATGAGGAAGAGCCTCCTTTACCACTCATTTTACCACCAAAGGAGCCTATATTGCTAGTTCCTTTTGCAGCAATATTACCTATCCTCTTACCACTTAAGGACCATGCCTTACCCATTCTATAACTACATGATGATTTGAACATAATTCCTATGTTATACCCTCTTTAGGAACCCTCTTTTCCTACCTCTCCTCCACCAATAGAAAATAGTACCCCATCCACTCCTCTTTTGCACCTAAAAGAGTTAATGTTATCTACTACTACATTACATGAGAGACCTGTTGTGCCTACTCCAATTCCACAAAATTTACCACTTGGTTTACCTATGGAGGATCATACTTTACCTATTCCTCACCCACATGTTGAGGGAGAAATTACACCTATGCTCTACCCCCTTGAGGAGCTTTCTTTGCCTACCTTTCCTCCACCCATGAAAGGCCATGCCTCTTCTCTTGTCTCTGTCAAAGAAGACCCTGTTGCATCTCTTTCTCATCTTTAGCCCAAGGTAGTAGAGACCAACAATTTCCCTCTTTCTCAATCACCTCAACCTTCTAATGAAGCAAATGTAAGGCCTACATAAACTTCATCTAAACCCTTCTCACGGTTAGTGAAAAGTCTAGGATATATTGACTCCATGAAGCTAGATCACGCAACATTTTGGGACCAAATTAAAACTCCTTATCCTACACAATGAGTGTTGACCTTTACCTCCAACCCTCTCATGACCCTTTACCCCAATGTCTTTGATAAAGTCAAGGATTCTTCAACAAAATAAATAGAATCTCATCCATCTATGTTAGATCCATCACCCTCATAGGCATCTACCACACTAAAGTAGATTAGGTCTTTAGACGTACATCTAGTCTCTAATCTAATTCATACATAAATGAAATTGGATATAACTCTCCAACCATAAGTTAGAGTTTCATAGCTTGAACTACAAAAAAATGTTAAACTTCCTAGATCTCATTGATCCTTCCCTCTTCCACCCGCAACTTTTCCATCAATTTTAAGACCACACCCATCTACTTTAGTTGGAGTATCACCAATCCAAGCAAATCAAAAGGATAAGTTACCTCCATTACTACCTATACCACCTGGTAGGCCTTTCACATCTGATACCATGATATGTAACACCAAGAACATGTCATCAAAACACGTAACTCCACTACCACCTAAAAATGTGTCATGCAAAATCATCCTTGAGACTCCTACACTAAAGAAGGTGTCCACTCCTATTACCACAATAAGTTCTAGCCCACTCACAGGCTCTCAGATATTTTTACTATGCCATTAATTTCAATCTTCCATAATAACTCTTCCTCCCATTAAGCCTTATATCCATTTTAGACCAAAGCCATCTTGGTTTAATGATACATAAGTGTGTCTATAACATCATTCACCTAGACATGATACTAAGAGTTATAGAGCTCTCACAATAGTCATTTAGAAACACTTTAATGTTGACACTCTCTTTATTGATACTCACATTAACCTTCCTCCTATTCCACCTCTAGAATCCATAATCCCTCATACTTTTCCACCTAACTTCAAACCCAAAGATGTTGTCATACCCCCTGTGCCACCTCCTTCACCTATGTTTCAGATCAACACAATTAATATGGCCACACATTCACAAAATCAAAAGGATAAATGTAAGAAAAAATTCATTGCTCTTTGGGATCATCTATTCTCCAAAGACACTCCTATGAATCCTAAGATATACATCTTGGGTGTCCTAAAACCAATGTCTTCAAAAGTTATTCAAAGCTCGATGGTGAAACAACTTCACCAAAATCCTATGAAAATGTCCTTGTATGAGTTAATTCAAAACTCACCCCAACACCATCAAGATTTGATTAGTGCCTTGCAAGTGGTTGAGGTATAACCTAATGATCCCCAACCTCTTACAGCTTTGGTCATCTTTCTTAACTCCATCTCTTTGATTTCCTTTAGTGATTCAAAAATTCTACTTCAATACCCTAAAGATCAATATTCTACCCTTGTTATCACCACATATATTGATCAAACTCATGTCAAAATAATCATGATTGATGGGGGAGCTAGGATTAACATTATCTCCACCCATGCCTACAAACAACTAGCTCTTCTTGACATCTACATGTCTTAAATTGATGTAGTGCTCCACTCCTTTAATGATACCACAACTACTATAGTAGGCACTATTGTATTACATATGTATGTAGGTCCCCACAAAATTATTGAGTTATTATATGTTGTATAAGGAGAGTTCCAATACAACATACTACTTGGATGACCTTTATACATGCTATGGCATGTGTGCCCTCAACTTTGCACTATTATGTCAAGATTGAACACAATGGGCAAGTGCATGTTATTCCCACTGACCCACCTCTATTTAAAAAATGTAGCATGACTTATACTCCTAATGATGTTATCATTCAATTAAATACATCATATTATTTGCATGATACTTTTAAATCTTCCACAAGATCCACTACCTTGGTTACATAGATATCAACAACAAAAATTCCTAATAAATATCCCATGGGGGAAACTTTTAAGCATTTATCACTCAGATAATCTTGTTTGTTGACACTTGACATGTTCCATAATCCATAAGAGTATGTAAATCTTCATATTCACCCAAATTATGATCCATGTATTGGGATGGTCATCCCTTATGGAATCTCTAACCTTTGAACTAATTTCACATATGGGGGAATTGATTAGGTTCCCAATATCAACAATCCATCTTCTTTGCCACAAATATTTACTTGTGACTTCTCTTTCCTGAGCAAGCCTAGTTTTTCTCACACCTATCTTTATAGGTGTGCCTAGAAATGATTTGGTTTGGGTCATTACGAGTAGGGTGTTCATATGCCAATTGAATATCCCACTATAAAAATAATTTAAAATGCCAAAAAGAGGAATGGAGTGGGTTATGATGAACCAACTAAACTCACTAAAACTTCTCATATACCAATTATCAAAGAACTAGTATCTCCTTCTCCACCATCACCTATCAAATCAGAGGTATCTATACCTCCTATTTTTTTTCAATAAATGCCATCCATTTTGGACCTCTAACATATCACCAGGGTAAGGAAACAAGGTCCCTTCCTCTCATTCATCCTAAAATTATTGATGAAGACTCTCCCACTATCAACACTATCCAATGTCAAGATGATGATGCTATTCTCACATACATGAGTGTAGATTATTTTTATATCCAATAATTAATCCCATCTAAAAAAAAAGTTATGTTAAATGAATCAACTATTGACATCAATTTGGCCTCTCATGATAACCCTTGCATCCTCAAGATTGGCCAATATTTGGATTCCTCTGAGCAAGCTAATTATGCCATATTTCTTAATAACCATAGCAAAGCCTTCACTTGGTTTTATAATGACATGCCTAGTATAAATCCCTTTATTGTCACCCATAACATTCTCACCAATTGAGATGTTAAACCTATTAAGTATAAGCTTCACAAAATACATCCTCATATTGATCTCCTTGTCAAAGAAGAGCTCCAATGCCTCCTTTTTGTTAAATTTATCCAACCCATCAACTACCTACAATGGGTTTCCAATGTTATTCCTATCACAAAAGTGACCAGAGGAATCCACATCTACACCAACTACTATGATTTAAACCTTGATTATTTAAAATATGACTTCCCTTTACCAAGTATCTACCAACTTGTTGATCTAACAGTCAGCCATGAGATGCTATCACTTATAGATGGGTTATTAGGTTATAATCAAATTTTGGTTGCTCTCAAGGATCAACATAAGATAACTTTCATTACCCCATGGAGGAATTTTTGTTGTCAGATCATGCCCTTTGGTTTGAATAATGATGGTACCACCTACCAATGTGTTATGAATTACATCTTATATGATTTCCTACACAAAATTATGGAAGACTATGTGGATGACTTACTTGGAAAGTCTAAAATTTGCCAAGATCACTTGATGATTCTCAAAATCATATTCACTCATCTCTTCCAATATAATGTTTGACTAAACCAAAAGAAATATGTCTTTGGTGTCCTTTTCGATAAGCTCTTAGGCTTTATCATTTATCTCTGAGGTATTTAAGTTGATCCTACTAAGGTTTGAGAAATACTAGAGATGCCTCCACCTACTAATATCAAACAACTCCATTGCCTGTAAGGCAAGCTTTAGTCAATCCACTGCTTCATCTCTTAGTTGTCACATCATTGCCAAACCATTCACCATGTCCTCAAGAAAGATTTCTCCTTCCATTAGAATAAAAATTGTCAAGAAGCCTTTGATGCAATAAAATGGTATCTCCTTTCCCCATCGATTCTTATTCCACCTAAGGAAAATTAGCCTTTCTACCTTTACATATCTACAATAGACCATTATTTGTGTGCTATGATTGCACATCGATATGATCACCATCAAGAAAAAGAAATTTACTACATAAGCCACACACTTATTGATTATGAAACTCTATATATCCATACCTAAAAGCTTTGCCTCACGTTGGTCTTTATAGCCTCCAAGCTCCACTGTTACATTTTAAATCATAAAACCTACATCATCACCCATACTAATCACCTCAAATACATGTATTCTAAGCCATATCACAACCAATGTGTCACTCAGAGGATCATACTCCTTGCTGAATTTAAATTAGAGTTTATTCAACAAAATTCTATCAAAGGGTAAATGATCACTAACTAGTTAGCTATCACCCCTTTACCTGACAACCAACCTTCAAACCTCAAATTCCCTAATGAATCCATTATAACACTCTCTAATGATGACATCTCCTATCAAATGATGATGTTCTTTGATAGGTCTAAATGGTGACATGATGGGGGTGCGAGGGTCATTCCTATTCATCTTGATGGTGAGCCTATGCCTTTGTCATTTAAACTAGATTTTGAATGTATTAACAATATGACCAAATATGAGGATTTGATCTTAGGGCTTCAAATAGATATTTTCTTGGGTATCAAATAATAACTATTTTTGGTAACTTTCAGCTAGTGGTTAATTAGGTTAATGGTTCTTACCTATGCAAAAATGAAATTCTATAATGATGTAAACATTATGTATATATGCTATTGGGAAAATTTGACTCCTACCTCTGTCAAACTATTCCTTAACCTGTAAACAAGTTTGCTAACATAATGAATTCACTTTCTTCACACATACCCTCTTCACCCTCTTTCTCATAAATCTATGTCAATATGCATCGCTTCACATTACCCTTATATGTATCAATTAACATCTTTTTTATCAAAAATTTAACACATAACCCACATGACTTATGTTACAAGTAACTCATGGATTAACTTTCCTTTTCTATTACCCCTTCTAATCTCTCCAATAATGGGAGGCATGCCTTCATGAAATGTGTCGCTCATTACACTATGCTAGTGGGACTTCTCTACAAGCGAGGTTTTGATGGTCTCCTCCTTATATGCGTTACTAGTAATAAGACCCCCTTTGTTATTAAGGAAATCCATAATAGGATTTGTGGTGGACATTTTAATGGTCATGCAGTTGCCAAGCATATCCTTTGACTCAACCATTATTGGCCAACATTTCATCAAGACTTTAGTGATTACATTTAACATTACATCAAATGTCAACAACACGCTAACCTCCTTCATGTTCCCAATCATGTATTGCTAGTTACCAAATACTTTTTGCCCTTCTCCTAATGGGGCTTAGATCTAATTGGTGAGATTAACCCTCTTTCATTCTATCATCATTCTATCATTACTATCATTGAATACTTCACCAAGTGGGTCAAGGCCATTCCTCTCATCTCCACTAAGGCTAATAAAATTATTGACTTTATCAACCATCATATCATCTATCATTTTGGTGTCCCCCATAAAATTATAATTGATAATGGTAAATCTTTCAAAAACAAGACTATCTAAAATATTTGTGACACCTTTGGAATCAAATTAAGCTTCTCATCACCATAATATCCATGATTAAATAGATAGGCAAAAGCTTTTAACAAAACATTGACCAAAATCCTCATGAAGGTAGTCAATGATACTGGCAAGGATTGGCACATGCACATTCCCTTTGCTTTATGGGCTTACCACACTACCATTCGAACCCCTATAGGATCTACACATTTTTCCTTGGTCTATGGGATGGATGTTTTTTTACCTCTTGAGGTCTAAATTCCTTCTTTTCACATCTCTCTACAAGACATAATTACTTATGATTACTTTTACCAAGAACATTTTTCTCAACTCGAGTTGCTTGATGAACATCATCTCACAACCCTCAACCACCTCCAAATATATAAAGAACATATCAAATGTGCTTATAATAAACACCTCAAAGAGTAAGATTTCAATATCAGATATCTCATCTTAAAGTAAAATCAAAATATGATTAACATGGAGAAAAGAAAATGAGGTAAGTTTTCTCCTAATTTTCCTGGACCCTACATCATAACTCACAAGTATGGCTTAGGAACTTATCATTTATCTTCTCTTGAAGGAACACCAGAACTTGAGCCTTTAAATTCTTTGCACCTATGACCATTATTTTTTTAATCAAGTGATGCTTCACCTCTTGTTTAACTTGATCCCATCCCTTGAGCAACCCTACTACATTCATCTCCCTTCCTCTTAACCCTTACTCTTATACACTTAATTAACCTATGAAGTGCTATGGTTTTGTTCTCAAAGTGGAAAACCCCTAAGCCTTTATAGTCTTGTCCATGACTAAAAGTAAAAAAAATGGGATATGTAGACAAGTTATAATCTCTCAGGTCATGATTCTCAATGTAGACTACTCCCTTGAAGGATATCTATGTACCTTCTCTTTGATAATATAAATAGACAACTCCCTTGAAGGACAACTATTAAAACTCAAAAATAAATGCTTAGACCACTCCCTTGAAAGATGGCTAGGTCAAGCTTTGTTATAAAGGGAAATAATGATTTAAAAAAATAATTCTCATATTGATCAGCTTCATATGGCCTCAACACAAACAAAATCCCATTGTAGGCTTCCCACATTGATTATATTACATAAAAAAAAGAACTTTAAGTCATGGACTTGCCTATAGTAGATCTCGGGTCACCCACAAAAGGGGCATACCATCCCCACTTAGAAGGTTAGACTACCTAAATACTCTCACTTATTTTACCCTTTTTCCCTCATACTCTTTCAAGGGACTTTGAACTCACTTGAGACAAGGTGAGTATGATGCTTCTCTAACAAAAAAATGGTCAAATTATGCAAAACATGAAAGAGGCTCATATTCCTAATCCTATTTATATTATGATTATGGTATTTACCAATACATGAGCATCCTGCCTATTTATTTCCCATCCCAATCACATGTTGATTTCTCTGCTAAGATGAAAAATTCATAAAAACACTATCAATCTTACTCCATTTATTTTAATCATACACCATCACAAATATGGAAAAATGTTGGAATAAAATAACATAACCAACCTATTCATTTTAAGTATACACCATCACAAATATGGAAAAGTGGTAAGATGAAGCTAACAAATCAATGATGCATATACCATCACACATATGGGAAATGCTAGTCTAACTCAAATAACATACTCAACATTAACATAATTTAAGCATCCACATCAACATCATCACCATCACAATAAATGCATCTCAAAATAACACATCTCATATCTGTGTGTGTGTGTGTGTGTGTGTGTGTGTGTGTGTGTGTGTGTGTGTGTGTGTGTGTGTGTGTGTGTGTGCATGCACTTAACATGAATTTACATCAATAGATCATAATAGTATCATCTCTCCCTAAAAATATATATCTCTCATCTTTAGCTCTTAGGCCAATGTGTATACAACATATATAATAATAAATAAATCTATCACTTAGAATCCTCAAGGCTATACTTGTGGTCATGAAGAAGACGTGTCATTACCACTCTCCACTTGTCTACATCTACATGAGATAGAAACTATGGCACATGTCACTAATCTCTCCTACTCTCTAAACTTATAATACCTCTAAATCTATAGGAACTCCTTGATGGCCCTCTCATAATAAGAAATCTCATCAAGGGTATTATAGTGCCTCACTAGAGATACAATCTGCGGTGAACCCATTTCACCTACTGAAGGCCCCTATGCTGCTCACTATGGTGTAGGAGGAGGATTAGCCTATCCTACCACTCTCAAACTATCCCTCTCTACTATCAATATGGTAACCTAACCCTATAATTCATTGACCTGGCCTTGTAATGCCTTGACCTAGCCTTGCAATGTCACAACTTGTCCTTGTAACACTAATACCTATGCTTGAGTAACATCTCAAACTTGCATGACCAAATTTTAGGCCTATAATACTACATCATATTCTTATACCATTACATCTCAGGTCTATATATTTGCATCTCTCTCTCTCTAAATCTGGTGGTGGCCACTTGACTTGAACCATGGGATGTAAACCTATCCACCATATAAGATATGCCACTATGCATCCAAGATCTAATATACTCAATCTTGTTGGTAGATCCTCAAAATTTGGCCCATATGTCTCTTAGGGAAAGGGTATGGATGCCTATATATCATCCCTCTTATATCAAGGAAAGGCAAGAGACACATCCTGTAACAAGCGAAACTATCTCCTAACCTGTGCCATGAGTATCATCTCTAGCTTTCTAGCTCATCTCCCTCCAACCCAAATTATACTCTATAAACCAATAAGATTCTTTGTATGTCCTCTAAATACATGGTATGCGAAGTAAGGCCTCCAAACAATATCTATAGGAATCAATCCCTTTATCATGTGCCTATAATGATCAATATCTCACACTATGTTGTTTATTCATGTCTGGGCTATACCATCTCTCCACCATCTAAAATTGACCCTAAAACCATTTAAAATCATGGTGGGTAACCCCAATGGGTGAGTCACCATGATGTGCTCATATTCCCAACAATGGAGTAAGTACTTGACACATAAACTATACCACCATAATAGCCTTAACCCCCACAACTCTTTATATAACTGTGCCAAAAAAGTTGGTCCCCATGCAACCATCTATGCTAGAAAACCTATCAATGCAATAAGAAATCTCCCACCATCTACATCTAGTAGTGCATATATTGTAATCCCCATCATCATCAGGATGCTCAACTAATGTTGCTCCACATCAGTAGTGTATAGTGGCTCATAGGTAAAGCTTATTAAGTGATAGGTTGCCTCTCTAACATGCTCTCTAGATAATGTAACCATATGAATATCATGATCCTCTCTTGAACATGATAAGAGCTTATCACCCAAGATAAATAATCATAAAATCCTATACACATCCTCTTGTGTCACTGTCAACTCTTTCATCGGTAAATAAAAGGTGTTGGTGATGTAATCCCACCTCTCTATCAACACTATCACCAAACTAAAAACTTGTATAACTCTTTAATATCATCACACTCCTCTAACCCTATGGATTTCATGTGTTCCCACTCATATAGGGTGACATCCCTCCTTGTCTACATCAAAAATGTAGGTATTCAATCTCATAACATCAACTCCCAGCTAGCCTCCATCCATACACACAAACCTCAAGTCACATACTTTCTAATATAACCTACGTTCCTTTTTTCCCTTCTCTCTAAGAGAATTACATTGGCCTAAGGCCCTCAATTAGGCTATGTAGGTATCACTCAGTTGACATGGGGCCTTCCAAGGTTAGCTTAACCATATGCCCACCTAACTATCTAACCTACTCTCCCATATCCACCCTAGGCCTTGCTGCCTATATTTCCACCCTAAGCCTAATTTCCTATCACAAATCTAGGCCCCATGACTTATATCCTAAACCCTCAACCCTATAACTTATAGTTTAAGCCCTAAGTCCCATGACCTATTTCAAACTACCTTTTCATAACCATTTCCCTTAATAAACTTTTAACCATACCTCAGATCTTTTTCCCTACACACTAGGAGAACTACATTGGCCTAAGGCCCTCAACCAAGCTACGTAGGTATCACTCAATCAAGATGAGGTCTTTTAAGGCTAGCTCAACCATTAGGCTAGTTGAATATGTCAATTGGGGATCCAAAATTGGTCTTTTCTCATATTTTGGGTTTTTTAATGCCACTAACATCAGTCTTATATGTCAATATCAATGCTTGGTATCAACCAATGTTGGTGGACCCCACTAACATTAATACCATGTTAGCTAATGTTGGTGAACCCCATTGACATTAATGACTAGTTCAGCCCTAGGGTCAAACAACCCATCTGCCACTTTTTAGTTTTTCCCTACAAACTACCCCCAAATCCCTCTCAAATTTACCTAAACCTACCCCACCCTATTTCCTACCACCCTCAATGCATATTTTCTACCTAAATTTTAAATTTAACTTATAAACACAAATTAAGAAACTTAAATTCAAATTCAATTTGTAAAGGATCTTACCTTATCTCTCTATCTCCTCTAGGCTAGAATAGCTAGCCCTTATGGTGGCATGCCTCTATATGGGTCCCCTCTGAGATCTACCATCTCACTAAAACTTAGAGCTCTTTTTCTCTCCAATAAAATGTTGTAAATGAGTTTTGGTGGGCTGCCAAACCCATTTTTGTCAAGTTTGGTCACCCATTGATGTTAGCATCCTTGACCTAAGCCACCAACATCAACAATACTTATTACTGACATCGATGACATAACCAATGCCAACACCCTTAAATTAAAGTTTCCAACACTAATCAAAACCCTTTAGACTATACCATTAATTTGGGGTAAATTAATTAGAGATCGCGTATATCTCCCTAACCATGACAACTAACTTCGAGATCACATATATCTCTACAACCAAAACAACTAACTTTAGAGATCACTCAAATCTCCACCCACAATTACTTTTATTGGAGATCATGAATATCTCCTTGATCATTAAACCTTTTTAACCAACCTTGTATTGCTTGTGTTGACCACTTATGCTACCTCGTTATAGTTGGTTATTATACACATGCATGTATATTAGGTGTTTTAGATCGTGACCAAGCTAGTCCTATCACATGTAACCTTTGTGTTTACCAAGGTCACTTCCTACCTTAGATAATTAGAACACATGGACCATTAGAGCTATAACTTTGATCATTCTAACCTTATTAGCTATCAATTACAAGATATGATTTGGTTATTTCTATTCAAGCCCTCCTCACCTTTACCTATTCTTGATTTTATCGACTATAACTCATAGTAGTATATGTATTAACAATGATACCATGTTCTCACTCAACATCCACTCACCTAATTCACTTCTTATCAAATTGGTACCTAATTCTAGTTTCTCCTATGTCAGTTCTCATTTTGAGGGGGGATACTTCATCCAACTCCTATTTTGTCTTGAAACTTATGAGTACAAATTACAAGACAAAAGGGGAAAATGTAGACACCAAAATTACATCACACATGTACATAAATACCTATGTCAAACCCCCCTTGAGCCCCTTTTTAATAATTAGCCTTCCTAACCCATGATTTTACCCCTCACACATTTAATTAATTTAAAATATCTAATTAAATTAATTAAACACTACTTATGCCACCTTACCTAGCCACCTCAACCTAATACTAATTCTTACCCTCTGAGTCACCTCAAGACTTAGTCCCCTAATCCTAACTACCTATGACTTGTTCTCACCCTAAAAATAAATTCCTAACTAACTACATCTTTCTTAACCTTACATTTCTAGTGTTTCCTAATGAATACCACACTTAGAATGAGAAAGAATAGAAAATAGGCTAAAAATATCCCTTTTACCTATTCTCATGCCACAGATGTCAATCAACACATGAATAACATTGGTAGGATCATCAACATCAATTACTTAAGCCAAATTCCAAACTAATGTTTAGGTTAGCATAAATTAGAAAAACTCAATTATTTTCATATAGGATTTGGAATTCAACTTTCTACATTTAAGCTTATCATTGCTCTATACAAATTAGTCTAGATTAGGAATTGATATACTACACAAATCTTAGATTATTCTAAATTGGAAGTACACGCTTGTCTTTTTATTCAACTATTACTTCAACACACCTCGCTGGAGCCATCTATTCAGTACCCACAGTTCATCCATTTCATCAACTAAGTATATGTATATATATATATATATATATATATATATATATATATATATATATATATATGTTTTGGTAATTCTTTTAAATAGTCATTTTACAATTAATTTACATTATACTATTTATCATTTCATGAACATCTTGACTTTCCCTATGGAGGAGTTGTAAAAATCCACCTATTTTTATATAATCCAAACATACCAACCTTATATCTAGACCCACCTAAGTCTTACACACTCCCTTACAACTCTTCTCAACCTCATAAACCTAACCAATATCCACTTCCCAGCTCAAAAAAATCTCCTACAACCCCCTGAGGGCCTGCTACCCTTATAGACATCAATCACATAACCAATACCAATCATATGATTAACATTAGACATATCTCCTTATCAATATTGGTAGTATAACTGACATTAGTGACTATGTATTTCTACTAACTTCCTTGAGCCTTCCTCAACCACCTCAAAAAACATCAACAACTCACATTACTTGAACTGTGTCACTCTCTGCTACACTCAGACTGCAAGAATGGTATGAATATCTCTCTCTTACTCTCTCTTTAATTTTGTTATTCACTACCAATTTTGTTTCAAAAAGTTTACTATCATCCCTAAGGAATTTTTACACTTCCAAGAACAAGTGCATAGATTGGAAGCCCACTCATATATATACTAACACATATTTTTTGTGGTAGTACTTTCTTATTCATAGGTATTCCTTCGTAGCCAAAGAGGAGTGTTCAACATCATCTAGATATGATGTGCAACTAATCTAGGTTCTCTCTAATCTCTAATCCCTACCTTTCTTCTTTGTTTCTCATTAAACATCAAATAGATTCAAAATTTTGAGAAACAACATGCACTCAGAGAGATTGAGACTCGATGGGTTCCTATAAGATATAAAGAATTATTAGTTAATAAATTTTTAAACTATTATGTGTATACATATGCCCCACTTGAATATCATCACACCTCACTTAGGTGAAATAGGGGATAGTTCTTCAAGAAAGAACATAACAACACATAACACTGAAGACAAAAAATTGTAGTATTATAAAGCATAAAATTACTAAATGTAAATGATTGAAATAGAAATAAAAGAAAAATAAAAGTAATGTCTGCGTACCTTGAATTACCTTTATCACTAGATGGTTGTCTAATATGTTTGTATTTTTTATCATGGATGGCATAGAGATTGCTTTCAACATACCTAAGGATAAAAAACTAAATATCAAAGACAAATAAGTAGGAAATCCAAGATAACTGATGCTCTATGTACAAGATGTACTTATAAATTTAGCAAGTTGAGGTGACAAATGCTATGTTAGACCAAATGACCAAGTCAAAACTTATAGTTAATTGGGTAACCAAAAATATAAGGCTACAAAATATTGAAAAACTCAAACAAGTAAAACTTAAGTTAGAAAAGTAAACTCACTAAGTCAAACCAAGGATACATGTCAAAAATGGTAATCAAACATCAATGTGAAAGTAGTAACAATCCTTCCTTAAAAAAAGATGGTCAATAAAAAGGTAAAACAACATTGATGAGTGAGAAGTAACAATCCTTACTCAATCATCAATGGAAAAAGTGCATAATAGGGAAAATAACATTGGTGAGTGAGAAGTAACAATCCAACCTCACTCAACAATGAAAAAGTACATGAAAGTAGAAACAAACTAAGGTGTCTAAAAAAATTTAGTACACTAATAAAAATGGTAAAAATAGAGCAAAGCGATGTTGAGATATAAATCAATGGTGTAAAGAAAACAATCCATAATTGCTCAATCAATTTTTTTTGTTATAAAGATAAATAAAACCAAAATAATAGGGAAGTATAGAAGTGGGAAAATAGATTTAGAAAAACACTTGCTTGTCAAGAAGGGAAATGAAATAATTGAATGGGAGAATGAATCAAAAACTAAGGTAGAGGAACTCTTTATCTAAGTCAAGACACTCAAATTAGGTTTGTCAAAATAAGAGGACTTTCAACATTACTAACTTTGAATAACTTCTATCCACATAAATATTATGTCAACAAATGAAGTATGTAGATCATACCATGAGATCTATATGTATGAAATCTAAAATGGACATGCATTCCCATAATGTGTTCTTAGTTCCTCATGACCCCTTATATAGACATCGGTCTACTATGAAGATTGGGTGCTTGCATGAGAAATTAGGTTGCACCATAGATTTTGTTGAATTCTCCTATTCCAATCTACTAGCCTAATACACCCCAATAGACCTTGGCTCTATCATGAGGCCAAATATAGAGTCTGAGCTTTGATTAGAGATAAGATATATGCTTTGAATCACATATTTAGGTGTGATTTTAAATTTTTGAATTTTTGAATGTTATCTTTTGTATCATTTCATTTTATTTCAAATGATTTGGCTTTTAAATTTATTGATGGATTTTTCTATTCCTCCTCCATACGAATTTATAAAACCAAACATGGGTGCTAAATATGAATTTCATTTGAGTACTTTGGACTTGGTTTCTAAGAAAGAGAACTTAGAGAGCATGGTGTCAAATAATCACATTAATTCAATTGAAATAAAAGTGTTATCTTGACTTCAACCTTATTTTATCCAAACTGGATTGAAAGGAAGGGAAATAAAGAGGAATGAAACATGAAATGCATTTTAATTACTTCAAATCATAAAAATGTGAGAAAGGGTGAAAAAGGGATGGAATGATAGTGAAGTGTGATTCATTATCATAAGAATGAGGGAAGTTTAGGAAAACATGCTAACAAATTATTGTTGTGCAAATTTTATCTATAAAAGAAGCAAAAGTTAAATCAAAGAACAAGGGATCAAAAACTTGTGACCATTGCAAACACATTCTTAAAAAGGAAAAATGATTGAAAGATGGTGAATTTATGAGGAAGGGTAGGTCCTATCCATGGTGTTATATTGTGACTCATAGAAGAGAAATCCATGAGGGTGCACAAATCATGTAAAAATTAAATGAGATAAAGATGGTATTTGTGAGGAAGGTCAGGTCCTATTCATGGTCTTACACTGAAACTAATAAAAGAGAAACCTAAGGGGTGCCAAAAAGTATTAGAAATCAAGGAAATAAAGAGAAAAAAATGTAAATCATGGGGTAGATCATGTCTTATCCATAGTTTTATAATGCAACTCATGAGAAAAAGAGAAACTAAAAGACTAAAAATAAAAGACTAATGTTTTTGAAAAGAGAGACTACTATAGAGGGTAAGACCAGTGTAAGTATCCTTTAAAAACTATTATAAGGATAGCATATATAAATCATGATATGATGGTAAGGATTTAAGTAAACTTCTATATTAAGGATGAACATGTGAGAGACAAGCTTATGTGTCTCAGAAGGTTTATTAAAGTTGACATAATTTGGTATCATGCAATGTATAATAAGATTATGCATTGTAATATCTCCCAATGCTTAATTGGATGTAGGGATGGGAATTTTAATATTTTTGAAAGGCTGAAGTAATATGTGGGTGGGTAATGTAAGATGTTCTAAAGGATGAAAACAAGAATAAAATATAAGAAAAGATATGAAGAAAAAAGCACCCCATATATTGTCTAAATGGATTTAGGTTGTCCAAGAAGACTCTGACAGTGGATTTCATGATGCTTATGGAGATAAAAATATATTAGGGAAGAAGAAGAAAAATTAGGATCAAATTCAACTAGACAGAGAATAGAGTCAGCTAGATAAAGAACAAAGTTAGCTAGTAAGGGACAGGGTTGGCTTAAAGGTACCAAGTTAATTGGATCAATAGAGTACTTCTAAAACATAGGTTGAGAATAGTAGATAGTCATATGGGTTGACTATGTACTAATGGACATGGTAAAAAAAATAAATAAGAATACATAGTCATTTAGGTTGAGTATTTAATGTATACAAGAAGGTGAAAAACATAGTCTATAAGAAACTATGGTGACCAAGATGATAGTGTTATGAAATAGGTTAAATGTTTTGATAGATATTTTGAAGCAAGAATAAAATTAGTCACACAAATAATTGAATCAATGTGATTAATTCAATTGGGTCACACAATAAAAAACTTACACCAACACTAGTCAATGCAAGTTTTGAAATACAACACATAATTATCAAAGAGCAAGAAATCAACTAAAAAGTAATGGTAATTAATTGGTCACATTAATTGTTATTAGATTATTATAAAGTTTTTATTTTAATGTGATAGGAAAGTTGATTGAAATAGGGAACTAGAAATTAATCTAAAGTTGGTTTCAAAATGTTTGGGATAAAAGGGATCTATATTGGCAAAGGTACTAGATTGGTATTAGGGCCTACCCCCTCACTCCACAATATCATAGAGATAAGGTTGTCATGTGTTTTTAAAATATATAACATTAACCACATATTTATACTTGGACATAAAACCATGTTGGCTTCCCCCTTGGTGATGAAATCCAAGTAAGTAGGCCTCAAGAAGACAAAAATTTTTATGTGTTTTGAATGTTAAGTGATTTGGTAGTGTTTTCAAAGGAGTAAAATGATGTAACTAAAATAATAATGTGAAAAACCACCTATTTATATGATATGATTTACTCTAAGAATGTGAATAGTTGACACGGAAATGTGAATTAATTACTATTAATAGATGTTAATTCTTTGATTAAGAATAGTAAATAGTTGGTTAAGATGGCATTGTATGCAAATAGTATAAAATAGAGCTGACTGGGTCACTAATATTATGCAAAATCAAGGTCTTTAAGAATAGATTTGAAAAAGTTGACTATATCTTTTAGACAAAAGATAGACTATAAAATTAAGTTGACTAGGTCAACCTAGTTAGTTATAGGTTTGTAATCTTAAAGACTACTAACTATTAAAAAATAGAATTGAAGGAAGAACTAAAATAATAGAGAGAGATGAAAAAGGAACCTTAGTGATATTATGCGAACATAGGATTACAATAAGGGGAGATTAGTATTGTGTTAATGAATGAAATCAAATCCAAACAAAGAACACACTAAGATAAGACCCTAAGCCTATCTCAAGGGGGGAGCATAATGACAAAACCAAATGAGAAACATAAATAGAATGCAAAGACAAAGAAACCTTTCACATTCTTTGGATGCTCCAAATAGCTTGTTGAAGTGGCTTTATTGACTTGTGCTTAATGAGTGTTCATTAATGGGGGCTTGGATATCTCCTCTTCTCCTTGGCACTTTTGTGATGGCTTTGGATTAGTGAAATAATTTGTCTTTATAACACTAATTATAATGGCCTTTGAAATTATTTGTGCATTATAATTTTACACAAATATAACTTAAAAATGATGTTTGTGACTCTTTTATTTATAGATTTTCAAAATAGTTTAGGATCAACCGTGACCATCTATCTCAAGATTGAGATGTATGGCCATGAATAAATCCAATTATGTAATTAATTCTATAAATATCCCATAAATATTTGGGAAAAAGGGTAATTAAAGAGGAATGGGAGGCATTAGAGAGGAATGGGAGACCCATAATCTTGATATTTTGTGCATTTATGGTCTAAGGATGCCTTCCCAAGAAATAATGTCATTTATGATGCAGTTATTCAATATCAATTTCTAAAAAGAAATATTAAACAAGTTTCATGGAAAATTGACTTAAGCTCTTAATTCATATTCATTAGCCTTAAACATGATTAGTAAACTTTGATGTAAATCTTGGTAATTGATGCACAAATTAATCAAACTAGTCAAAATGTGGTATTATTGGCTCCAAATTTGATTGAATTAGAATTATAAGGAAATGTTAGATGCATTGGATCTATTATCCCATTTAGGATGTTTTCAACACAAAATAACAAGGGCACATGTATCATGTAAGAAATTTAGTAGAAAAGAGCAATCTAGAGCACATAAATGCTAACATGTCATTTTGAATCTAAATGATCTAATCAAAGTTAGATATTTCATAAATTTCATTGCCTCATTTAATGATACTCTACACAAAATCAACACTTTAATATGATAGGTCTAAATATTTTAACATGTTTTAGTGTTTTTAGGCCAAATTGTGCATTTTGATACAAATTGGTTAAAAGCTTGATTGAAGGTCATTGGTGGCCACTTTTAGGTGTCTATAGTTTGCCCCTATTTGGGAAGGCATTATAAGCTATATGCATATTAATGTATTCTAAAAGAATGAGTAAAGACCTATATTCTAAAAAGAAGATGATGATTGAAAAAAAAACTCCAAATTGTGTTCAAAAAGCCTATGATGATGTCCTCTCAAGGGAGCGGCCATCACATATGTGGATGGATAGTCCCTCAAAAATAAGTAAGAAGAAAGGTGGAATTAACCCATGGTTGAAATTAATTCAAATGATAAAATTATTACATGCATTGATTTAAAAAAGATATTTATTTGCCCAAAGGTATCTATAATCAAAAATAAAAATTGAAATAATGATTTGCCCATAGATAGTTATAATCATTAAGGTGGCATAGATTATTTTATAAAGATGATTTTGATATGGTTGTGCCCTAATAGGGTGGTTTAGTAATCATAACTCAAGGATAAAACCTAGAATATAGATTAAATGAGAAATTTCAAACATAAATAGAATGGTTTAATGACTAAATAAGTCATAGCTAACCACTCATATGAGGATGCACAAAGTGATGAAAGGGATGGATAGAAGAATAAGATTGATCAATAGAAATGATTCAGTTATACTTACTAACATGAATATGTATGTGCTTATTAGAATTGATAAAAACAAAATGTTTAATGGGTTGATTTGATCAAGATGGGATGGAAAGATTTACCAAGATACCAAGGAGAAACTTCTCTATCTCCATTGATTATAGACCTTATTGAAGATATGTGATGATAGGCATCATGATAGAACACCATGAATAATATCCTAAAATATGCATAATGATTAACTCCTGACATAATAAACACTCAAAAATAATGCATCAATGATAAAAACCATGATAAAAATGTTGACATATGTGTTTTGCTAAATTTTGTCCATTTCAAGTCTAAAGGAAAATAGAAAAGAATGATGGGGATAAGTGATTACAATGAACTTACATTAGTTTGTGAATAATCATATCTAGACATTGTGAACACTCTTCTTTGGCTAGGGAGAACTACCTACAAGTAAGAAAACACTACCACAAGATATTTGTTAGTAGATAAATGAGTGGGTTGCCAAGCTATGCACTTTTTCTAGGAAGTGCAAAACTTCCTTAGAGATGACAGTCCACTTTTGAGAGACAAAAGAGTAATGAATAACTAAAAGAGATGTAAAGAGAGAGTGAAAGAGAGATAATATTACCATTATTAATAACCTATATGCAACAGAGAGTGACAGGGTGTAGGTCATGTATTTTGTTTATACTTTAGAAGTTGTTTGGGTAGGTTTTGAAAAGGTTAGAGAATCCAAAATCATCGATGTTGGTAGGGGAGTGACCAATATTAGTTATACTACCAAGGTCAGTGGTGAAGGTTATCGATGTCAGTTAGGATACTAAAGTTGGTAGGGGCAATAATTGGCTGGGAGCTTGTAGAAGGCTTTTTTAGGTCTAGAAAATGGTTTTGATCAAATCTAGGAGCCTGTGGAAAGTTATAAGAGAGAGAGTATGGTTTGGATAGATCTGGTTAGAGGTTTGGTGTGTCAGGTTAGGGGGACACAAGTGAAGAATCTTTTTAACTCTCTCATGGAGGTTTGGTTAGAAGTGTGTAAAGTAATGCACAATAGATATAAAGTGATAGTAAAATGAGTGTTTAAAATACCTATAGAATAAGTGATGTACTTAGCTACAATTACTAAATGATAAGTACTAGATTGATGGTCCTTATTAGGGAGTTTGAACTTGAATGCCCAAATAGAGAGAATAAATGGGTGATGTTGGTCCTCAAGATCTTAGTTCTTGATCCTGATTGACTTACACAAGATAATAGTAAGCCATGATGTCTAAAATACAATGTCAAAAGCTTGAATGCAAGTAAGAATGAATTTTATTAATTTTTTTGACCTAAACTTTAGGTTGGATTTTATCTTATATTGCTGACATCGATGATCCTACCAACATTAGCCATTGATTGATTGACATCGATGGCCCTAGAATAGGTAAAACTTGCTATTTTTGACCTCTTTTCTATTGTTCTTCATGCCAAGTGTGTGACCCCTTAAAAAAATGGTAAAAATTAGAGGTTAAAGAGGTAGTTGATTAGGAATTTAGTTTGGAAGTGGGAATAAGTCTTGGGTAGTTAGGATGAGGGGACTAGGTCTTGAGGTGACTCATCAAGTGAGAATTAGTCATAGGGTGAGGTGTCCAGGTAAGGTAGAAATAGGGGTTTTTAATTAACTTAATTAATTATTTTAAATTAATTAAATGTGTGAGGGGTAAAAGTATGGGTTAGGGAGGTTAATTATTATTATTTAAAAATGGGTTAAAAGGGGTTTTGGCATAGGGAGTTACACACATGTGTGATGTAATTTATGTGTTTACATTTGCCCCTTTTTGTCTTAAAATTTGTAGTGACAAGTTCTCAAGACAAAAATAAGATTTATATGATCTAACTATTGGATAAGGTATCCCCCCTCAAAATGGGAATCGATGGAGGAGAAACTAGAATCAAGTATTGGTTTGATAAAAAGGTAATTGGGTGAGTGGTGGAGAATTGAGTATCGCTTCATATGCATATAATAATATGATCTATATTTGACAAAGTTAAGAATAATAAGGTTGAGGAGGACTTGAATAGAAATAACCAAAGCATAGTGTGTAAGTTATAGCTGATAGGTCAAAAAAATCAAATGTATAGATCTAATGGTTGATGTGTCCTAGGTATCCAGGGAAGGAAGTGCCTGTGGGAAACACACAAGGGTTTAAGTTGATAAGATGGGCTTGTTTCCATCCAAAACACCTACTATACATACATGTGCACAATAGCTAACTATAACAGAATAGTATAAGTAGTCATGACAAGCAATGCAAAGTTGGTGTGAAAGGGTCAATGAGTGAGGAAATAATCATGATCTCCAAACAAAGTCATCATGGGTGAATATTTAAGTGATCTCTAATTCCCTAGTGTATGGGTAAAGTTTTAAAAGTTAGGTTTACTTATTTTTGGAAAATAGTGGAGGCAGTGGTGCTAACAATAATGACATTACCGATATGGTAATAAATAGTACCAACATCAGAATAATAGGGCAATGTTGCCTATGTTAGTAGGCATGAACACCAACATCAGTAGATTAGGTCAAGAATGCCAATGTCAATAGCTGAAAAAAATTGACAAAAAGGGGGTTTGGTGGCTGACCAAACTCATTTTCAACTTTGTGATTGGAGAGAAAAAATAAAGCTTGTAGAGCAATTGAGATGGTAGATCAAGGATGGGACGTAGTAAGAGGCACAACACTACAAGAGCTAGCTATGCTAGCCAAAAGGAGATGGAGAGAATAGGTAAGAGTCTCTGCTAGTTATTGTGAAATTTGATTTGGGTATTTATAGTTTTTAGGCTAATATAGAGGTGAGGGGTATAGAAAATGTTAGTAGAAGGGTAGACAATAGGGTAGGTTAGTTTTAGGATAAACTGGGGGATTTTTTGGGTAGGTTTTTAGGTAAAATTTGTAATGTTGGGTTTGGGTCATTCATCCCTAGGGCCAAACCAGACATCGATGTTGATGAGGTCTACTGATGTCAACCAACATGATGCTAAGGTTGGTAGGTGTTTGTTGATGTTAGCTAACACTTAGGCCTATAAAGTGTCAACATCAACATTAATATTGATGTTGGTGACTATATAAAACTAGAAAAAGAGGATAAAGGGTTAATTTAGATCCCTAGTGGAAGTAGTCAACTAGCCTAATGGCTGAGCTAACCTTAGAAGACCCCATGTTGAGTGAATTCTACCTACATAACCTAGTTTAGGGCCTCAAGTCAATGTAGTTCTCCTAGATCCTAGGGAAAAGATCTAAGGTATGGTTAAAATGTGTGTTAGGTGAAATGGGTAAAATAATAGGTTGAGATAGGTCAAGAGGTCTAGGGCTGAAAAGATAAGGCATAGTGTCAAGGGTTAGGGATATAGGCTATGAGGCCTAGAGTTGTGATAGGTAGGTAGGCCTAGGGTGGAGATAGAGAGAAGAGGTAGTGAAGCCTAGGGTAGAGAGATAGAAGAGGTAGTAAAGCCTAAGGTAGAGAGAAAAGAGTAGGGTAGTTAATTAGGTGGGTATATAGCTAAGCTAACCTTAGAAGACCCCATGTTGACTAAGTGTTGCTTATATAGCCCAATTTAGGGCCTCAGACCAATGTAGTTTTCCCAAAGAGAATGGAAAAAAGGTGGTGATAGAATATATTATAAAGTATATGACTTGATTGTGTGTGTATGGATATAGGTGAGGATGAAGTTGATATTATGAGATCATTTATCGAGGATATTGACATGTATGAGGAGGGATGCCACTCTAGATGAGTGGGAACACATGGTAGCTATGGGGTTAGGAGTGTGATAGTATTGTTGAGTTGCCTAGAATATGTTCCTTATGATAACATTGATTGAGAGGTGGGATCACACCACCAACACCTTCCATCTACCAACCAGAGAGTTGAAAATGACTTAGGAGGATGTTTATAGGATTTTATAGCTACCAATCCAAGGTGAGGATCTCTTTTCATGCTTAAGAGAAGAACATGATATACACATGGTTGCATTATATGGAGAGCATATAAATGAGGTGACCTACCATTTAGTGAGTTTTATGTCTGAGGCACTCTATATGGTTAATGAGGAGAAACATCGACTGAGCATCCTAATGATGATTAAGATCATGATGTATGAATTACTAGATGTAGAAGGTGGTAGATTTTTGATTGCATTGATAACTATGCTTACATAAATGGTTAAGTAGTAGACTATTTTTACCTTGGGTCTACTATTTTCATCATAATTATACAGAGAACTATGGGGTTTGAGACTACAATGGTGATACATCTTATGTGTTAGCCATCTACTACACTATTAGAATTATGAGCATATTATGGTGACATGACCATTAGGGTTACCTAACATGATCCTATCTAGATTCAGGGTTGGTTTTAGATGGTGGAGAGAGGACATGGCATAGACCTAAGTGGATGGCATGGTATGGGACATTGACTATTATAGGCACATGATTGAGGGCTTGATCCCTGTTGATATTTTATGGAGACCCTACATGACATACCTAATTTTTAGAGGATAGGCATAATAGCTTGTTGGTTTTCAAATCTCACTATGGGTCAAGGGGACATGAGCTGGTGAGTTGGAGATGGTACCCATGATATGAGTCAACAAACAATTTGGTTTAGTTCAGCATATTCTACCTACCTTACCTTAATATAGGAGGGATGACATAGAGGTACCCTTGCCACTACCCTAAGAGATAGATGGGCCAAAATTTGAAGATCTACCAACAGGGCCAGGGTTAGAGATCTAGGATGCACAATAGTGTGTATAGCTTGGTGGGGAAGTTTACATCCCATAGTAGAGGTCAAGAGGCCACCACCATATTTATAGGGGTTGATGAGAGATAGGGATGCAATGGTATAGGCTTTAGATATAGCCCATACATAGGTATTATCCTTACAAGGGTAGGTGGTGACATTGTAGGGTCAGGTTGGGGCACTACAGAGCTAGGTTTTAGCAATACAGGGCTAGGTTGTAGTCTTATAGGGTTAGGTGACTATAGTGATAGTAGATAGAGATAGTCTAAGAGTAGCAAGTTAGGCTACTCTTCCTCCATCACCATAGGGACTAGTATAGGATGGGACATCATTAGGTGCTATGGGACCTCCATAGACTATATATCTAGCAAGATATATGACTGAATTAGATGAGAATGCCTACTATGAGAAGGCAATTAGAGATTTTTTTTAGATTTAGAGATATTCAAAGTTTAGAGAGTAGGAGAGGTCTATATCACATGCCATGGCTTCTAGATCATGTAGATGTAGATGGGTGAAGGGTGGTGATGACACTTCTTTCTCATGACCATGTGGATAGCCTCGAGGACACTGAGTGTTAGAGTTTTCCATTTTTAATCATATATGTTACATGTATACTAGCCTGTGAGTCGAAGATGTAAGATGCATATTTTGAGAGAGAGATGATATTATGATGATGTAGTTATGGACATGTATTTTGATCTTATATATATGAGATGCTCATTTATTATTATGTTGAGATGCATGTATTGTGATAGATGATGATGATATGGATGATGGTTATTTTAATGTTATGTTAATTTGATATTAATGTTGACCATGTTAATTGAGTTAGAATAGCCTTTCCCATATATGTGATGGTATATGCATAGTTGGTTTGTTAGTTTCATCTTAGTGTTTTTTCATATTTTGTGATGGTGTATGCTTTAAATGAATAAATTGGTTATGTTAGTTTATTTTTGTAGTTTTCTATATTTATGATGGTGTATACATAAAATAAATTGAGTAGGCTTTGTTAGTGTTGGTATGACATTGTTTCTTCATCTCAATAGAGAGATGTGATGTGGATGGGAAAATAAAGAGGCAAAATGCTCATGCATTGGCAAAGACCATAGTTAGAACATAAATAGGCTCAATAAAATGAGCCATTTGCATACCTTATATCTTTGAACCATTGTGTTTTTAGAGAAGCATCATGTTTACCTTATATTAAGTAAGCTTCATAGTTCTTTGAAAGAGTATGAGGGAAAAAAGGGTTAAATGAGGGAAAATGTATGACTAGCATAACCTATGAAGTAAGGATGATATGCCCCTATTGTGGGTCACTCAAGAGCTACTATAGGCAAGTACATGACTTAATTTTTTTTTGGTTGTGTAAGCTGATCAATGTGGGAAGCTTACCATGGGATTTTGTATGAGTGAAGGTCTTATAAAGATGATCAATGTGATAAGCCTTTTTCATTTGTGTTTCCCTTTGAGAAAAAATCTTGGCTTAGCCATCCTTTAAAGGAGTGGTCTAAGATTTTTTTTAATATTTTAAATAGTTATCCTTTAAGGGAGCAGTCTATTGATAGTAACAAAGGGAAGTTACATAGTTGTCCTTTAAGGGAGAAGTCTACATTGAGAAGCATAATCGGAGACATTATAAATTTGTCACATATCCCATTTGTTTTTCTTTATTTTTTATTTTTTATGATTTTAGTCATGGACAAGACTATAAGGCTTAGCAATTTTCCACTTTGAGGCCAAAACGATACCAATACATAAGTTAACTAAGTGTATAGGAGTAAGGGTGAGGAGTAAGGTAAATGAATGTAATAGGGATGCTCAAGGGATGAGATCAAGTTTAACATGAGGTGAAGTGATGCTTGTTTAACAAAAGAATGGCCATAAGTGTAAGGTATTTAAAGGCTTGAGTTTTGGCCTTCCTTCAAGAAAAGATAAGAAATAAGTTCCTAAGCCATACTTGTGAGTTATGATATAAGGTCCAGGCCAATTAGAAGCAAACTTACCTCATTTGATTTTCTCCATGTTCATCACATGTTGATTTTATTTTAAGATGAGATATCCTATATTAAAATATCATTCTTTGAGGTTTTTGTTATAAGTGTGTTTGATACACTCCTGATAGATTTAGAGGTGATTGAGTACTATGAGATGATGCTCATCAAGACATTCAAATTAAGCCAAAAATTCTTGGTGAAAGTCATCATCAGTAAGTATGTCTTGTAGAGAAATGCAAAGAGAAGGAATTTGGACTTCAAGAGTAAAAAAAACCTCCATCCCATATACCAAAAAAAAAGGTGTAGCACTCATAGGGGTTTGAATGATAGTGTGATAGTCCCATAAAACAAAAGGAATGTGCATGTGCCAATCCTTGCCCATATCATTGACTACTTTCATGAGGATTTTGGTCAATGTTTTGTTAGAAGCTTTTAATTGTCCATTTTCTTATGGATAGTATAGTGATGAGATGACTAATTTGATTCTAAATGTATCACAAAGAATTTAAATGGTCTTGTTTTTGAAAGATTTTCCATTATCCATTATAATTTTATGAGGGACACCAAAATGATAGATGATGTGATGGTTGATGAAGTCAATAATTTTATCATATTTAGTGGAGATGAGAGGGATAGCCTTGACCCACTTGGTAAAGTATTTAGTGGTAGTAATGATAAAACTATGATGAAGAGATGAATGAGGCTTAATATCTTTGATTAAATCTAAGCCCCATTGGGAGAAGGGCAAAAAGTCTTTGGAGACTTGTAATGCATGATTGGGGACATAAAGGATATTAACATGTTGTGGAAACTTGATGCAACACCAAACATAATCAACACAATCTTGATGAAGTGTGGGCCAATAATAGCCAGGTTGAAGGATGAGCTTGGTAACTACGTAACCATTGAAATGCCCTCCACAAATCCCATCATGGACTTCCTTAATAGCAAAGGGAGTCTCAATATTAGTGAGGCATATAAGGAGAAGACCATCAACACCTAACTTATAGAGAAGTCACCCTAATATAGTGTAAAGAGTGACATGATTTATGAAGGCACATTTCCCATTATTGGAGAGATTAGAAGGGGTAAGAGAGAAGGAAAAATAATCTATGAGTTGTTTGTACCATAAGTCATGTGGGTTAGTTGTTACATTTATAACAAAGAGGATGTTATCTGAGACATAAGAGGGTAATGTTAAGTGATGCACGATGACATAGATTCTCAAGGAAGAGGATGAAGATGGTATGTGTGAAGAAAGTGAAGCCATCATGTTAGAAAACTTGTTTATAGATTGAGGAATAGTTTGTAAGAGATAAGAGTCAAATAATCCCAATAGTGTATCTACATGATGTTTATACCACTATAGAATTTTGTTTCTGCATAGGTAAGAACCATTAACCTAGTTAACCACTAGTTGAGAATCATTGAAAATGGTTATGGATTTGATACCCAAGAAGATAGTTATTTGAAATCCTAGAATCAAAGCCTCATGTTCGACCATATTGTTAGTGCATTCAAAATCTAGTTTAAATGACAAAGGCATAGGCTCAACATCTAGAGAAATAAGAATGACCCCCACACCCCTACCATGTTGGCATTTGCATCCATAAAATAACATCATCATTTGATAGGAGATGTCATTAGTGGAGAGCATTGTGATGGATTCATTAGGAGATTTGAGGTTTGAAGGTTGATTATCAGGTAAAGGGGTAGCATCTAACTAGTCAATGATTGTTTTCCCTTTAATAGAGTTTTGCTAAATGAATTCTAAGTAAAATTTTATAAGAATCATGAGACACCAAGCTACACGTTGGTTGTGATATGGCTTGGATTTCATGTATTTGAGGGGATCAGTATGGGTGACCACATAGGTTTTGTGATTTAGGAGATAATGGTGAAGCTTGGAGGCAAAAAATACCAACATGAGGTAAATTTCTTTAGTATGGGTATATCAAGTATCATAATCAATAAGTGTGTGGATTATGTAGTAGACCACTTTCCTCAATGTTGGTCATCTCAATGTGCAATCATAACACCTAGAGAATGGTTTGTTGTGGAGATATAGAGGTAGAAAGGCTGATTTTTATTAGGTGGAATAAGAATCAGTGGGGAAAGGAGATATTGTTTAAGTGTGTCAAAATTTTATTAGAAATTAGTATTCTAATGGAAGGAAATATCCTTTTTGAGGAGATAGTGAGAGGGTTGGCAATGATTTGACAACTAGGAAATGAAGTAATGAATTGACTAAAGTTTGCCCTATAGGCTACATAGTTATTTGATATTACTAGGTGGAGGTATCTCTAGGATTGATCTAACCTTAATAAGATTAACCTCAATACCATGGAGAGAAATGATAAAACCTAAGAGCTTACCATAAAGAACACCAAAGACACATTTCTTAGGGTTCAGTCAAATGTTCTATTGGAGGAGATGAGTAAATATGGTTTTGAGAATTTTCAAGTGGTCTTGACAAAGTCTATACTTGCCAAGTAAGTCATCGACGCAATATTCTATAATTTTTTGTAGGAGATCATGAAAACTGTAGGTCATGGTGCACTGGTAGGTTGCACCAGCATTCTTCAAGCTAAAAGGCATGACCCGATAATAGAAAGTTCCCCATGGGGTAATGAAGGTTGTCTTTTAATAATCTTCAAGAACAACTAAGATTTGATTATATCTAGAGAATCCATCCATAAGTGATAGCATCTCATGGTTGGCCATTAGATCAACAAGTTAAATAATAATTGGAAATGGGAAGTCATCTTTTGGAGAAACAAGGTTTAAATCATGATAGCCAATGAAAATATGGATTCCCTAGGTCACTTTTGTGACAAATAATAATATTGGAAATCCATTGTGGTTAGTCAATGGGTTGGATAAAGTTAATAGAAAGGAGGCGTTGGAGCTCTTCTTTGACAGGGAGATAAATATGAGGATACATCTTGCAAAGCCTCTACTTAATAGGTTTAACATCTTGATTGGTGATAATGTTATGGGTGATGATAGATGGGTCAATACTAGGAATGTCATTATAAGACCAAACAAAGGATTTGCTATGGTCATTAAGAAATATGGCATAATCAGCTTTCTCAGAGGAATCTAAAGATTTTCCAATCTTGATGATGTGAGAGTTATCATGAGAAGGTAGGTTGATGTTAATGGTTGATTCATTTAACATAGCTTGTGTTTTAGATGGGAATGATCATTGGATATACGAACCATTCACACCCATGTAGGTGAGAATTGAATCATCATATTAACATTAGATAGTGTTAATAGTGGGAGACTCTTCATCAATTATTTTAGGATGAACAAGATGAAGTGACCTTGATTCCTTAACCTGACGATAGGTGAGAGGTCCCAAATGGATGGCATTTATTGAAAAAAAATTAAAAGGTATAAATACCTCTGATTCAGTAGGTGATGGTACAGAAGAAGGTGAAGAAGGAGAGACTAGTTATTTGATAATTGGTACATGGGAAGTCTTAATGATTTTAGTTGGTTCATCATATCCCACTCCATGCCTCATTTTGGCATTTTTAATGGTGTTTCTAGTAGGATATTTAATAGGTGTATGGACACCTTGTTCATAATGACCCAAACTAAATCCTTTCTAAGCACACCTATAGAGATAGGTGTGAGTGAATCTAGGGTTACTCAGGAAAGAAAAGTCACAGGTAAATGGTTATGGTGAAGAAAATGGATTGTTGACAGTGGGAGCTTGATCAATTCCCCCATATGTGAAATTGGTTCAAAGGTTAGGGGGTCCATAAGGGATGACCATCCCAATCTGGGGATCATAATTTGGGTTCATGTGGATCCTTCCATACTCTTGTGGAGTATAGAACATGTTGAGCATCAATAAAAGATATTATTCGAGTGGAAAATGTTGAAAGGTCTCTTTTATGGGATCCTTATTAGGAATATGTGTTTCTAGTATCTATGTAATTGGGGGAGTGGAACTTGTGAAAGCTTTAGAAGTATCACATGGAGAAGATGATGTTTTCAATGAAATGAGAACATCATTTAGACTATAAGTCATGTTTCATGTTTTAAATGGAGGTGGGTCAGTAGGTATGACATGTGCTTGTCCATCATGTTCAAACTTGGCACAATGGTGCAAAGTTGAGGGTACACATGCCATAGCACATATCCAAGTTCATCTAAGTAGTATGTTATATTAGAACTCTCCTTCCATAACATAGAAGATATTGGGAATAGTGTGGGGACCTACATGGATATGTAAGACAATAGTGCCCACCATAGTAGTTGTAGTATTAATAAAGGAGCAAAGTACTTCATTAGTTGAGACATGTAGTTATTGAAAAAGGCTAGTTATTTATAGACATAGGTGGAAATAATATTAATACTAACTCCCCATTGATCATAACTCTCTTGATATGAGTTTGATCAATATATACGGTAACAAAAAGGGTATAATCCTGATCTTTAGGGTGTTGTAGTGGGATTTTTGAATCATTGAAAAAAAAATAGGGAGATAGAATGAAGGGAGCTAACCAAAGATGAAAGAGGTTGGGGATCATCTAATTGTATCTCAATCACTTGCAAGGCACTAATCAAAACTTGATGGTATTGGGATGAGTTTTGGATTAACTCATATAGAGATATTTTCATAGGAGTTTAGTGGAGTTGTTTCACCATCAAGATTTGAATAACGTCTAAAGATGTTGTTTTAGGAACACCCAAGATGGAAATATTAGGATTAGGAAGAGGAGTGTCTTTGGTGAAGGGATGGGCCCAAGTAGTAATGACTTTTTCCTTAGCTTTATCTTTTTGGTTTTATGATCATGTGGCCACATTAACTGTGTTGATCTAAAATGTTGGTGAAGGAGGTGGTAAAGGGGTTACGACCACATCTTTGAGTTTTAATTGAGGTGGAATGGTAGGAGGCCCTATGGATGCTAAAGGTGGAATAAGAAGAAGGTTAATACAAATATCATCAAAGAGAGTGTTGACATTAAAGTGTTGCTAAATGATTGTTGTGAGGGATTTATAACTCTCATTATTGTGTCCAGGTGAATGATTATATAAACACACTTGTGTATCATTAAACCAATATGGCTTCATTCCAAGAGGACTATAAGGATTAATGGGAGGAAGATTTATTATAGAAGATTGTAATAACTGACATAGGAAAAAGTTTTGAGAGCCTACAGGTGGGCTTGCACTTGTTTTACTAATAAGAGTGGACACTTTCTTGTGTTTTAATGTTAAAAAGGTAATTTTGCATGGTTATTTATTTGGTGACGATGGATTTACATGTTTTTCTATTACTTTCCTAGTGTTAGATGTGAAAGGTCTACCAAATGGCAAAGGTAGGAGTGGAGGTAACTTCACCTTTTATTTTTCTTGGGTCAATAATATTCCAACTAAAGTAGAGGGGTGTGGTCCCAAAATAGATGGTAAAGCTAAGGGTAGGGATCAGTGAGATCTAGGAAGCTTAACATTTTTCTATAATTTAGGTCAGGGAACTGCAACTTGTGGTTGAGGAGCTAAATATAATTTCACCTATAGATGAATTAAATTAGAGATGATATATACACTTAAGGGCCTGATCTACTTTAATGTGGTAGATTCCTATGAGGGTGAGGGTTCTGACATAGATGGCTAAACTTTAGGTGTTTTTGGTGAAGAAACTTTAGCTTTTTCGAAGAAATTAGGGTAAAGGGTAGTGAGAGGGTTGATGGTAAAGGTTTAAATTTGTTGTGTTGGATAAGGATTTTTTAATTGATCCCAAAATGATGCATGATATAGCTTTATGGAGTCAAGAAACTCTAGACTTTTCACCAAATACGAGAAGCATTTAGATGAAGTTGATGTAGGCCTTATGGTTGTGTCTTTAGAAGCATGAGGTGTTTGGGAAAGAGGTAAATTATTGGTTTCTACTACTTTAGGCCAAAGACAAGAAAGAACCATAATGGGGTCTTCTTCGACAAAGATAGGAGAAGATATATGGTCTGCCATGGATGGGGGAGAACTAGGTGAAGAAGGTTACTCAAGAGGGTAAAGCATATGTATTATGGATCCCTCAACATGTGGGCAAGGCATAGGTAAAGTATGATCCTCCATAGGTAAAATAAGGGGTAAGATTGGTACAATGGGAGTAGGTACAATAGGTTTCTCATCTACTATGAGAGTAGATAATACTAACTCCTCTAAGTGCAAAGGCATAGTGGGTGGGGTACTAATACCTTATATAGGTGGAGGAAAGGTAGGTGAGAAGGATCCTCAAGAGGGTATAATGTAGGAATGATGTTCCCTTTAACATATGGTTGAGGAACTAGTAGGGTGTGGTCTTCAAGTGGTAAGAGGATATGTAATATTGGTACAAAAGGAATTGTTATTACAAGCTACTCAAGTAGCAACATAAGTGGTAAAGGAGGCTCTTCCTCATGATGTAATGGAATAGGTGAAATAGGTTCTTCTACCTAAGGAGGAAGAATAGACAAAATAGATTTCATTGAATGTGGGGGAGGAGTTGATGAAATAGATGTCTCCTATTGAGGAGAAGGTTGAACTAAAGGTAAAGGAAAGACCATATTAACCATATGGATATTATGATCACCTAAGTTGGTTTTTGTCTAAATAATATTTTGATTCGGTGAATGGTTAGGAAAAGGGTGTTTGAAAACATCCATACTTTGACTATGGGGTGCATTAGGATTATCCAAGATGAGATCACCTCTATCAATCATGTCTTGAACAATGTTCTTGAGTGTATTATAGTTATTAGAATTGTGGCATTTAACTTGATGCTAATTGTAAAACTCATATTAATTATATCAAGTTGGAATAGGATGGGAGGGGTCAAAATGTATAGGAGGTTTGATATGAGGAAGGGTTATGACACCTTGTTACAATAGTTTCTCCAATATGGATGTATAGGACTCCCCAATGGGAGTGTATTGTCTTTATTTATGTCATTGTTGGAATTACTTGGTCAAATTTTGGGAAGTCAAAGAATTTGATTGGTTTGTGGTTGTGTAAGAAGCTAACTTAACAACCACCATGTTGGTAGAGCCTTTATCTTTTTGGTTAGAAGGAGAATTTCTAGAGGAGGATTCATTTTATTTGGAATTGGGATTCTTACTACATATCTTGACTTTGCCTTCATCTATAGTGTGAACCTTGAGTTTTTATGCCATTGTAAAGGCCTCATCAAATGTGTAGAAAGTTTGTATCTAGAGTGTGGATGAGATGTGCTTAACACATTCCCTTGAGAAAAGATCAATAAGCTTAAGCTGGGGTAAGGAGAAGGAGATTTTATTGATCAAACTTCGCTAATGAGCGACAAAATCTGCAATAGACTCATCATCAAATTGTTTGATAGAATAAAGGTCTATTATAGAAACCTTCTTAGAAATGTTACTAGAGAAATGATATAGGAATATTTGTGTGAGATGGGTAAACGTGAAAAGGGAGTGCTAAGGTATAGAGATATACCAATCCAAGGCACCACCTAAAAGAGAAATAGGGAAAGTGCAAAGTAGTCATTCCCTATTAAATAAAAAGCATGCCTAAATGCTCACAAGTGATATTGTGGGTCCTATTTACTCTAGAAATGAGTAAATTTAGGGAGATCCCATTGGCTTGGATAAGGTAAAATAGGAATAGAAGGATGAATTGGTTTATTTAATAACTGATCATAACATAACATATTCTTTGAACTAGAAATGAATGTCTCTAGATTAGACATCTTGTCCATTAGCATCTCAATGAGGTCTAGAGGGGGATTAGTTTGGGGGATACCTCTTAAGTTATAGGGAACTTGATAAGAAGCAGAGGGAGTGTATGACATAGCTTGTTGAGGTTGTGTTGGAGCAACATAAGGATAATGAGTCATAGGCTGAGGTGCAAAAAGAAAAGGGGCTTGTCTCATTGATTTAGATATTATGCCTTAGTTGGTTGTTGTTATTATAGGTTAGATTGTTGGCATGGTTAGACTAGATAAATGAGTAATTATAAGTGTGAGGGTAGATGGAATAGGTACCATTAAATTCTAAAATGGGGTAAGACTTGATTGAATTAGTTGTGGTTGTGAAAGTAGGGAAGTCATACTAGGGTTTAGGTGGGATTAGGCAGTTGGTGATGTTAAACTTTGGAAATTATTTATATTTGGGTTACTCATCAAATTGGTGGTTTGGGTAACCATGGGGAGAATATTAGAGGTAACCAAAACTGAGGTTGTCTCCATTAGATAGGTTGGCATACCATAGATCGGGTTACTTGAAGAATTATTGGTTTGGCTCATAGCAAGGTAATGTTGAAGGGCTACCACATTGCAATCAATAGATTTAGCAAAATCTTGACTCCTTCAGACATAATGGGAATTTGGTTGGGACTGGGAGTATGATCTATATCTAAATAATGCTCCATGATAGAATCAAAAGTGAGAGGGGAATGGTTATTGGCTTGCATAAACGATAATAATTTTGGCTTGAGCTCATGTCAATACAATGCAAAAGGAAGTATAAAAGGTCTTACTACCCTGTATTAGAAACATAATAAGGAAAAACCAAGTTTGAGTGTGGGTAAGTGGGCTATTTTAGCTTGTTATTTTGAGTAGATGAAATTACATAGTCACTGACATCAATTTCTTAAATGATGTTAGTAGAAAAAGTTTACCAATGTTGATGGATTAACCGATGTCGGTAGGTAAAATCTATAAATGCTAGTAGGGTTAACCGATGTCATTCACTATGATATCTTGGGAGATAGAAAATTTGATGTTTTAATAATTATAAGTTGAAACTAGGTAAAATAATGGATGTAAGAGGTCTATGTAAGAAGGAAGAACACTCAAAAAAACTTGAGGTAACAGGTTACACAAACTGAGTATTAGAAATAGTATTGATTTTGTGAATCAATAAGAAAATGTCCTTATGAACTCCAAAATATAAAAAGTAACAAAAAAGTAGAAAAAGAACATATAGCCAACAACTATTAAGTCATAGAGATTAATTTTTAGTCTCATATTGGATTATGCCTTAATTAGATAGTGAAAAGATAATTTGGTTATCAAAGGTACTAGAAAGCAATCGAGAGATGATTTTAGGTTAGTTTTAGTGCTCAAGAGGAAATCTGTGTTAGACTAGGTACGTGGCTTGTTATAGGATCTTTATCTCTGCACTTCATGGACCTAGAGCTGAACCAGGTTGCTTAGCCAAAATATACCTTATGTCTAGAGTTTATACATTGCCAGAGAATGGAGTGGGTTCTCCCCTTGGTAGTGAAATCCAAGTAGGATAGTTGGGTAGTGTAAGGTGATCCACTAAGTGATGAAATATTGATAGACCTTTTCTCAAGTGAGTTTATATATTTTTTTATGTGAATGTTATTTGGTTGTGTAACATAGGTGCACTATAACTTATTCAAAAATGCTTGTAATTAACTAGGTGAGTTAATATGCAATAAATAAACAATGAAATGCAGTAGGTTTTAAACCCAAATCTAAAATGTTTAGATTCGAATGAAAATAAAGATGAAATAGGAATAGAATATAAAATTCACTATCCTAATGTGCATGCAAGAATAAGTAAGGAAGAGATTCTTTTTTTTTAACTTGTAAAAGAAAATGATAAATTACTTTTAGAGGCAAACAGAAAAGAAAGAAAATTTTAGTTTAATGCTTTTAAAGAGAAAATAAAATGTTGAATTTTTTGTTTTAAGAGAGGAGAAGGAGAAAGTGTAAGAAATCAAATTTTAACTATAATTCACCTATATGAATCCTTAAAATAAGAAATGAACCCAAGGAAAACTCTAGGGTCTCACCAAGCATGCCAGAAATGTTTCGTTTAATTTTGTCTATTTCAAGTCTAAAGGAAAAAAAAGAATGATGGGGATAAGTGATTGTAATGAACCTGGATTGGTTTGCACACTGTATCTAGACATTTTAAACATGCCTCTTTGGATGGGGAAGACTACTTGCAAGTAAGAAATCACTACCATAAGATTTTTGTTAGTAGATAAATGAGTGAGTTGCCAAACTATGTGTTTATTTTAGGAAGTGTGAAACTTGATAAGAGATGATAGTCCACTTTTGAGAGACAAAAGATTAATGAATAACTAAAATAGAGGTAAAGAAAGAGTGAAAGAGAGATAATATTACCATTATTAACAACTTGTATGTAGTAGAGAGTGACAGGGTGCATGTGATGTATTTTGTTTATATTTTAGAAGTTATTTGGGTAGGTTTTGGAAAGGTTAGGGAGTCCACAGTCACCAACATTGGTAGGGGAGTGATTGATATCGATTATACTACTGAGGTTAGTGGTGAAGGTGACTAATGTTACGTTTCCAAGGTCATTAGGGGCAATCATTTTTTGGGAGCTTGCAAAAGTATTTTTTTGGTCTAAAAAATGGTTTTTATCAGGTTTGGGAGGTTCAAGAGAGTTATAAGAGAGAGAGAGTATGGTTTCAGTAGATCTATTCAGAGGTTTGGTATTTCAAGTTAAGTGAAAACAAATGAGGAAGCTTTATAACTCCCTCACGGGGGTTCGATCAGAAGTGTGTAAAGTAATACATAGTAGATATAAAGTGATAGCATAATTAATGTTTAAAATACCTATAAAATAAGTGATGTACTTAGCTATGGTTACTAAATGATCAGTGCTAGATTGATGGTCCCTATCAGGAAGTCCAAACTTGAATGCCTGAGCAGAGAGAATAAGCAAGTGTTTTTGGTCCTCAAGAGCTTAGTTCTTGATCATGATTGACCTATGCAAGATGACAATAAGCTAAAATGTCAAAAATAAAATGCCAAAATCTTGAATGTAAGTAAGAATGAATTTTCTTGATTTCTATTGACTTGAACTTTAGGTTGGAGTTTGGCTTATATTGATGGTGTCAGTGATCCTATCGACATTGACCATGGGTTGACTAACAACAAAATCCTGATAATAGGTAAACCTTGCTATTTTTGGCCTATTTTCTATTGATCTTCATGCCAAGTGTGGTGCCCATTACAAAATGGTAAAAATAAGAGGTTAAGGAGGTAGTTGATTAGGAATTTAGTTTGGAAGTGGGAATAAGTCTTGGGTACTTAGGATGAGGGGACCAGGTCTTGAGGTGACTCATCAGGTGAGAATTAGTCATAGGATGAGGTAGCTAAGTAAGGTAGGAATAGGGGTTTTAAATTAACTTAATTAATTATTTTAAATTAATTAAATATGTGAGGGGTAAAATCATGGGTTAGGTAGGTTAATTATTATTATTGAAAAATGGGTTAAAAGGGGTTTTGGTACAGGGAGTTACACACATGTGTTTGACATAATTTTGGTGTCTACAATATGAATATGGATAGACTCAAGAATAATTTTCTTGAGGAATCACCCAATGAATGCATATAGACCGCGTCAAAGCAATAGTGTCTAAAGAAAACAAACATGTAAGCACATAAATAAACAAAGAAATCAACAAAAATAAACAAATTAAAAAATTACTTGAAATAAATACGCAAATCAAAAACTTGAAAAAAAAAGTTAAAAAAACATCCTAATAATGAATTTTCCCTATTAGGGTAGATCAAGGATGACTAAATAGGATTAAACCAAACAAAAGTTTTTGGATTAGGAAATATTTGAATGTTTTTGGAAATTTGAGGTATCTTAACTTGTTAGAGAATGACAAGATACCTACTCACAAAATAGATAGAGCATTTGGCTTAGGTTTCTCTAAAAATGATGATAATGTATATAAAGAGGGATTGAGGTGACCTCAAAATGAGTTAAGCACAACCCACATAGTCTTTAAATGACCTTGAGTCATAATATTGCCATCTACATAAAAGATGTGTAAAAACTAACTAGGTCCCAACAAGTTCTCAAATCTGACAAATAGTCAATCAAATGAAAACAACAATGGCATGGTGATATGTCAATGTATAATAAATAAATGCTTCCACTAGTTTTCCTATAGGTGGTTATAACTAGGATATGACAAATTAGATCAATGATACTAATTTTCCCATAGGTGGTTATAATTAGTAGCAAGACTTGTGAGACACTGATTTACCCTAGTAGGAGATATAGTCAGGCTCACATAAACAAAATTGATATAGGATAGAAAATGAAATATATCTATCCAAATCAACTATCACACTACTTTCATAGACTATAATTGTAAACATAGATTTTATTGATTATTTAAACTTGACCATAATCGCCTCACAAAAAGTGTGGGAAGAACCAAAGTAACCAATATCAAAACATGATTGGATAAAATGACTAGAAATAAGCTTTGGTATAGGTAAGAATGATATGGTAAAATAGAATGGTATTTCTCTTAGATAATGATGGTTAGGTAGATTGGATAAAATGGTAAGAGGGTTTCCCCCAAGTGGTAAGGTGATTGGCTAGGATATGTGACAATGGTATATGGTAAATGAAATGGTATGGTACATGTTTTTGGCCTACATGATTGTTAGTTTTTGATGTGTTTGTCTTGGGTATGGTAAATGGCATATGATTTTGTTGTTGCTCTTGAAGTGAAAATTCACATCCTAATCAACAAATGATACAAATAGAATAATCAATCATGTTAATTTCTACCTCACACCTCATCTAAATAGTTTCTCTATAAAGAACTATCTGCCAACTTGGATACAAAGAATATTATTGTGATCTACATTGGTCATTGATTTTGATTCCTTCAAACATTGAGATAAGGTATCTTTGTATCCTCTACAAAGGGAAGTATTTCCATGGATGGTAAATATGGATAAATATTGGATGATATGTTTGATTTGATGATGTAATGATGGATGATAAAAAAATATGGAATGGTTGGAAAAGAAATGAAGATTGGGAGTTTTAGTCACACGTAATGTTGTTAATGCTAGATTCAACATAACTTTGGATGTGGTTATGCCTAAGACCTATAAATATGCTCTTGATAGGACCATAAAAAATATCTATTACTTGATCTTGAGAGTAGCTACTATCAAATTAGGCTGTAGATTAGAAACTATTTTGATTTGATCTTGAATTTTGTTGTCATTAAGTAATGAAGAATTTTTTTGCTCAGCTATTAGTGTCTCAATAATGTTTTCACCAATGAAGTTGTAATGATTGTCCCATATTTCCTGTAAGAAGGTTTCACTAATGAATATTGGTTGTTTACTTTGATTATCTTCTAGTGCTTCTAAAAAGGTTTCACTAGAAGATGTTAAGTTTGAACTTTGACTATCCTATTTGAACTTTGATTGTCTCCTAATGCCTTCGAGAAGGTTTCACTAGGAGAGTGTTCTTTTGATACATGAATGTGATCTTGTCCTCCTTTTTCTTCCTCAACTACTATGTCACCATGGATGTAGTTTAACAAAGTATGATTTTGTTATTTCTAATTGATACTTATGGGAGGTGGTATGTCAATGATATGGCTATGTTGGTTGGTGGTAATCTTATGTGGAATGGTAATGGAATGGGGGATGGAAATAAAATACTCATAGAAGATACTGGGATAAATTATGTCAATGATAAAGTAATCATCCTTAAAAACTATATAAGGATCACAAATGTATTCATAATGATTTGTTAGGCATGCATAACCAATAATATAATAGTCAAGAATATATTATATATCTAAATCTGATTTTGACTCAATGGACTCTAAATTTCATGTTGAGATTGATGTTGATTTTGATGCTAAATCTGATGCTAGTTCAGGAATAGAACTTGGCTCTAAATCCAATTCTTCATCTAATGGGTACTCTATTATAATGATGTCCTGTTGAATGCTTGGTATTGGATAAGTAATGGTTTGTGATGGCATGGTGGGTTTCATAGAGATTGGTTTGTCAAAGTAAGACTACTCAATGGTGGTAAAAAGGTTAAGAGATAACTCCTTAGAGAATATCTTGTCAAAGGAAGGCTCTTGAAAAATAGGCATATGGTTGAGGTAATGATTTACCCAAAGGTAGTTATAATCATTAAAAGTGACTCAATAAAGACTAGCTCATTAGAGTGAGACTCCTTCAAAATTGGTTTAGGATCAATAGGTGATTCATCACAGGTTGACTTATCATAAGTGGTTGGTTCAACAAAAACATCTCAGATTAGTTGGTTCTCTTGGCTTTGGTTTCTAATGAGCTATAAAATACCAACTTTAAAAATAACATGGTCTTAGAATGATTAGTTTGGTTGAGTTATTGATTGACGTGATTATATAGGTAATGATTAGCTCAATTGGGATTCCAATTAGATTTAGTATTGTAGAGCTTGGTTGCTCACATGAGTCAAAGGATGAAGTCTTAAAATGGTAATAATAGGATAGTGTGGAGCTTGGTGGTTCATACAAGCTAAAGGACTAGGTCCTATAATAATGAAAGGGTGTTGTAGAGATTGGTTGATCACACAAGCCAAAGGATGAGGTCTTAGTATAGAAATAGTATTCATTAGATGTGGTCCTAGAATAAAAATGTTATGATGTGGTGAAGCCTGATTGGTCTCATAAACCAAAGAATCTAAGTCCTCCTCTTAAACCATATCATCCTAGTCAAGGTTTGAGTTGGATTATAAGCTGGTCCTTGACTTTGTTCCCCATATAATGTATTATATGGAGAGTAATAAAAATCCTTAGATAATATATCTCTATAGGGGGTTCTAGTTAGATTTTGTGTGGCCATTCTATCATAAGTTGGATTGTATGTGATTCCACTATATCTGGAGCTAGACATATCTGTATAAATGATTAAAGCTCTAAAATAAAAGGTTTAGAGTTCTACAAACTCTAAAAAACTATGTCCAAAAGAAAAATGGTTCAAACTTGTTCTAACTTGGTCAAAGGTGGAGTTGTATATCTAATGTGGTATAAACATGGAGTTGTATTCCCAAAATGGTTTGTGTTAATATTTAGCATACAAAAGTCTAATATAAAATGTCTAACGTCAAATTTAATACACATAAAAGGTCATGCATCTGAATAAAAACTAAAATGTCAAAGGTCTAGGTTAAAGTGTTCCAAACAAGGTCTAAACTAGGAAAGGGGAAAAGAGTTGCTAGGTTTTTTTGTCTAGGCTCAAATAGGTTGTGCTATGAATTTTAGATAAATGATGTCAAAATCTAAGCTTGAAACAAAGGATTGATGTGAATTTGATATAATCTAAAAAGTTTGGAAAAGACTTTGACATAAACTTGGCACATGAAATCAAACATAAACATGATCATTTGGCATAATTGTTAAGGCAAAAGGATTTTGGAAAAAGTCTATGTTCTCCCAATAAAGGCACAAATAATGATGAGGATAGGCTCTAAAAATAAACAAATAATCAATAGTCTTCAAATTTAGGTAATCAATTAACTAAAGTTATGAAACCCAAAAGATAAATATCTATGTATTAATCTCATGAATTGAGGCCTAAATAGAAATAAATCAATGTTTGAATCCAAACTTGACAAGGTTAATTGAAAACTCAACATTGAAAATTAGGATTTGACCAAAAAAGCTAAACAAGATTACACAACATGGTGGTGCATAAAAAAGGTCCACATGGCATATGTGACATGATTTTAAATAATGGTTTTAGTACAAGTCAAATCAGTTTTGAAATAATTTGAGAAATATAATGGTGTTAGCATGTTATAATGATGTAATCATTTTTATGTTTTAAAGACTCAAAGGCACAAACTTGATAACTAATTTGGGTATCATAATGTTACTTTTATTAGTAAATTAACACAAACACAACCAAGTTTAGAAAAAATTGCAAGTCATAAGTGTGGTGTAAAATGACAAGCATAACACCTCCTTAGACAAAGGAGTAGTGTATAAACAAATTGTTTTTGACATGGTTTATAAACAAACACATTAGTTTTAGTCTCAAAATAAATACAAGGAAATCATCCAAATTCCTATCAAGGGTATGGAAAAGTGGGGTTGATTAAAAATAATTAGTTTTTGAATGTTTTTAGATGGATAAAATGTACAAGAATTTCATGGCAACATGCAAGAAAATAAACACTATAATTGGGTCAACAACAATTAGCTCATTGTTGGATAAGGTCTTCGCCAAAGGCCTTTGAAATACAATTCTACTGAATATGTCTATGTTAGAAGTGGTGGGTAACTCTGGGAATGCTAAAAACATGGAGAATGAGAAACTTAATGATCTTGTTAATTCAATAGTTATGTAGATAAGACCTTTCTGATTCTAGTCTTTCCATTGTTTATGTTTTGTTTCTGACTATTGTTCTCGGTTGTGCCATTGTTTCTTTGTTGGCATCTTCTGTTTGCCTGCCTTCTTGTCTTTTTTGACTGTATAGGGTTTGGCCCCTAGTTTGCTGCCTTAATCAAAAACAATTATCTCATTGTAAAAAGGTCTAGCCCTTTATACAAATACTACATCCATCACTTTCTTAGTGTATTATGATGTCCAATGTGCTCATATGTCCTAAGCTTAGTCCCAATGCTAGGAGGTGGTTTAACAACTTAATCCTTTGATCCCAATGGGGTGATCCTAGTTTATATACCCCCTCATGGAGAAGGGTTGAAGATAATGCTAGAAGGTGAATTCCTAGGTCAAATCTTTCCTAAAGAACTCATGGGAGGTAATGAAGTCCCCCTCATAAGATAAGATGTAATGAAAGTAAAAAACCAAGTAAAATAGATTTAGACACTTAATTGAAAAGCATGGTGGTGTTATTTTAGCCCCTTGGCTTTAAGTTGTAAAATTGGAAATATCAATAAAAACATTCAACATAAACATGGAAAATTTTCTCTTTAAACCCAAAGTGAAAATTCTAAATTCATTTTAGAAAATCCAAAAATAAGTGTGAAAGTACTAATTAAGATTGTTTGAGCACTTATTCAATTAAATCCTAAAATAAAATGGTCAGTACTTCTTTTAGCTTTGAATCATTTTTTCAAGTGAAATAAATAACTTTGAAAATTCATCTCTTAGTTTCACATAGTCGAGTTAGGTCAGGTTACATAGTCAAGTTGGGTCGAGTCAGGTCAGGCCAAGTCAGGTTACACAGTTGGGCTAGGTTACACAGTCCCAAGAACAAAACCATGACTTACAAAAAAGTGGATTTTTTCTCAAATTTTCACCTTCGTTGCTTCCACACTCCAATATCTTGTAAGGAAATGGTTAGTAAATTATTTCTAGGTGATTTTTGATCAAATTGATGGGGTGTATTCACATCAAACATGCCATTTGTGAAAATATGATTGCAATAGGGGGAGATTAGTATGGTGGTAGTGAATGAAATCAAATCCAAATAAAGAACACACTAAGATAATACCATGAGCCTATATCAAGGGTAGAGCATAATAAAAAAAAAAAATGAGAAACATAACTAGAATTCAAAGATAAAGAAACCTTTCACCTTCTTTGGATGCTCCAAATATCTTTTTAATGTAGCTTACTCAATTTGTGCTCAATGAGTCTTCATCAAAGGAGGCTTGGATATCTCCTCTTCTCCTTGGCACCTTTGTGATGGCTTTAGCTTTAGATTATCTCAACAATTTGGAATTATAACACTAATTACAATGGCCTTTGGAATTATTTGTGTATTATAAGTTTACACTAAGACAACTTAAAAATAATGTTCATAGCTCTTCAATTTATAGATTTTCAAATTGTTTAGGATCAACCATGATCATCCATCTAAATATTGAGATGTGTGGCCATGAATAAATCCAATTATTTAAATAAATATATAAATATCCCCATAAATATTTGGGATAAGGGGGGATTTAAGAGGCATGGGAGGCATTAAAGAGGTATGGAAGACCCATAATCCTGATATTTTATGCATTTAAGGATGTCTTCCTAAGAAATGATGTAGTTATTCAATATCAATTTCCAAAAATAAATATTCAACAAGATTCATGGAAAATTAACTTAATATCTTAATTAATTTTGATTAGCCTTAAACATGATTAGTCAACTTTGATGCAAATTTTTGCAATTGATGCACAAATTAATCAAACTAGTCAAAATGTGGTATTATTGGCTCAAAATTTAACTAGATTAGAATTTGAAGGAGATGTTATATACAATAGATTCATTATCCCATTTACTATGTTGTCAACTCAAAATATCAAGGGAACATGTCTCATGCAAGAAATTTGGTAGAAAAGAGCAATTCAAAGCACCCAAGTGTAAAAATGTCATTTTGACTCAAAATGATCTAATCAAAGTTAGATATTTCATAAATTTCATTCTATCATTTAATAATACTCTATCCAAAATTGACACTTGAATATGATAGGTTTAAAGCTTTTAACATGTTTTAGTGTTTTAGGCCAAATTATGTATTTTAATACAAATTAGTCAAAAGCATGATCAAAGGTCATTAGTGGCCACTTTTAGGTGTCTACATGCTTGTAAATGATTTGGATTGCAATTTTTTATGTTTTATTACTTATTTAATATTTTTAAATTCTTCAAATTGGGTCAACTAGTTTGACCAAGTTTTGTAAAACCTTATTTGTTGAAGAAGAACAGAAAATAGAGTTGACCTATTTGAGATTATTTGTTAACCTATATGTTGAAAAAATAAATTTGTATATAGATTAAACCTATTTTACAATTAATATTAATCTATAATTGGAGAAGAATACTATATCAAACTACCTGATCTAGTAACATGTAATTGATGAAGACCTGCATAGATATAACATGGTCATTTTGAAGTGATTGTGTGTCAAACTTGTGCACACAAATTTGGAACTATACTAAATAGTTTGATATATTACTAAAAATATTTAAAAATATAATAAAATGATAAATTGATGGTGTGAAATAAAACCTACAAGGGTTAGATTCACATCGGGTTCACCAATCAATCTTAGTTCGAATAAGATAAAGCTTACTTACACTTCCAATTATTTGATAAATTAGATATTTAAGGTCATGACCAAGATGGGTCCACTAGACCTAGCCAAGGGATCTCTTACCATAATAATATCACTGTGGAGGGTTCCAAATCCTCCAATAAATTAAAACTATGTAATACTACTAATTAGGTCTTATGTTTTTATATTCACTAAACTAATAACAAGTGAAGTCTAATCTAGTTCTCACCAAATATTGTGGCACAAAATGGGGTTAATAAACATAAAAGTAAACATGTATAAGATAATATTATTTAATATATGTGTAGGTAAGACCATAATTCATGGATAGATCAATATATTCAAAAGCCATTACTTATTCTACTTATATCTACTAGAGAGAGGAGCAATGTTATAGATATCTACGTTGAAGATTAACATGTTGAGTATCAATATTTCTCTTGGCCAAAGGTGATTTGAAAGAGGTTATTGTAGTTTTTAAGGATCACTAAGTAAACCCAAAACATCTAAGACTTTTCCACAAGATAAGTTTCTTCTCTAATTATAAACCCTAAGCTAAGAGTCCTCAAGTAGAATGGTAGAAGAGTAGATTGTAAAGAAGCATAAATGACATCTCTTATTGTCTCTAATAAATGATGAAATGTATTTGTTTATATAGTTTTATATAACCCTAATCCTTTCTAAAAGTTTACCCAACAGGGTCAGCCTAATTAACTCTATATTGTTATTGACAAAAATAAATTAGGTCTTGCTCTAGGTCATATAGGATCCAACCTAGACTCTAAATGAGTTTTTTCAATTAGAGTATTAGTAAATGGGGTGAATATTATATCTTAAACTATAAAAAATGAGTTTATGCTAGGGAAGGGATAATGAAGGTGGAAAATGACTAGAGGAGAGTGCAAAAGAGAAGGTAAATCTTAGGGGAATGGTTTCAGGATATGGTTGTGTAGATAACAAGTGGTAGTATAGGGATAAAAATCCTATGAAGAACTAATGGTCTGACCACCCATTTTACAATGAACCCCTTAAGGTGTGCACTATGAGGGATTGAGACTCAATGGGGTTGGTTCTTTGAGAAATAACATAGCAACATATAATGTTGAAACTAAAAAAATTTAGAATTTTAAAGCATAAAATAACTGAAAATAAATGACTAAAATGGAAATAGCTAGAAAATAAAATTAATATATGTGTACCTTGAATTACTTTTATCATTGGATGGTTGTCTACTATATTTATAGTTTTGATCATGGAGGGCATAGATAATATTTTTGATAAGCCTAAGGATACAAAAATAATGAGCAAAGACAAACAAACACATGAAAGTCAAGATAACTGATGCTATATGGATGGGATGTACTTGGAAATTAGGCAAGCTAAGGTGACAAGTGCTATGTTAGACCAAATAGCCAAGTCAAAATTTAGAGTTAGTCAGGTAACCAAAAATCCAAGGCTACTAAAGACTAAAAAACTCAAACAAGTAAACCTTAAGTAAGAAAGGCAAACTAACCAAGTCAAACCAAGGATATATGTCAAAAATGGTAATCAAACATAAATATGAAAGTAGTAACAATCCTTACTAAAAAAAATATTTTCAAGAAAAAGTCAAAACAACATTGATGAGTGAGCAGTAATAATCCTTACTCAATCATAAATGGAAAAAGTGAATAACATTGAAAACAACATTAGTGAGTGAGAAATAACAAGTCAACCTCACTTAATAATGAAAAAAATATATGAAAGTAGAAATAGACTCAAGTTTCTAACAAAATGGTAGTACAATAATAAAAAATGGTAAAAAAAATCAAAGTGATGTTAGGATGTAAAGCAATGGTGTAAATAAAGTAACCCATAGTTGCTCAAGCTTATTATTTTATTCTAAGGATATATAAAACTAAAACAAAGTAATGATAAAATGTTTTTAAGAATGTGAATAAGGAAGTATATAAGTGGGAAAATATATTTATAATCACACTTTTTTATCAAAGGGGGGAAATAAATGGGTGGAGGGAAGAATGAAGGCAAAACTAAGGTAGAGGAACTCTTTATTGAAGTCAAGACACTCAAATTAGCTTTATCAAAATAGGAGGAATTTCAACATTAAGGACTTTGAATAACTTCTCTTATCCACAAAAATATTAGGTCAATAAATGAAGTTTGTAGATCATCCCATGAAGGCTATATGAATGAAAAGTAAAATAGACCTACCTTCCCATAACATGTTCCCCATTCCTTAGGACCCCTTATAGAGTTATCGATCTACTATGAATATTGGATACTTACATGATAAAGTAGGTAGAACCATAGAGTTTTTTGAATTTTCCTATTCTAATCTACTAAATTACCACACCCCAATGGACCTTGGATCTATCATGAGACCAATTATGGAGTATGAGATTTTATTAGAGATAGGATTTGTGCTTTAAATCACATCTTTTATTGTGATTTCGACTATTATCTTTTCTATCATTTTATTTTTTTTCAAATGATTTGAAATTTAACTTTGTTGAAAAAAAATTATATTCCTCCTCCATGAATATTTGGAAAACCACATGTTTCTCTCAATTTCTATTCATTTCTTAATTAATGAAGAAGTAAGAAACTAATAATAAGGGTGTGGTAGAAGAACCTTTTTTTTTTGCCCATCTAATCTAGATGATTATGAAAATATCCTCTTTATCGTGGGAAGAATTATATATAGATAAGAAAACAATAATGCAAAGGGGTTGTTAGATGGGTAGCAGGGTGGATTGACTAACATGAGTTAGATCTATGAAGCATGAGCTTACTAGGAGACTATCAATCCACACTCTTAAAATAGTTAAGTTGAAATAAATAAATATGAAATACTTGAATCAAATGAAAAAAAATACTGAAAGAGAATAAAAGAAGAGGTAAATGATTGATAAAGGAAATAAGCTAATTATAGAAAATAGTAGGTCAATATTAATGCTAAATGGGTTAAGTTGGGTTCCAAAAATAGGTGAGCTCTTTAAAAGTAGGTAGGAAGTCAAAAAGTGGAACTTGGATGGGGGTAAGTAGGTGGAAATAACTTGATATTATTTCCTATCATATTGACCATTAGTGGTTAGGGTGACCATTGGTGGTTATGCTAACCATCCATGGTTGGGTGACCATCAGTGGTTGAAGGTGACCATCAATGGTTTCTATGGATTCTAGGTATGCAAATAAAAGAGTTTGGTTTAGGTTGTGGAAGGGGTTAGTAAATATTTTGAGGATTCAGTCAAAGTTAGGGGGTTAAAATTTGTAATGTTGAGGGGTTTGGGTCAAAAACTAAATAAACAAAGCTTGAAACTAGAGATATACTTAACTAGTTTCTTGGTGGTAGGTAGTTAAGCTTGGAGTAATTTTGGTAGAGTAACAATAATTTGCCTAAAGAATAATTTTATCAAAGGTTTGAGTCTCTGTCATGGTTTCTAACTTGTTGAAATGAGAACCTACAGATAATTTTGATATCTCCTAATGATTATTAGTTGATAGTTTGATTGTGTAATTACTAGATGCTTAGATGAATGGACTGATTGATCACTTTTCACCTCTTACTCCTCTCTTTTTATAGATAAAGAGAGATGGAGGTAGAAGGTTTTATATGAGGTTTGATCAGTTTTTATGATTCATTAGCTTGCCATCTATATTAAATTTTGACATGGTAGCTTGTATGAGTTATCTTTGGCCAGATGGGGAAGAGACTTGATCATCGATGGTTAAGGTGACTATAAATGGTTAAGGTAACCATTTATGATTGAGTGTCGAAGATTAAGTGGGGTAAAAGGGTGGGTTTGGTTAGTTGGTCAAACTAACCATAGTTAGGTTTGGTTTAGGGTTAAAGGGTCAAATTGGTCCCAAGGGGGTCCTAAGGCAATCCAAGGGTGTTTCAACATTTGAAACTGTAGTGTGAAAAATTTTGATGTCTACATTTTATCTGTTTTTGTTATGTAATTTGTGTTAGCAAGTTGTAAAGCAAAAATAGATTATGTGTCAATGGTTTGGTTTCCCAAAGTATGGGAGGAGGTTTTCCTCCTAGAACCAAGAGTTGATGAGGTAAAACCAAATCAAGTGTAGATTTGATGAGTAGTTTATGGTGAGTCATGAGATTGGTGGCAATGGTGGTTGGACATTTAAATTATAAACATGTGCACAAAATATGACTAAGTATGATGATCGAGATCATGCATAGACTAAGTTTCCATAGATGGTAAAAATAAAGGTTGGTTCTAGAAGGACTGGTGATGGGGTAATCGAGCCATAGCATTAGGCATAGCTAATCAGGTTATTCATATTAAGTCTCCTAGATAGGTTTGATGTTTTCATAGGTATTCAAGGTAGGAAGTGATAAAAAAACACAAATGGTTTAGTTTACACTAGGTGGTGCAAATTCAAATTTTTAACATGGCAAGGTTGGTTGATGTAGTAAAAAAGGACCAAGGTAGGGTCATTACAAAATATGCTATAGTTTAGGTAAAAATGGCCAATGTAAAGGTGGACATGGTTGGTAGGTTGAATAGAGAAGGTAATCTCCAAAAGGTAGGAACTAGGGTATGTGGGTGCCAAAATGTTCAAAAAGTGGGTTTCTTGACCGTCGATGGTTAGGGGTCCCAAAATCGATCATTGGTAGTCACCCTAACCATTGATGATTGGGGGAAACCCTAAAAACATGGAGGATAAAAAGTAAAAAGGGCAAGTCATTGTCACTTTTTGCTTTTAACTCTCTAACTCCCATGTACTTGGTGATTTTAGTGTTTTGTGTGAGGGTGTTGATGAGGTAGTTGTTGATTGGTTGAGGAGTTGATTTATGTTGAGTGTTTGATTAATGAGTTAGACTAAGGATGTAATGTGGCTTCCTTATTTGTTTCTATGTGTCTTATGTAGACACCTAAATTTGGACACTAATAACCTCCAACCAAGCTTTTGACCAATTTCCACCCAAAATACACAATTTGGCCTAAAAACACTAAAGCATGATAAATGATGTGAAACTAACATATTCAAGTGGAAATTTTAGCTAGGGTATTCCTAAATGGGGAAATCTAATTTATGGGCCAGCTAACTTTGATCAAATCATTCCGAGTCAAAATGCCAATTTGCACCTAGGTGCTCTAGATTGCTATTTCCTATCAAATATCTTGCATGAGACACATGCCTTTATTATTTTATATTGGTAACATCCTAAATGGGAATACATTTCTAATGCATCTGAAAGTGACTTCCAATTTCAATCTAGTCAAATTTTAGACCAATAACAAGACATTTTGATCAATTTGAGTAATTTGTGCATAAAATTCTTAAACATGCTTAAGAGCCCTAAATTAATAAATCCATATAAAATTGTTGAAAACTTGTTTTTAGAAATGAATATTGAATATATGTATCATTAAGTGACTTCATTTCTTGGGAAGACATCCCTAGGCCATAAATGCCACAAGTATCAAGATTCATGCCCTCCATGCCTCATCAATGCCTTTCATGATGCCCTCCATGCCTCTTAATTTCCCCTTCTTCCAATGTCATGATGATGATAATTATAAACTTGATTAAAAAAATTGAATTAATCCTAAATAGCACATCTCAATCTCATGATGGATGGTTCAAGTTGATTCTAGACATTGTCAAAAATCTATAAATAGGAAGCTTCACCACATGAATTTTAAGTCTTGATAGTGCAAAGTTATAATACAGGATTGGTTTCAAAATCTTCATAAAAATAGTGTTACCATGCCAAATTTATTTCAAGCCAAGCCATAAGCCAAATGTGCCAAGGAGAGATGCAGGTATCCAAGCTTCCATTGCCAAGGGCTTCATGAGCACAAGCTGAGCAAGCCACTACAATAAGCATTTTGGAGCATCCAAGGGAGGTAAAAGAAGGTCTCTTTTTTATTTTAGTTGTGTGTTTTATTAATGTTTGTTAAATAATCTCTCCCTAGTGTTTATTCCTAGAGATGTTATACTATTTAGTGTGTTTCTTTTATTTTGTTTTCATTTTGGAACTAACACCATACTAGCCATCCTCTCTTGAGTCAAATTCTTAGTTTACATATGGCATGCCCGGTGGGACAAAATGCATCCCACACATGACGAAGATCATTTTTAAACTTTAAAATATTCATTTGGATCATTAAAACTCTTTCAATTTGATTTTCTAAATTTGTTTTACTAGTTTTCTTTATCATAGGTTTACACAATAACCGACATCAGCTAGTGAAATCACCATTAGTTGGCATAGCCATCATCATTAATTATTGGTATAACCAATTTTAGTTAGATAACCATTGTCAATTAGTAAGTGTAACCAATGTCAGTTAAATAACTGATGTCGATCACTATGTTTTCTTAAAAACACAAACTTGAGAGCTGAATAGGCCATTTTAAAATGCTTGGTTTGGGGTCATATGAACTCCCTTTTAGTTTTTTTTAAACCACATGTTTTATCCTAAATTTTTAGAATTTTAAATTAGTTTAGCTTCAAGTTTCATATGTTTTTTATAAAATTTTAAAAATATATTTAAAATGTTTCTAATCTAACATATTTTCTTGTAGGGTGATGCCTTAAGGGTAGACAGGTAACTAGCGTATTTCAAGGTTGATAAATCATGTTTTAAAACATATTTTGCATGTTTTAAAATTATTTAAGAACACTATTTTGGTGCTTAAATAAGTGTTTTTAGCATTAGTTTTCAAAGTTACAACGAATACCAAGGGGTCAAATGAACACCATCACACCTTTCCATTTGGGCTTAAAAATAAACTCACCTTTCCAAGCTTTTTGTATTCTCTTAGTTTTTTAAATTATATTTTTGTTTAGAAAATAGAGGGGAGTTACATGTATGCTATTCCATTTTTACCCTTTAGGAAACCCTTAGAATCAAAAGTGCCATTATTATTTTAAAAATCCTAGTCCAAGGCTTAGAAATAATGTCATCTAAAGCACTCCCCAAAAAATCATCAAAGTTTGGGTGACCTTGAAAATGACCCTAAAGTCTTTCTCTTTTAGTATTTCATTTCATTTCATCTTGGCTTGCGAGGGGGACGTCATTACCTCCTACAAGTTCTCTAGGGAAGATTTGACCTAGGGTTTCATCTCATGGAATTGACTTTACTTACTCCTTCTAAGTTGCACACGGGACGTATCTATATTTGGACAATGCACTATACTGAGTGAACATCAAGATGTAGTGGTTGTGAAAAGGACTAGACCGTTTTACAACTACCCAATGTCATGGTCACCCAATTTCCATGATTTTATTTTGCATTGTTTGATGTGAAAGTCATTATACAATTGACTCCCCTAAAAATGTTGAAAAGTTTTCTAGTTTAGTCAACCCCACATTACCATACCCTTACTAGGATTTGGATGATTGCACTTAGTGTATTTTTGGATCATTTTCTTATTTGGTATATTTTGAGACTAAAAATTATTTGTTTTTTTTATAAATCTTTGTCAAAACTAATTTGTTTATACGTCACTCTTTTGTTTAAAGAGGCATTATATTGGCCATTTTACACCACACTTGTGCCTTGAAATTTTTGCTAAACTTGTTTGTGTGTATGTCATTTGAGTTGTAGAGGGTAGCATTATGCTACCCAAATAATGTCAAAAAAATTTAAGCCTTTTGAGTCTTTGAAACATTACATTGACCACATTATTCGAGTATGCTTATGCTATGAGGCTGATCAATTTATTTCAAGACTTGTTTACCATTGTATCAAAACCATTTTTCAAATCATGTCATAAATACCATTTAGACCTTTGTCATGTGTTGTTGTGTTGTCTGATCTTGTCTAGCTTGTTTGGTCAAATCCTATTTTACACCATTGAGTTTTTAATTAGACTTGTCAAATTTGGATTCAAACATTGATTGATTTATGTTTAGGTCTTAATTCATGGGGTTGATACATAGATCTTTCTCTTTTAGGTTGCATAACATTAGTTAATAGATTACCCAAATTTAAAAAATATTGATGGTTTATTTGTTCAATACCTATCCTTATCATTGTTTGTGCTTTTATTTGAGAAAACATAGTCTTTCTTAAAATAACATTTTGTCTTATGTATTATGGCAACTGATCATGTTTATGTTTGATTCCATTTGTTGGGTCTATGTAAAAGTTGTTTCCAAACTTGTTATACTAAACTCACATTAGCCTTTATTTTAAGTCTAGCTTTTGACATCATTTGGCCAAAAGTCCTAGCATATGCCTATTTATTTGAGCCTAAATTTTGACTCCATGTTTGGACAAAAGACCTAGCAACTCAACCTTTCACTTTCCTAGTTTAGACATTGTTTGGAACACTTTGACCTAGACCTTTGACATGCCAATTTTTATTTAGATGCTTGACCTTTTGTGCATATGACATTTGACATTAGACATTTGATTTTAGGATATTTTATACCAAATCTTATCATAAACAATTTTTGAGATATAGCTCCACTTTTAGACCATATTGGAGATATAGCTCCACCCCTTTGACTAAGTTAGACCAAGTTTGAACCATTTGTCCTTTGGATATTTTTTTAGAGTTTGTAAAACTTTGAGCCTTTTTTTTTGGGAGATTTCATCATTTACATGGATATATCTCACTAAACTTATGGTGGAGTCATGTACAATATAAATTATGATATAATGGTTGCACAAAATCCCACTAGGAACCCTTATAGAGAAATATTTTCTAAGGAGTTTTATTATTATCCCTATAATACTCCATATGGCGAACATAGTCAAAATCCAAAAAATCCAAATTGAGACCTTGATTGGCATGAAGATGCTTATGAGGAGGACTTGGAAGACCTAACTATAGATAATGTTTTTTAGGATAGGAATCCATACCCTCTTTTTAATAATCAGTACATGGAGCATAGTAAAAAACTAGCTTATGAGCTAACTCACAACTGAGATGATATGGTTTATGAGGAAGACATGGATGCTTTGGATTGTGCAAGTAATCAAGTTTCATGACATCCTTTTTTTATCTGATCATCGACTACCCATAACCCTCCTTTGGATTATATGAGCTATCCAACTCTATAATATCTAAGGAATACCATTATCATTTCTAGACCTAGTCCTTTGGCTTTTACAAGCAACCAAGCTCCACAACACCCCTTCATCATTCTAATACCTATTCCTTTGGCTTGTACGAGCAATCAAGTTCCACACCACCCTATCATTATCATTTTAGGACTTCATCCTTTGGATCATGTGATCAATCATGCTCCCTAGTTCCCTACCATTATCCAACTACATTCCATTCTTCTTCCAATACTAATCCCATCCAAACCTAAATCGATCCAATCATTTGGAGACCAAGCTATGTTCAAAATTGGTATTTTCTAACATATTAGAAACCAAGGCCAAAATAACCAATCAATACAAGATTTTTTTGTTGAACCAACCATTTGTGATAAGTCATCTTACAATAGATTTCCTATTCATCCTATACCAATTATCGAGGAGTCTCACCCTGATGAGCCAATCTTTATTAAGGCACTTCTTAATGATTATAACCACCTTTGAGCAAATCATTACCTCGACCATGTTCCTATTTTTCAAGAGCCTCTTATTAATAAGCTAGTCTATGAGGAGGTCTCTCTTGACCTTTTTCCCATCTTAGAGGAGTCTCACTCTGACAAACCATTTTTTGTGGAGCCCACTATGTCATCATAGGTCATTACTTATCCAATACCAAATATTCAACAAAACATCATTGTAATAGAGTACCCATTCATGAAGAATCAGAGTTAGAGTTAGGTTCTATTCTTGAACTGAAATTGGATTTAGCATTAGAATTTGAATCAACATCAATCTCAACATCAGATTTAGAGTCCCTTGAGTTAAAATTAGATTCAAAAGATGAATATTTTCATGGTTGTTACAACATTGGTTATGCATGCCTTGCAGAGCAATTTGAATACATTTTTAATCCTTCTATAGTTTTTTAGGATGAGTACTTTAGCTTTGACATGAGTTATCTTAGTATCTTCTATGAGGATTATGTAGACTCTCCCCATTCCATTACCATTCTATAGGCCTTAATAAATGTGATGGCCACTCCTTCGAGGGGGCATCATCATAGGCTTCCCAAAACTATTTGGAGCTTTATTCTTCAAGCATAATCTTCTTTTTGGCATATAAGCCATCTCTCATTATTTGAGAAGACATTTCTTTTCCTATGGTTTGAAACATCTTCCAAAATAGGGATAAACTATAGACACCTAAATCTAGACACTAATGACCTCCAACCAAGCTTTTGACCAATTTCCACCAAAATGCATAATTTGGCTTAAAAACACTAAAATGTGATAAAAGATGTGAAACTAGCATATTAAATTTCTAATTATATCTATGGTATCCCTAAATGGGGCAATGTAATCTATGGGCCAACTAACTTTGATCAGATCATTCTAAGTCAAAATGCCAATTTTGTACCTAGGTGCTCTAGACTGCTCTTTCTTATCAAATCTCTTGCACAAGATGCATGCCTTTATTATTTTTTTTGGTAACATCCTAAATGGGATAATGGATCCAACACATCTAACATTTACTTCCAATTCTAATCTAATCAAATTTTAGACCAATAATAAGGCATTATGATCAATTTGAGTAATTTGTGCACAAAGTACTTAAACATGTTTAAGAGCTAATTAAGCCAAATTAGAGCCTAAATCAAGAATTATATGGAAACTTGTTTTTAGAAATTAATATTGAATATATGCATCATTAGGTGACCTCATTTCTTGGGAAGACATCCCTATGCCATAAATGCCACAAATATCAGGATTCATGCCCTCCATGCCTCATCAATGCCTTCTATGATGCCCTCCATGCCTCTTAATTGCCCCTTCTTCCAATGTCATGATGAGGATAATTATAAACTTAATTCCAAAAATTTAATTAATCCTTAACCACACATCTCAATCTCAATATGGATGGTTTAGGTTGATTTTACCCATTTGAAAAAATCTATAAATATGAGGGCTTGCCATATGAATTTTAAGTCTTGATAATGCAAAGTTATAATGCAAAATTTATTACAAATCTTTATTAAATTAGTGTTACCATGCCAAATTGATTCCAATACAAGCCAAGCCACAAGATAAAGGTTTCAAGGAGAGATGGAGGTAGCCAAGCTTCTAGGACTTCATGAGCACAAAATCGAGTAAGCCACTACAATAAGAATTTTGGAGCATCCAAGGAAAGTAAAAGAGGGTTTCTTTTGCATTTTAGTCGTATGTTTTATTCATGTTTGTTAAATAAGATATCCCTAGTGTCTAATCCTAGAGATGTTATGATAGTTAGTGTGTTTCTTTCATTTTGTTTTTATTTTAGAACTAACACCATACTAACCATCCTCTCTTGAGCCAAATTCCTAGATCACATTTTGGTGGAAATGTCACTAGGTCAGATAATTTTTGGGTTGGCACATATTTTATTGTAAATGATAAACAAGGATCTATGGGGGTTTATATTTCATCATAGATATGGTATTAGTGTGTGGTTCATGCTATATTGTTGGGCCTATGAGCACATCTAGGTTTTGAGTTTGATGGGTCTACCATGATAGAGATATGTCCAAATAGACTTCAGGGTGGGATTTATGTAGTTGAGGAGTGATTATACACTCATAAGGCCTAGAGTAGGTATGAAATACATTGATTTATTTATAGGGTAATTGGAGGTCATGGTAGTTGGAGATGTGGTTCGAAGGCCTATATCACCTTCCTGAGGTGGGTCTACTATACTTGGCATATTTTGTCAATGTAGAGATACAAGTGGATTTTTGGTAGGAGACAAGGTGAGACTGAGCTCACCTATTTTGATAAGTTTTATGTGTATTTTGGGTTTGTATGGGGTATTTTGGCTTCATTCCTAAGGTATAGGTAGGAGGATGTCAACTTTTTGCTTTTAGAGCCACATTTAGTGTAGATGGTGCTTGATTTTGAGGAGCTACCTGCCAAAGTAGAGATTAATGATGTGGGTTTTGTTGATGGATACGTTGCATGATATTATTAATTTTATGCATATATAGATTTTAGATGGGATGATGGGGGTTGATAACCCATGGATGTGGACCTAGATAGTGGGGGTCCACAAGTATAGGTATAGGGAGGTAGCCTCGATAGACAAGTAAGAGCAACACTAGCTATTGTGTAGGCATAAATCATATATTTATAAGAGTAGGTGGCCACATTTTAGGGTCATTTTGTAATATTACATGGTCAATTTTCCACTATGATGGGTGAGAGGGACCAGGGTAGGACTTCACTAGGCTTGGTGACCTAGGAGAGGGACACTTTGAGATAGAGAGGAGTAGTTACAACACCTATAGGACCACTAGGTAGCATCCCTATGTCATGGTACTTGGCCGCCATTAAGGAGTTGTGATATTATGAGGCCATAGTTTTGACACAATATCCATAGGAGACCTGATGGGGTGAGTGTAGATTTATCTTGGTAGGTAGTGTAGGTGTAGCAACTTCAAATTAGTGGGCTACTTTGATGGGTGGAGAGGTAGGCACCTTAAGGGGGTAGACACTAGGTGATAGAAGTTCCCTATGGGTATAGGTTTATGATATGATATGTATAGATGTATATGATTTTGATACCAACCTACGAGTTGATGTAGTGAGATTCATATTTATGAGAGAGAGAGATTCACATGATTATATGTACTATTTTATTTTGATGAGACATGATGTATATGATGTAATGGTGATATATAGATTTGATTTTATGGTTCATGGTTCATGTTTCTAATTTTTGTGTTTATTATGATTATTCTTATGAGATGTAGACTCACTAGTTTAGGCATGTGATGATTATGGATGATTTTTATGATGAGTGGTTATAGATGATTATGATGATGTGATGCTTTATTTTACATATGGTTTTACATTGCTATTATGTTATAAGGATGTGATGTGATCATGATGGTTTGATTATGGTTATGGTCATGGATATGTGATCTGGTTTATTTTATTGATTATGATACATATGATGTTTTGATTATGGTTTTGATAATGATGTGATGTTATGATGATGTGGTTTATGATCATGGATAGGTGATACTTATATTGATGTTTTTATTAAGGTTATTTTATTGATGATAGCTCATAGAGTAAGTTAGATAACAAAACTAGATGTGGGAAAAGAGAGAAAATGCATGATACCTAGGTCTAAGTGAACATATGAACCAATTATGAGAGGATAAGGAAATGGGAATTATGCTTCTTCATTAGCATAATACAAAAAAAACCTAAAGTTAGATTTGATTGAGGAAAATAATCATATCAAATGCTTTGCATTACCATACATTGATTAATAAAAAGGTGTCTTGATCACATTGTTGTGAGTAAGATCTAGATCCTTTGATTTGTAAATGGTACAAGGGGGAGATAGGTGATAGGTGGTGTGAAGGGTAGTATAACTTCTTGAGGGTTAGTTCACTATTTCTATAGGTGACCTAAGAACCTTAATAGACAAGTTCATGTTTTAATGTAATGTGTAGACTAATCGATGCAAGAAGTCTACTTATGTTATTTATGAAAGTTGATTATAGGTTTCTTGATATAGGGTCTGATATTATGTGGTTTTGATAAGTTTTTGAAGCTCATCAATGAGGGAAGATTCAAATTATTTATTTGATAAATTTGACTTAACCTTGAAGGGAGTGGTCTAAGTTTGGATTTGTTCATTTTGGTAGTTGTCCTTCAAAGAAGCAGTCTATCCTTTTAAGTAATTTAGAATTTTGGTGCAACTATCCTTCAAGGGAGTAGTCTGCATGCTAGATATATTTGGCCCATGTGGTATTTAGGTATCCCAAATTGTTTTGATGTTAGGTTTGGCATGGACAATTTTGTATAGGCTTGAATTTTTACCTTTATGAGGGCAAAACCTAGAGTACAAGAAGGTTAATGATAGGTAAAAGGAGTGGTTTTAAGAGACATTGACCATGGGATTCTATTTGACTAGGGATAAAAAGTATCCATGAGAACCATGCCATGGGTAGAACCATGGTACCCATATTTAAGATTAGGTTATGACTGTGACGGTTGATCACATGATTCTATGTTATAATTACTTATCCTCAAAAGGATAGGATGAGGGTTTGAAGAAGGTAAAAATATTATAAATCAAGGGATGATCTTAAGTTAGACAAAAAGCCTAGTTTGATCCCTTTTTAACAAAACAAAAGATACATATACGAATCATTGAGAGGCTTAGGTTCTAGTTTGCCTTCAAGAGAGGATAAATTGTAAGCTCCTGATCCATACTTATGGGTGATGATATAGGGTCCAACCCAATTGAAAGAAAACTTTCCTCTCTTTCTTTTCTCCATATTGGTCACATGTTAATTTTTATTTATGATGAGGTATATGATATTGAATTATCATTCCTTTAGGTGCTTGTTTTAGGTATGCTTGATTCATTCTTTATAGACATGAAGGTGGTTAAACACTACTATGTGGTTCTCGTCAAGTAGTTCAAGTCATGCTAGACACTATTGATGATATTCACTCTCAAAAATGATGTCCTACAAGGATATTAAAATAAAGGGAACTTGGACTTCAAAAGCCAAGACTACCTCTGTCGTAAAGACCAGAGAGAAAGGGGTAGCACCCGTAGAGGTTTGAATGCTAGTGTGATAGGCCTATAAATCAAAAGGGATGTATAAATTCTAATCCTAACTAGAAGAACTAACCACTTTGGTTAACATATTTTTGAGGGTTTTTTTAAAGGCTTATACCTATCTATTTGTTTATGGATGATAGGGCAAGTAAAAGCTTAACTTGATGTCAAATGAAGTATAAAGACCTTGGACTTATTTCTTTGAAAGATTTACCATTATCAATGATGATATTATGGGAAACACCAAAATTATAGATGATATGATTATTTATAAAGTCAAAAATCTTATCAACTTTGGCTGAGACAAGAGGATCTGTAGACACTAGAAATACATAAATTATAATTCCAAATATCAAATTATCCCTTGATCACCTTGGGAGCCTCTCGAGACCAATCTAACCCTCTAAACCTTAATCGATATCACCCATAATTATTTTAACTTAATTGCCTTAACCTTGCCTTTTATCCCATTTTACCCATCAAAATGTGATCACCGACAGTCATGATCATCAATGGTCTAGTTAAACCTTCCTAACCAAAATCATGTAAACCATCTACTTTGCTTTTCTAATTATAGCTTATCTAAATCCTATTTTGAGTCTTTACATGGATAATTTATAATTAGATAACCTAGTTAAACCTTCACTTCTACCTCTTGCTTATGCCTATAAGAAGAGAGGTTCTAGGAGGTGAAAATCATCTATAAATGACATCAAGAGCTTGTATATATAGGAGTTTATTTGTTGCAGGTCAATCACCATCAATAATCTAGAAATTTATTAATCATATCAGAGAGTCCATCTACTATCACCTCTCCACCAAGCCTTTGTGTACCATTACTCTATTGAAATCAAGATAGATTCCACCAACAAACCAACTACCTCAACCATCCACCTAATAGACTTCCATTAAGACAAGTACTTGATTTTTAGCATTTATTTACTTTATTTCCACTTTTCAATCAACTTAGACCCTACCCATCACTTAGAATTCATCTTTTGAATCTTGTTAATCAATAAAAAATACTAACCTAGATCCTCACATAGTAAATACCAATGGTTTACTCAATTGTCAATGGTTTACCCAACTACTGACAGTCACCTTAACCACCAACGATCATCCTAACCATCAATGGTCACTGTGCTAGAGAAAATTGACAAGTTATTTTTACCTACCTACACCCAACAAAACCTAAATTTATATGTTCTTACCTATTCACAAACTCCTTTTAGATTTTTTGAAGAATAATCCAACCCCTTATCACTAGTGTTGATTAGTTAATTACTAATTAAATAATTTCTAGTCTATTTTTTTAGCAAGCATTATTGTGTTAAGTTTTATTATCTTTTGATTCATTGATGCAAGTACCTTTATTTTATGTTTATAAACTTAATTGTTTAAAGCATGTGGATTGACAAATCCTAAGAAAGCTCTCACTTTCAAGATCTATCTATCACTAGGCATTTCACTCAACTACTTATCTAACAAACAAGTTTGCTTTAGTGATTTCTTATTTGCAGGTTATCCTCCCAAGCCAAAGAGGAGATCTTCATGATCTTGTGATTCAATGTGTGCACTATCAATTATATTTTTTAACCATACCTACATTTTATTTCTCTCTTTCATAATAAGTAAGAAATTCATTGAAATAATCTAACACGTCTGGTGGGACCCTTATGTCTCTACTTGGATTCTTGTTTGCTTTCATTCTCTCTTTATTATTTACTCATTAACAAAATAAATTTTTTATTTTAGGCTTAAAATTAAGAGTATACATAAATTTATTGAATGTTTAGTTCACATAGCTTAACTTAAAGGCAAAGTCATCCATCATAGCTTCACTCTTTGTTGCACGCATCAAACCAAACCACTTTTCATTAATTAAGCAACAAACAAAATTAAGACAAGGTCTAACTATGATTTCATCACCTAGTGATAAACTTACCCTTTCCCAATGATCCTACTTGGAGGTCATTACCAAAGGGAGAATGAACTGAGCTCTCTCATTGATTATAATCTTCAAATATAAATATATTTTGGTTAATCACTTGACACCCTTATCGTTGTGGTGTGTGAAGTGAGGGGGTAGGCCCCAATACCAAGCCACATATTGATTCTAATAAAAATATTTTTGAGTGCCTAAACATAACCTAAAACCAACCTTAGATTACCTCTTTAGTACCCACTATACAAACCAATTTTAGTCACATGTTTTCTTAAGGCATAAGCCAAAAGAGAGAATAATTAAAACTCTAGGGCTTAATTTATATTTTAGACTGTGATCTATTTTCTCTAATCATTTTATTGTCTTCTCTTTGTTTAAGTAGTAAGGTTGTTTGTGCTTTTTATCTCCCCTATCCCGCATGGTTCTCACTCATCAACAGTGAAGAGACCTTTTAGAGCAAAATCTATCACCAAGCTAACCTGCCTCTTTCACCTCTTCATCCATTTATTATACGTCCAAATTAGTAGACTCTCCTCACCCTTTGAGAAGTCCTACATTCCATTAGGAGGTCCCTTAAGGAGATGTAGATTTTTTTACTTTACTAGACAACAATCATGTAGCCTTGTAACATTATCTTACAACCATGTCTTATCGTATCCTAGCTTCAAATCTATCCATAGATCCACCTTATGGCATGACTCTCCACCTCATGGGGAGTACCTTCATTGCCATGGTTACTACACAACCATTGACTATCCAAGCTTATTCATCAATAAACAACCCCTTTGAGACTACCATTAGAAACCAACAAACTCAAACTACCATTGCTCTTATACCTTCTACTCCTAACAACCATTCATCCATAATAGGAGTGCATGCCTCTAGTGTTACAAACCTTCCTTTATCTACCTTCAACCCATATATCACCACCTTGCTTCAAATCCTTATGGGGTCCATACCCTCTATCTTTCCATAAATTATTACAAGGGTCACCACCCTTCCATAAATAACCAACCCAACTACCATTTCTATCCAATAAGTACCCTTCAGACCAACCTTTGGATACATCCCTAATATACAAGGACATGCACCTACTACCCAAACACCTACCTCTACCTACCCTTATGTGTCTTCCACCCAAACATTGGCATACACTTACTCATATGTGGTAGCCTCCCAACCTTCTACCCACCATCCATATGTATCTTAACCACCAAAAAAATATGCATCTCATAACCCTTTGGGTACACAACCCCAATATGACATAATGAAAATGCTTATGGATAAGATGACCAACTTAGAGTCATCCATCTCAGGTGTTCATAATATCTTATCATATAACTAAATATATAATGAGTATATCCATCCATCCATACCTATTAATCCATATCCTCCCTAATGGGAATTTCCAAATTCTCTAAGTTTCAAAGTAAAGAGGATCCCCAACAACACCTTAGGGTATTTAGGCATGCTTGTTATCTGATCACCTATGATAATTCCCTTTTCTTCCATACCTTTCCCATGTCTCTAGATGGTTTGTCATTGGATTGGTATAGTTACTTACCCAAACATTCCATATTTTCCTTAACCCAACTAGCTCAAACCTTTTTGGACCACTTTTCTATCAATATCTCTAAGAAAGTTTCTATCACCAACCTCTATTCTATATAATAGTTTGAGGATGAATCCATTAATAATTTTGTGGCTCATTGGAGGAGCCTTATTAACCGAATTTCATTTTTCTTACCTCAACCTAGACTCATAGAGCTCTTTGCTAAAGAATGTGCCAAGCATATCTCTTCTACCCTATATGTCCAAAGATTTTAAACCTTAAATAAAGCTTTTACCTTGGTGTGTAAGTTGGATAATTGAGTCATTGATGAAGGAAAGCTAAGGCTCCAAAATAAGAGCTCAACCTATAAAACCAATAAAGCTTCTTCCTCCAAGTCAAATAACCATCCCAATACCAGCACCAAGAACAAGGGAGCCATGAATGTGATTGTCCTCAAAGCCACTCTAACTTTTGTTAACCAATTTAATTATCATAGTTCCTCAAAGAAAAACCTAAGGAACTAAACTTGAAACAACCAAAATAAATTCACTCCACTTGGAGAATCTTATGCTTCCATTTTGGAGAAGTTATTGGAAGCCAATATCATTCCACTTCCTCCTATCAAGCCACCCCAAAAATTTGACTCCTCTCATCTCGTACCTAGTTGGTATAATGAGAATGATCTGTGTGCCTTTCATAAAGTAATAAGACATGATGTTAGTAGGTACAATACCCTCAATAGCCTTTTCCAATCCCTCATTGACAAAGGTGGGATTACATTAGACAACCCCAATGCACCCTCGAACCAAGCCTTTGATATATTTAGGAAAACCTTCCTAAACCATGTTCCTACCAAGAATGAGAGCAAAAATGTTGAAAGATCTCATGACATTCATACATTTATCATGGTCCTTGACACACTCATTTCTAAAAAACCTATTGACTAACCCATTTTTATCTCACCCTCTATAATTATTGAGATAGTGGACTTACATTCCCTTCCTTTGGATACTCAAACCAAGAAAATACTATCCCCCCTTCCCGTACTTATTGAGGTAGTAGAACCACTAGCTTCCCTTTTAAATGATATACCAAAACAATTAACCATCACCACCTCACCTTCACATTTAATTACTGATCAAACTAATTTCCCTTTGGAATGAAAAAACCTTGTGTCTAATCTTCCCACAGAGGAACCATTTATTTCAATCTTGCATCTTTTGATTGAGGAAGAATATGAAGTTACCATCCGTATGTCTCTACCTAGATGCCTATATTTTAGGTCCACCCTTCAAGGAGTCAAACCAACCTATAAAACCTTCTTTAAGCTAGTTTATAAAATAGATCAACCTCCAAACCTAACATAGATCAAACCACCTTCTGGAAGCAATTAGGTCTCGCTTACATTACCCATTTGAAGAATCTAGCTATTTCTTGGTCTATCTAACCCAACACTTCTATTAACCAACCCTTTACCATATCTACCCAAACTACCAAACCCTCTAGCCAGCAAACTAAGACCTCCAACAAACTAACTAACCCCCAACCACTTCAGCCAACCAAGACACAAGTAGCTAAGCCTTCTCCTATCATCCCAACTAGGTCTACCAAGAATATTGGTATCCTCCACACACTGAGCCTTACATATCTATCAAAGTAGGCCTAACCCCTCTAAACCCACCAACTAAATTCTAGACCAAATCAACTAAAGAGGTGAAGCCACATAAAGATTGAAAGGCTCAAATTTTGCCTCCCTCAACCTTTCCCTCCATTTTGGGGCCTCATCCCTCTACCTTAAATAGGAGACCAGTTACCTCTACCAAAACCTCACCACCTCTTTTGGTGACACCTTCACAATTTCTCTCTAATTTAACTCTTTTCATTGTACCTATAGTGCCTAGGTTACCTACCTAGCAATATTCTACATCAAGCTTCTCAACCTCATAGCCTAAACTGTAACCATCAACCAACTATACAACATTACCCAAAACGCCTACTACCAAACCCATTTCAAGGAAACCTTCCCCCTCAACAACCAAAACCAAGACTACCACATATTTACCATATTTATTCAAGTCTTACATGGCCATCCTCCATAGGTTATTATAGAATTTTTATTTATCCCTACCTCCCATTCGACCCTTTGACACTTTAGCTTCAAAACTTGCTTGGCACAATGATCATCAAGTTTTTGCTTATCATAGAACACCCAGCCATGGCACATAGAAATTTAAGGCTCTCCAAACCATTATCCACCAAATTTGGAATGAGGATGATCTGTTAACAAATGAACTTATTATTAACCCCATACCAATACAACCACCCACCATACCTACCCAACACTCAACTACTCCTCCAATTTCACCTCAAATTGAAGATGAATCTAACTAATTTTATATCTCTCCTTCTATCCATACTATCAACATGGTAACCAGATCACAATAGAAGGATAAGGGGAAGACTAAGGTATCTATTCCTTAGACATACCTCCCCTCAAACTCCCAACCATCTCTATCCTTGACCAAACTCAAGGTATCTATCTTAGGTGCCTCCAAATCTAACCCTTCAAAATCTATTAAGAGAGTTATCCTCAAATAATTTAATTAGAACTTGATGAAGATGAGCTTTTATGAGCTAATTTCTACCTCTCCATACTATTGCCAAATGTTAATAGAGGCTTTGTAATCCATTGAGGTCTAACCTGAGGACCCCTAACCTCTATCTACCTTTGTCAGTGCTCTTCAGATTTATAACCTTGTTACCTTCAATGATTCAAAAATACCCTCTATCCATCCTAAGGACCTAGATCCTCATCTCTTTATCACTACTTACATCAACCAAAATTACATCAAACAAATCATGATTGTTTGGGGGGGGGTGCTAACATAAACATCATCTCCTCTCATTCTTGCAACCAACTCAACTTGTCGGATAATGTCATGTTTGAATCCTCAGCCATCCTTTGTTCCTTCAATGATACCATGGCCACTACATTGGGAACTATCATATTTCATATCCATGTAGGAACCCATACACTCCTCAAAATATTCTATGTTATATAATTTGAATTATAATATAAAATATTTTTGGGAAGATCTTGGATTCACTTCATGGGTTGCATTCCCTCTACCCTCCACCATTGTATTAAGTTTGAACATGAAAGATAGGTAATAACCATCCAAGATGATCCAATTCCTTTCTCAACATGAAATATGACATATTTCCATATATATGTCCTCATAGCTCCATCTATCATACCCTCAACAACTTAAATCCCACCTTCACATATGAAAACAAATATCATACCTCCTTTCATCGATGAGGCATCAACTAGTTCCTCTATACCCTCACACCAAATGCCCATCATAGACCCTTTGGAATCTATGTTCTATTTATAGACACCTAAATTTGGCGACCAATGACTTCATATCTGAATTTAGACCATTTGTTGCCAATTATTGAATATCTAGCCGAAAAATTTCTATTAGTCTCAAATTTGGATTCATAACCTTGCATTAAATCAATTTGGCCTATTAAATCAATTAAACAAGGCAAATACACACATTAAATTAATCAAAATCAAATAAATGACCAAATACCTAAAAATAATTAATTAACCTACACATCCTAATCAAAATCAATTAGTAAGTTAAATCAAGTTCAAATCTTAATTGAGTTCACCCATGAGCTAATAAATCAATTAAATCAAGTAATAAAAGTGAACTATAAGAGCATATTAACTTTGTGAGTTATCTCAAATGAAAAATATCTAAAAGAATATTCTAATAATATGTCAAACTCAACCAAATTTAGTAAACTCAACCATGGTTGTGAGTTGTCCCTTTTGGAAAATATATAAATAGAATACCCTAGGAATATGCCAAACTCAACCAAGCCTAATAAACTTAACCATGGTCAGATTTAACCCATTCTAAGGGATTTGAAAATCTATAAAATAAAGCCTAGAGATATTAATTTTAGGATCTCGATCAAGTTAGAGTTATAATGTAGGTATAGATTCATGAAGCTAAAAGCATAGTTTTATAATGTTGAAATTGAGCCAAGCCATCAATCAAGCCAAGCATTCAACAATGGTGCATAGAGGAGATGATGTTAGCCATATGTAATTGATGAATATTTCTTATGCATAATATGAGAAATCCAAAAGAATAAATCTTTTGGAGCTTTCAAGGAAGGTAAATATTATTATTCTTTGCATTTTAGTTGGGTTTTCAATTATTGTTTGTTCATTAAGCTCCCCTTAAGATCTAGGCCTAGAGATGTTATGCTAGTGTATTTATTTCATTTTGATTTCATTTTGGAACTAAAAAAATACTAATCATCCTCTCTTGGAAAATTCCTTGACCAAAAATGGCATGTCTGATGGGAGTATCTTCATGAGAGCGCAACCCACAAACTTTTTTGTATTTCATAGTTTTAATTCATTTTTTGTTGTTTTTGCTTTGAGAAAAAATGACCAATAAAAAAATTATAAATTTTTATTTGCTTATTATGTTTGTCTAAATTTTTGTATTAATATATAAATATGTCATTGATATTATATAAAAATTTCACAAAAAAAATCTTTATATTTTATAAGTTGTAGTTCTTTTAGTGACTATCATTTTCTATTTTTTAATTTTCTGGTAAAAATGGTTAGTACAAAGATCATAACTTTATTTTTTTTCATTGGTTTGACCTAAATTTTTTTAGAGAGGTAATTCCTATACCTATAAATAACCTTAAAAAATTTAGTGACAAATAGATATTTATTTTAAAATTTATGGATAAATTATTAACTTCAGGTTTGTATGATTTTTGTGTTTAGTTTTCTTGTTTTTTACCTTCTAACTTGTTTGCATGTTTCATAAGTTTATTTTATTTTTATTTTATTTTTTAAAAATATTTTTTATAACCTTTACCTAACCATGCATGCATGCATTCATGCACACATGTGCGCGCGCGTGCACACACACAAATATTTGGGGGGGAGGGGTGTTAGGTTGTGGAGCTAAAAGCTTCACTGATGCAGACATGGAGAAGGCCATTGGAGGAGTTGCTGGAGTGTCAAAGACACCGGTGTCGGTCAGGCCAACCAACATCGGCAGGAAGGAGATAGGAAGCAACTGATGTCGGTCAGAGATCGGTCGACGTCGGCAGTCCCCAGGCAAATAGGGATCGACGTCGGTTGCCTGTGTGGTTCGACTACGAGTATATTATGGGCAGTTAGTTGATGAACCAAGTGTTTGCATGATTAGAGCTAATTATAGATTGAGAGCTGTGGATCTAATTATTGTACTAGGTGTCTAATTATTGTTTGGATGAGTTCTATATATTAGACTCATGGTTGTATTGTAAACTTGTGCTAGGGAGTAAGAGAGCATTATTATAAGCTCCTTCTATGTGTGAGGTAGATCAATGGTGTGTTCCTCCTAGTACCACAGTTTCAAGGTGGGTGCTAGATTGGAGAATCAGTAGGGTTCTTCAGGAGTGTATGATCTTGGTCATCAGGTGTGCATGGCTTCTATAAGAGATCTACATGGTAAGTAAGATCATTGATATGCAGGTGTGTGTGTGTGCAAGGTCAAGGTTCACAAGTGTGCAGAACCAGCTTGATCTGTAGGTGGAAGATCAGATAGGATAGCAACACAACAAGGAGCAGTATCAGGAGAGATCTACTTGGAGTACAGGTGTGTGCTCAGAGCATAGAGGAAGGCAAGGGAGATCCTTCCATAAGTAAGGTCTATTGAGGTGCAGGTTGTTGCAGGTTCAGGGGAGATCTACTTGGAGTACGTTTGAGTACTTTTGGAGTGTGTGGAGCACTTGTGGTGTGCGTGGAGCATAGGTATAAGGTGAACACCAACTCAGTGTGTGAGTTGGCTGTTGGGACCTAAGAGAGAGAGCTTTGAGGAGAGAAGTACTGTTCACTTGAGGTGTGGGAAGCCTCTGAAGAGGTGGTGGAGAAGAAGTGGCATCTTCTTTATTGTATTCTTTTTTGTATGAGTATTAATACAAGTTGTGTATTGTCTCTCATATCTTGTGTTATTTCTAGATTCTAGTTACTTGTTGATTCTGGTTAATTCCACATATTAAGTTGCTTGTATTTGGTAATCAATTGTGTGCTTTCGAGGTTTCATATCCCCAACACGTGGTATCAGAGCCAGGTTGGGTTGACTGACAAGGGGATGGGTGAGTGGGGTCAGAGTTTGCTTTCAGGTTGATAGATTTAACCCGTTAAAGTTTCTTGTCTCATTTTATAAATAAGATTCAAGGCTAAACGAAGTTCTAACCATTTCCTTGCAGGACCTATTTGAAGAAAACCATTTCAATCTAAATTAGTCTTTTCACACTTCATTTTTATGTATAAAAAAAACTAGGAATCCTTAATTTTTTTGTTTAAAGAAACTTTTTAGGGTGTTTTATAGGTTAAGTTTTTGTGGTTTCTTTCAAAGTTCACAAGGTAAAGCCAAGCGGCTTAAAGAATACCACTACACATTTTGTTGAGTGATATAAATTTGAATACACTTCAATTTTTTTTACAAGTTATTTTAATTATTTGTTTAGTGTAATATTTTTTGAGTAAATAGGGAATTGTGTGTGTATGCTCTCCCATCCGTCCCTTTTAGGGAACTTTTGGGATTAAAAGCACCAACTTTTTTTTTGGGCGGTTTGCAATTATTTCCATTTGCACTTCTTAAATGTAAGGGGATATTAATTAATCTAATCAAACACATTCAATTTGGTGAAATGAAATTAACTTCACTTCAATTATTTGTAAAATTTCTTGTTGATTGTTTATTTTTATGAAAAGAGAAGTTTTTGTATGATCTCTCATCCATCCCCTTTGAGGAATTTTGGGATCAAAAGTGCGATATCATCACACTTTGAGCCTAGTCTAAGGCATGGAAAGATTGTTGTTTAAATCCCTCCCAAAAAAATCTAAATAGTGTTGGGTGATCTTGAGGTGACCATAAGGTCTTTCTATTGTGTCATTTATTTCATGTGTCTTGGCTTGAAAGGGGGACTTCATTACCTCCCATGAGTTCTTTAGAGAAGCTTTGACCCAAGGTTTCATCTCTCCACATTTAATTCAACCACTTCCACTAGGATCAAAGGTTTGAGTGGTTAAACCACCTTCTAGTGTTATATTTTTACATAGGACGTATTTGTACATTGGACATCGCACTACACTGAGAAAGTGATAGATGTAGTAATTGCAAAAAAGGCAAGACCTTTTTTCAACAAGCCAAGTGTCATAGACAACCAATTAAAGTGAATTTATTTTTCATCATTTAGCGTGAAAGTCATTATTCAATTGATCCATCTAGAATGATTGAAAATCAATTAGTTTAGTTAACCCCACATTGTCATACCCTTTCTAGGATTTGGATGATTACACTTAGTATTTTTTGGTCATTTTTATTTGGTATGTTTTGAGACTAAAACTTGTTTTTTTGTTTATAAAACATGTCAAAACCAAATTATTTATATGTTATAATGACCATTTTAAACCACACTTGTGCATTAAAATTTTTGTTAAACTTGTTTATGTGTGTTTCATTTGAGTTGTAGAGGGTAGTGTTACACTACTAAAATCATATCAAACCATTTTTGCCTTTAAGTCTTTTGAAGCATAATGTTGATCACATTACTCAACATGCTTACACTTTTAGGATGCTAAATTTATTTCAAGACTTTTTTACCTTATTCAAATACTATTTTTTCAAACCATGTTATAGATGTCATTTGGACCTTGCTTATACATCATCATGTTGTCCAATCTCATCTAGTTTGTGTGGTCAAATCTTAATCTTCAACATTGAGTTTTCAATTAACCTTGTCAAGTTTGGATTTAAACATTGATTGATTTCTATTTAAGTTTCAATTCATGGGGTTTATACACATATTTTTTTATTTTGAGTTACATAACTTCAGTTAATCGATTACCCAAAATTGAAAACTATTGATGGTCTATTTGTTCAAATCCTATCCTCATCATCATTTGTGCCTTTATTTAGGAGAACATAGCCTTCCTCCAAGAGCCTTTTGCCTCATGTCTTATACCAACTAATCATGTTTATGTTTGATTCTATGTGTCAGGTTTATGTCAAATTTGTTTTCAAATTGTTAGATTAGACTGAATCACATCATTCCTTTATTTCAAGCATAGATTTTGATGCCATTTGGCTAAAAGTCTCAGCATAGCATGTTTGATCCTACCTTTTGAATCCACTTTTGGATAAAATAACTAGTGACTCTTTTCCCTTTCCTAGCTTAGATCTTGATTGGAACACTTTGACCTAGACCTTTGACATGTTGGTTTTTATTCAGATGCTTGAACTTTTATGCATATGACTTTGACATTAGACATTTGACATTAGACTATTTTATGTTGAGTCTTAGCATAAACCATTTTGGAGATATAACTCCATGATCAAAATATTTTAGAGATATAGATCTCCTTTCAAACTATTTTGGAGATATAGTTCCATGATCAAATCATTGTATGGAGATATAACTCCACCTTCGATCAAGTTAGACCTAGTTTAAACCATTTGTCCTTTCGACATAGTTTTTTAGAGTTTGTGAAACTCTAAGGCTTTTGTTTCAGATATTTTATCATTTATGTAGATATGTCTAGATACACTTTTGATGGAGTCATGTAAAATCTAACTTATGATAAAATGGCCACATAAAATCCCACTAAGAACCCCTATAGAGAAAGATTTTCTAAGGATTTTTATTATTCTCCCTACAATATTCCATATGGGGAACATAGTCAAAAACCATAAAATCTAAATAAAATTACCATTTGGGATGATATGGTTTATGAGGATGACTTTGAAGACCCAAATATAGATAATATTATTTGGGATATGAAACCATACCCTCTTTATTATAATCATTACATAGAACATAGTCAAGAACCAACTTATGATCCAACTAAAAATTGGAATGATATGGTTTATTAGGAGTACTTAGATACTTCGGCTTGTGTAAATAATCAAGTTACAAGATGTCCTTTTTTAATCTGATCATCAACTAGCCCTAATGATCCTTTGGATTATACAAGCTATCAAGCTCTACAATATCCAAGGAATAACATTACCATTCCTAAACCTCATGCTTTGGCTTGTGCAAGCATCAAGTTCCACACCACCCTATCATTACCATTTTAAGACTTCATCATTTGGCTCATGTGAGCAATCATGCTCCACAATTCCCTACCATTATCCAACCATAGACCATTCCTCATCCATTACTAATCCCATCCAAACCGCCACCCATCTAATAATTTGAAAACCAAGATGTGATCAAAACTGGTGTTTTCCAACTCATTAGAAACCAAGGCCAAGAGAACTAACCAATCTAATATGTTTTTGTTGAACCCACCATTTGTGACAAGTTTACCTATGATGAATCACCTTTCAATCCTATACCTATTGTCGAGGAGTCTCACTCTAATGAGCTAGTCTTTGTTGAGTCACTTCTTAATTATTATAGTTGCCTTTGGGATAATCATTACCTTAACTGTACACCTATTTTCTAAGATCCTCCTATTGACAAGTTAGTCTCTAAGGAATTATCTCTTGACCTTTTTACCATCTTAGAGGAGTCTCACAATGACAAACTAGTATTGGTAGAGTTCATTATGCCATCATAGGTCATTACTTGTCCAATATCAAACATTCAATAAGATATCATTATGATAGAGTATCCATTAGATGAAGAATCAAAATTAGAGTCAGGTTCTACTCTTGAACTGACATCAAATTTAGTATCAAAAGTAGAATCAACATCAATCTTAATCTTAGATTTAGAGTTCCTTGAGTTTGAATCCGATTCAGATATAGAATATATTCATGACTATTACAACATTGGTTATGCATGCCTAGGAGATCAATACAAATACATTTGTGATCTTTTATGGTTTTTGAGGATGATTACTTCAACATTGACACAAGTTCTCCTAGTATCTTCTACTAGGACTATGTAGCCTCTTTCCATTCCATTACCATTACTACCAACTATCATAGCCATGTCAATGACATTCTATCTCCCATAAGTGTCGATTAAGACTAACATAATCATACCTTATTGAATGGCATCCATGGTGACATATCAAATGAAGAAAATCAAGGAGGCCAAGATCAAAATCATACATTAAAAGAACAATCTCTTAGTGAAACCTTTTAAAAAGTGCTAGAGGTAATCAAAGTCAAAACTCAACATCTTCTAGTGAAACCTTTTTGAAGGTGCTAGGGAACAATAAAATTCAAAAGTCCTTGTTACTTAGAGAAACCTTTTTGGAGGCACTATGGGATAGTCAAGATAAATTCATTGGTAGAAACCTATTTAAGGTGCTAATGGTTGAGCACAAAATTTCTTTACTACTTAATGAAGACATTATCAAAGATCAAATCAAAATAAATTCCACTCTACAGCCTAATCAGATGGTAGTTACTCTTAAACCTAAACAATAGAAACATTTGGTGGTATTATTGAGAGGATATTCAAAAGTCTTCAACCCTACCACATCCAAAGTTATGCCAAATCTGGTATCAACAACATTATGTGTGCCTAAATAAATTGATCTTAATTTGTTTCCATCCATTATACATTCCATTATCCTCCAACATTATATTTCATAGAAAAACTTATCAACCAACATTTATCTATATTTACCATTGAGGGTCCAAATTTTATTTGTATATGATATGAGGATATCTTGTATCAGAACTTAAAAGAATCAAAATCAATGACCAACAATTATCACAAAAGCATTCTAGATAACCAAATCTATAGCTAGTTCTTGATAAAATAGTTATTTAGATGAGGTGTGGGCTAGAAATTAACATGATCACATATTCTAATTATATCATTTGTTGATTAGGATGTGCATCTCCACTCCAACAGGAATAATAGAATCATTTATCATAGACAAGATAGCACAAAACATGTACCATATCATATCAATTTATTAATACTTTTGTCATTGTCACATATCCCATCCATTCACCTCATCACTTAGGGGTAACCCTCTTACCATTTTATCCAATCTATCAAACCATTAGTATCCTAAACAAGGCCTTCCAACTAGACTATCAAACCATTCCATTCCTACTTAACTAAACATGTTTTGAATCCTATTAATCTACCTCATTTGACCTTGGTTCATCCATTGGTTTCAAATTTTTAGCATACAAAATTAGATCAGTTTTAGAAATTTTTTTTCAAGCATTTCAAACAAAGGTAGTATTTTGGATCAGTATGATAGAAGTATTGGTAGTTACATCCTTCATTTATTTTTCCCTTATTATCAAGTTTATTTATGTGAGCCTGATTATATCACCTACTAGGGCAAATCCATGTTCACTAATCTTGATACTAATTATATTGCCTACTGGGGCAAATTGGTATCATTGATCTATTAGTTATATCCTAGTTATAACCACCTATGGACAAACTATGGGAAACATTTATTTATTTTACCTTGGCATATCACCTAGCCACTCATATGATGTATTATGTCATAATACCAACTATCCTATTTTATTTCAATTGGATGTTACACTAGTCAAGTTACTCTATTGTGAGGTGAACTACTATGAGATAAAGCCATTTTGGGACTATGTGGGTCATGTTTAATTCATGTTGAGGTTATTTCAATCCCCATTTAGCCACGCTCTCACCATTTTGTGAGCATCACATTAAGTAGCCATACTCTCACTATTTTGTGAGCATTATTTCAAGTTCCCATACTCTCATCATTTTGTGAGCATCATTTCAAGTTCTCATGCTCTCACCATTTTGAGAGTATTATTTCAAGTTCTCACGCTCTCTCCATTTTATGAGCTTGGACCATTTTAGTGTCTTATCATTATCTATTGAGTTGAGATGCTTTAAAAATTATAAAAACATATGAATATTGTATAGAGAAAACCAAAAACATTGACCACTTCTTTGCCTTAAGGATTATGAGAACCCTTACTAAGTCACAAGCAAATCACTTGTTCCTTAATTTCTCCATTTTTTTGGCCTTTTTTCCTATGCTATCACCATTTGTGAATTCATTCATATTCTTCTATCACATCCATCATGTATTCTATCAATCATCATTTTCTTCCCATTTCTTGGGAGAACTACATTTGGCTTAAAGTTTTGTTAGATTTTCATATCCATATAACTATGTAGGCAACATCTACTTGCCTAGCATATATGGAGATAGCTCGGTGACCCCTTTCCATTTCTTCTATTCCCCCATCTTGTTTATTTTTTTAGTTATTTCCTAGTTTCTAGGTGAAATGTTTGTCATGTTGTTTATACTAACATAAGGAATAACACTTGTTTGTTTCTTTGTTTATCTTGTTTGTTTATTTGTTTGTGTGCTTATTTTTATGCTTTCAACACTGTGGTCATGATTCATTCTATGCATGTTTATTAGATGATTCCTTGCATATTACTCTTGAATCTATCCATATTCAAATGTCTACATTTTCATCATGGTTTTTATCATCGATGTAATTATTTTCCATTAAGTATCTAATATTGGGAGTTAGTATTTATGCATATTTTGGCCAAGCATCCATGGTGTTTTATCATGAGGCCTACCATTAAATGCTATAGAAAAAATCAGCTTTGATAGGTCTACAACATCAATGCAGTATCACTGTATCTTTGATACTAACATCAGTAACAATCCTAATCCAATACACAATCATATCTCAAATAGAGTAATTAAGTAACAAAATAATTTCAACCTTTGTTAGTTTGGATGAGCATATCCTTACTAGTAGGTTTTCCTAACTCATATTTATCCTCTATATCAACTTATCAATCATCAACCATCAATCATGTTTTCATCATTGAGGTATACTACATCAGCACTATACACCATCCCACATGCATTATCAATGATTATATCACCTTCTAGGGAAAATCATTATGTTATCATCAATTTTCATTTCTTGTTTGTCTATCCTAACTGGGGTAGCTCCATCTTCTCAATGATTATATCACTTGTTAGGTAAAATCATTATGTTACCATGCCACATTTCCACAATTAGGGTATAATTCTTATAACCACCTTTGGGAAAACCATTGTACACCATCCCACTTGCATTTCTTAGTGATTTTGCCCAACTTTGGGTAAATCATTGTGTTGTCACCCCATCATCTTCATTTTTTTGGTCCCCTCATTTTTATTCTTTCTTTCAAAGGACCATTTTTTGACCCACTTGACAAACATTCCCTTGAGGGGGTAGTTATAGTTCAATCATTCCAATTTCAGTCGTAAGCATAAAGAATCATTTTATTATTTGAAAAGATGTTACTATGATCATAGCTTGTAAAATCTTCCCAAATAGGGGAAAACTATAGACACCTAAATTTGGCCACCAAAAGCGTCATATCTAAATTTAGACCAATTCTTGCCAATCATTAAATATCTAACCCAAAATTTTCTATTAGAATCGAATTTGGCTTTATAGCCTTGCATTAAATCAATTTGGCCTATTAAATAAATTAAATAAGGCAAATACACATTAAATTAATCAAATTCAGATAAAGAACCAAATGCCTAAAATTAATTAATTAACTTGCACATCCTAATCAAAATCAATCAGAAATTTAAATCAATTTTAAATCTTAATTGAGTTCACCTATGAGCTAATAAATCAATTAATAAAAGGGAAATTCAAGAGCATATTACCTTTGTGAGTTGTTTCAAATGAAAAATATCTAAAATAATATTCTAAGAATATTCCAAACTTAACCAAAGTTAGTAAACTCAATCATGATTATGAGTTGTACATTTTGGAAAATATCTAAATAGAATATCCTAAGAATATGCCAAACTCAACCAAGCTTCATAAACTCAACCATGGTCAAATTTAACCCATTCTAAGGGATTTGAAAGCCTATAAAAGCAAGCCTAGATCTCTTCATTTTATGAGATCAATCAAGTTAGAGTTATAATGTAGGAATAGATTCATGAAGCTAAAAACATAGTGTTATAATGTTGAAATTGAGCCAAGACATCAATCAAGCCAAGCAATCAATAATGGTGCATAGAGGAGATGATGTTAGCCACATGCCATTGATGAATACTTCTTATGCATAATTTGAGCAAGCCAAAAGAAGAAATCATTTGGATATTTAAAGGAAGCTAAAGATTTTTATTATTTCCATTTTAGTTGGGTTTTCAATTGTTATTTGTTCATTAAGCTCCCATTAAGATCTAGCCCTAAAGATGTTATTGTTGACCATTTTGGACCTATAGGGCAAAATCAGTCTCCTTCTTCCCCTGTTGTTCTGAGCCAGTTTAATTTTTGGTTTGCACAAGTCTTTTAGCAAGAGGATGAACCAATTCAACAACATGAAATTTGAACTTGAACTTTGAACCATTGTTGGTTTAATCACTTGGCTCAATCACTTGGTTCAATCGCTTGGTTCAATCACTTAGTTTAATTGCTTAGTTCAATCGCTTGGTTCAATCACTTGGTTCAATTGCTTGGTTCAATCGCTTGGTTTAATCACTTGGTTCAATCGCTTGGTTCAATCACTTGGTTCAATCACTTGGTTAAATTGATTGGTTAAATCACTTATTTTGATCACTTGGTTCAATTTCTTGGTTCAATCAAAAGGTTCAAAGGGGGTCTTGCAAAGCCTGAAGGACAAGTGCCCTTGCGAAGGGCAGTCAGGCACAAACTAGACTTTTCAAGTAGGTTGTGGAGGGTAGTTCTAGACCCAAATGTACCCTTGTGGAAGAATAAATGACAAGGAAAAAGGGTAGAGTTTTCCTTTGGAAAAGGGACAAGGCAAAGATAGAAAAAAAGGCCGAAGGAAAATAAGCTAAAGAAATTGCCAAAGAGGATGACATCTCTGAAGACATCAAATTCAGGCTAGTAAAATAACCATTGGTTTTTATATGAAAGGCATGAACCCAAAGGAATTCAAAGGCTTAAATCAAAAAGGAAGAGACCACTGAGAAGGGAGCCTAAAGAGCCAAAGAATTAGTAGAAGATAGTGCCCAAAGGATGAAGGAGCCAAAAAAGACAAAGCTAGGAAGAGGCAAAAGAGCCAAGTGCAGAAATAGACAAAATATTCCAAGTGGCAAAGGAAGGTTTTAACTCAAGAAGTTACTCCAGTGGTTGACACAGTATCTACCAATTGGTCATCAAGGGGTGCAAATAGTGAATGACGTGACCCATTTTTCTTCACTTTTCATTGATAAGCAGACAAACTGTGTGAATGCCTTGAAGGAGTAGTCTTGTTTTAAGATAGATAGTGTGGCCTATGTTTTCACACATGATGTTTAATGTATTTAAAATAACTAAAGTCAAAATTAGAGCTAACATAACATTCTCTTTCAATGGCTTCCTCTTCCCAATGCTCCCAGCACACGTAGGCCACTTTTCAAAGGGTGCCAAAGTCTTTTCCAAAAGGGGCACTTTTGTTTTCTTCTTCTCTATATATATTGTAACTTATCATTTGAGAAATGCATCTCTCATGTTGTAAGGCAAAGCCCTACCAATTTTCACCTGGAATCAATAGAATACATATTTTTACCTCTATTTTGGTTGGATATATCTCTGAGTGTGTCTAAGTGTTAGCCTTGTGTTCAGTCATTTCTTTCTTGATGCTCTCACAAGCTTGATACAAACACACCTAGTATAGACAAAGTGCCATTCCTATAGGTGGCAAGAAGATATGTATCTAGAGCACAGAGGTAAAAGAAGGATATCAAATAGTGCGTTTTTCCTACAATGCCTATAATAAGTTCATTTTCTGTGTGTTTCCATTAAAGCCTCCCTATCAAGCTTCCTTCAGTATGGCCCTTTCATCAGATAAAATGTATGTATGCATTCTTATGGTTCAAAGTATGAGTATGAGTAGATCAAACTTGTTTGGTGTATCACCAGCTCACATTAGGTTATATTTTTAGTAATCCTTCTCTCTTTTCAACCCCCCATTATATATATGTATTAGAAATATTATTGAAATAACTCAGAGATGCATCAAAGGGAGCTAGCCCTTATCTAGAGACTCTCCCCTCAGTTTTGCCAGACCCATAGGCAAGAGAGGAGTTTCATTTTGCTGCATGGAAGAGAGAAGCTCAGTCTTCTCTCCAGGGTGCTATCCACAGTGTCAACAATTTTTGGCACACCCAGTGGGACAATGTTTTAACACATAAAAAAAAAATTTAGGATTGATGCTAGTCCTACTACAACAAAATAAACCATTTTTAGCATCTAACGACTCCACTGGTAGGAACATCAGTCTCTGATCAAAGACTAGTCTGACCTCCTATGCCTAAAATCACCACATGTTCTATTGCTAAGGGTGTCCCTTTTGAATTCATGGAATTGCCTTTGAACTTAGTGAAGCAACTGAGGTTTCAAAAACCTCATCCTTATTCAACAAATCACCTTCCTAGACTTGTTATAAGATACACCCATGTAAGAAGTCCTTGGTTGAATCCTATCATAGCCATGGCTTTACCTTTTATGGCCTTTCATGTTCAGAGTCCTTTGAATCTCCTGCATTATGACCCAATTCTAGGGGTAGTCCTTAAAAGTGTGACTCCTTTTAATGGAGAAGGGCCCATTACTACTATCGAATACATCAAAAATATTTCTAACCTATAAAATATTCACAATGTCACTGAGGAAAACATTACAATCAGATTGCTGGCATTGTATTTCAAGGGCAAGGTTTTGGACTAGTATGGAACTTTGCCCATGAATTCAGTCGATTCTTGGAATGAATTGGGCACCCTCTTAATGAATAGATTTGGTGAGAAGAGAGACAACCTTTCACTTTCTGAGTAGCTGACCGCTATGAAAAGAGCTCCACATGAGTTCATGCAGGATTTTAATACTCATTTTCAAAAGACATGGGATAGAATCCCCATTCTAGTGAGGCTAACTCTGAGCTATGCTTTCCTCTATTATTTAAAAGTGTTGAACAATGAGATTGCTATTATGATATAGTCCATGGGAGGACATGTGATGCCTACTACCTATGACATAGCTATAACAACTGAGAATTGCCTAGTGCAGGCTGGAAAGATAGCCCCTAGGCCTCACATGCCACTCTTTCATAAATTGTTACCTCCAATCTAGAATACTTCACCCACCTTGGCTCTTCTACTTGTCATAGAAAAGTTGGCTACTACTTCATCCAATGACCTCCATGAATTCAAAACCTTGTTATAAAGCATAACAAATGAACTAGTGGCTCTTAAAAGGTAGCAAGCTCAAGGCAATCAACCAAATCAAGGATATCAATAGTATGAGCAAGAAAATAGACCCCCTTTTCAAAATTAAAATCAAGGGCAGGGTTAGCTTGCATAGGGTAGAAATTTTCAAGGCTATAATCTAGGTGTCCCTTCATTATCCAAGGCTCTAGTACCCACTCAAAATAATTCATTACAAGAACAACCCAGTTGCTCAACCATGATATATGGTTAAGATCAGGATGTTTATATAAATGAAATGTTGAGTCACTACATAAATGTATAGGATAATCAATAGCCACCCAATTCCCAAGATTTGAGGCTTCAATGCAACCCGACATGGGTAGTAGTTAGACTCAGCCTGATTCTACTCTCATGAATCACTTGGAAGGTGAGTTCTATGTAGTCAACTACATGGGTAGTGTAGACAATCAAGGTGATTATGTCACAGCCAACACAAGGTCCAAAAAGAGAGAAATGGAATAAGCTTAAATAGCTGCTCAAATGTCAGAACCACCTTCTTCATCACATTTAAACCAAAAGGTTCCAAACTTCAGACCACTGGTTACACCTTTAGCTACTCAGCCTGTGCCTCAGGCTATAAGCAATCCCAAATAAAATTTGAAAGAAGGCAACCATCGAGTCAACGTGGTAGACCAAATGAAGAATCTACACATGACTATCTCCTTGTGGGATTTATTATCAATATCGAGACAAAAGGACATGCTACAAAAAGAATTACACAGGCTAAATGAACAAGCTATCCTATCAAAGGCTGATAATGTTTTGATGATGAATGGGTAGCCTTCCACATTAGGCCAAGTTAAGAAAGATAAAATTTTTCCCCCTTTTTATTTATCCTTGGTCATAGGATATTTCTTGGTGCATAATTGCATCATTGACAGTGGAGCAAGCACCTCAATAATGCCTAAATACATAGTAGATAAATTGGGACTCAAATATGAAGAGATGACCAAGGGAGTTCTGTAGCTAGATATAACACCAACAAAGATAGTTAGAGTGGCAAAAGGTTTGATCTTGACACTACACACCTGCCCAACCTTCTTAGTTCCTCATGATGTGGTAGTGGCAGATGTCCCTCTTTACTTTTCTATTTTCTTGTCTAGGGATTTCACATCCAAAATAGGCAGCTACCTAGCAGCAAATTGGTCCTATATAGTTTTTAGAACCAAGTATGGGACTAAGGTTAAGATTGAATCAGAGCCACTCCATAGAGATCATCTAGAACCACACTTGCTTAAGGTGGAAAATTTTAGCTACACCATTATTAACTAGGAATAATTCCAAGTGGATCAATCTCCATCCTCTGCCCTTGAAGGAGTTGTTGACCTGCTCTTAGACGAATGGGGAAGTGACAACTTTGAGCATGATCTTTATAAGTTCATAAAATAGGTAGGGCTTGGGATTTATTTCATGCATGAAGAGGGTAATTTTATAACAAATCTAATGAAACCAAGCCAAGAAAGCTTAGGTTTATGGCAATTCTTCTTTGATGGCTCAAGAAGTAAGTTGGGAGCTAGTGGTGGAGCGGTGCTAGTTTCTCCTTCAAAGGAGAAATACTTTTTAGCTTTCAAGTTTTAATTTTCTTGCACAAGCAATGTTGCAAAGTATGAATCACTCATCCATGGTTTAGAGTGGGTGAGGAAAAGAGGAATCAAAGAGCTAAAGGTTTTTGGTGATAGTGAGCTGATTGTGAATTAGGTAAGGGGATAAAATCTAATAAAGAATTCTTTGATTAAGTCCTACAAACATAGGGTATGGAACTTAGTAGAGAGTTTTCTTGCTTTCAATGTTACCTCTATTCCTAGAGAATAGAACAAGCAAGCAGATAGGCTAGTAGCAGTTGTTGCCTAGTTTGATATCACTAAAGAGATAGGCTGAGATCGCAGTCTATGCCATTTAAAGGTAGTAATTTGGCCCTCTATACCTGATAACATCACTAACTAGCAGGTATTTGACAATGACCAAAAAATAGCACTCTTCTTGTAAGAAGAGGATGAGTTTTCTGCCAAAAACTAGGCTAAGCTATCCAAATTGTTTAGCTGAAGAAAAATAAACTTCCAAAAGGCTTGGTCACTCTTGAGAGTATCTTCAATGAAGATGACCAATTGAAAAGTGATAAGGCAAGCATCAAAACAAAGGAAGATAACTAAGAGAAGGTTGAAATATTCAAGAATAAGCTACTTGCACTTAGGAAAGTGTGCACAGACCATGAAAATCAGGCCTTCACCTTATTGTGCCAAGAGCTTGCAGATGTCTTCACCTGAGAGTATAATGATTTGAAGGGTTTCGACCCAAGTTTGGCCCAACATACCATTATGCTAGAAGAAGGTGCCAAGCCAATCAAGTAGAAGAAAAGTCCTATCAACCCAAAGATTAATCCTCTCATGTGGAAGGAACTCACCAAGTTGATTGAGTCCAAGATAATATCTCCAATCAAACACTCTTCTTAGCTAGCCAATCTTATTCCTATCTGGAAAAGGAATGGGGAGATCAGATTATGTGTAGATTTTAGAGACCTTAATAGAGTCTCTTTAAAAGACCATTACCCTCTCTCAAGCATGGAGTAGATCCTTTAAATGGTGATGGGTAGCAAGTGTTTCTCCCTCCTAGATGGGTATTCAGGATATAATCATATTTTGGTGTAAGACTGTGACTAGTTCAAGACAACCTTCACTACTAAATGGGGGATGTTTGCTTATATAAAAATGCCATTTGGACTATCTAATGCTAGTGCCACTTTTTAGTGAGCCATGGACATGGCCTTTTAGGTCTTGATAAATAACATTATGCTAGTGTATCTTGATGACGTGATAGTTTTCTCTAAGGAGGTGGGCCAAAACATGAAACACCTCAGACAAATCTTTGAGAGGTGTAGAGAGTTTGGTATCTCTCTCAAGCTAAAGAAATATGTGTTTGCTATCCATGAGGGTAAACTCCTTGGCCACATTGTTTCCAAAGAAGGCTTGACCATTGATCCAAAGAGAGTTCACTCCATCCTAGAGTTATCCTTGCCTAAACATAAGAAAATCCTATAGAGCTTCTTCAGTAAAATAAATTTCATCTAGAGATTTATTCCAAATTTTGTTGAGCTAGTCAAGCCATTGACCTCTATGCTAAAGAAAGATGAGAAGTTCACATGGATAATGCAAAGGAGGGATAGATTTGAAGAGATCAAGCAGGCTATCACCCAGGCTCCTACCTTGATCAGTCCTAACTTCACCAAGAATTTCAACCTCTACACCTTCAAAAATGAAGAGGTAATCTCCGCCATGCTTACCCAAGTGAATGGTGATAACCTTGAGCAACCACTTGCATTTTTTAGCCAAGGCCTAGAGGGTTTTGAGGTTAGGTATACATATGTGGAGAAACAAGTCCTTGTAGTCATATGGAGCCTAAAGAAATTCAAACATATGCTAACATCAAGATTCACCTCATGGTCCCACATCCCAGCATCAAAGATTTCTTGACCAACCATGATCTAAATGAAAAGAGAGTAGGATGGATCACTAAAGTAATGGAGTATGATTTGGATGTCAAGATCAACAAGATGGTAAGAGGAAAAGGCCTATGTGAACACCTTGCTAAAAACCTAAAATAGAAAAGGGAAGATAATTTGCTAATTCATGATGCAACTACAGTAGAAGAACCAACTATTATGAAGGATTGGACATTAGACTTGAGGTATTTCCTTCTCACTAGTGAGTGCTTGTAGGTATTTAATAAGACCAAGATGAGGTATTTTAGACTCCAATCTCTCCCTTATGTCCTGATTGATGGAGTGATTTTTAGAAGGGATCTCTTAAGGGTGATTTTAAGGTGCATAGACCCAAGTCAGGCTGACATGGTCTGTCTGAGTTCCATGAAGGGCCTGTTGGTGGTCACTTTGCTCTTAGGACTACAATTATGAGAATAATGAGAGCTGGTTACTCTAGCCTACTCTATTCAAAGACAATCATGCCTAGATACAAAAGTGCTAGAAGTGTGTACTCTTTGATGGGAAGTAATGGCTGGCTGCCATGCCTTTATAGCCTATTCAAGTGGAGCAACCATTCATGCAATGGGGCCTTGACTTTATAGGGATGATTAACCCTCCCTCCAGTGCTAGACATAAGTAGGTCCTGACTACCATAGACTAATTAAAAAGATGGGTAGAGGTTGTCACTTTGAAGGAAGCCAATGAAAGTGCAGTCATGGATTTTTATGAGGACTTAGTGGTAAGGTTTGGGGTTCTAGCTACCATCATCTTAGATAATGCTTTAGATTTTTTGGGAACTAAAATGAGTGAATGGGCATTAAGATATGGTATATATTTTAGCACATCATCAAACTACTACTCACATGGGAATGGGCTAGCTGAGTCCACCAATAAGAATCTGATCAAGATTATCAAGAGGACAATGGAGGAGAATTAGAGGACTTGACATGCCAAATTGAAAGCAACCCTATGGGCAGATAGAGTCACTCCAAAGATAAAAATTGGTAATTCACCATACATGCTCATGTATGGAAGGGAAGCTATGCTTCCTATTTCACTTGAGTTACCAGCCTTGGACCTTGCTCACTAGCTACAGTTAGAAGAAGGCAATAGCATGGAGGTTAGGCTATGTGAGCTGATAGAGCTTCAAGAGACAAGGGACTAGGCTATGGATTTTATGACCAGCCACCAATAGCAAATGAAGAAATACGTTGACAAGAGATCTTCATAAAAAGTTTTCTCTAAAGGATACATCGTCTTGAAATGGGATACAGACTAAGATAAGCTTAGAAAGCACACGAAGTTTGACACCCTATGGAGTAGTCCATACGTCATCACTCAGTACAAACAACACAATGTGTTCTAACTCTATAGGTTGGATGGTGAAGGATTGTATATCCCAATAAATGGGATACATCTTAAGCATTATCACTGATCTCTTCTCCCATCATGTATACATTTTCCTTAATTTTCCCCTATTTTCCCTAAGTGCTTCTGCACATGTTAGTATTTTTCTTAGTCTTGTGTGTGTTTTCAGTTCCTTTTTGGGGGCAAAAACTTCATGATTGATTCTTGGATATCACAAGGCTGTAGTTGACACTTTCAAATCTACATCTTGACTCTGTGCACAATGGAATTTGAGGCTACTAGTTTCTAAGCATAGCAGGCATGCTTCCCCTAGGAATCACCATTTTTTTGACCATTTTAGCCCTGTAGGGCAAAATTGGTCTCCTTCTTTCCCTATTGTTCTAAGCTAGTTTAATTTTTGGATTGCACAAGTCTTTCAGCAAGAGGATGAACTAGTTTAACAACATGAACTTTGAACTTGAACTTTGAACCATTATTGGTTCAATCACTTGGTTTAATCACTTGGTTTAATAACTTGGTTCAATCACTTGGTTCAATTACTTAGTTAAATCACTTGGTTTAATCACTTGGTTCAATCACTTGGTTCGATCGCTTAGTTCAATAACTTGGTTCAATCGAAAATTTTAAAGGGGGTCTTGCAAAGCCCAAAGGACAACTGACCTTGTAGAGGGTAGTCAGGCACAAACTAGAATTTTCAAGTAGGTTGTGGAGGGTATTTCCAGACCCAAAATTACCCTTGTAGAGGAATTGAAGACAAGGAAAAAGGCCAGAGTTTTCCTTCAAAAAAGGGACAATGCAAAGATAGAAAAAAAGGCCGAAGGAAAGAAAATTGAAGAAATTACCAAAGAGGATGACGTCCCCGAAGATGTCAAATTCAAGCCAGTGAAATAACCATTGGTCTTTAAATGAAAGGCATGAACCTGAAGGAATTCAAAGGCTTAAAGCCAAAAGGAAGAAACTACTGAGAAGGGAGCCCAAAGATCCAAATAATTAGTAAAAGATAGCCCTCAAAAGATGAAGGAGCCAGAAAAGACAAAGCCAGGAAGAGGCAAAAGAGCCAAGTGAAGAAATAGACAAAATAGTCCAAGTGGCAAAGGAAGGTGGTGACTCAAGAATTTACTCCAATGGTTGACATAGTATTTGCCAAGTGGTCATGAAGGGGTGAAAATAGTGAATGGCATGACCTATTTTTCTTCACTTTGCATTGATGAGTAGACAAACCGCGTGAATGCCTTGAAGGAGTGGTCTTGCTTGTAGATAGATGGTGTGGCCTATGTTTTCACACATGATGTTTAATGTATTTAAAACACCTATAGTCAAAATCAGGGCTAACACAACATTCTCTTTTAGCGGATTCCCATTCCCAATGCTCCCAGCACATGTAGGCCACTTGTCAAAGGGTGCCAAAGTCTTTTCCAAAAGGGGAACTTTTATTTTCTTCTTCTCTATATATATGGTAAATTCTCATTTGAAAAAGGCATCTCTCATGTTGTAAGGTGAAGCCTTACCAATTTTCACTTGGAATCAATAGAATACTTATTTTTACCTCTATTTTGGTTGGATATATCTCTAAGTGTGTTTGAGTGTTAGCCTTGTGTTCAGTCATTTCTTTCTTGATGCTCTCACAAGCTTGATACCAACACACCTAGTATAGACAAAGCACCATTCCTACAGGTGACAAGAAGAGTTGTATCTAGAGCACAGAGGCAAAATAAGGTTACTAGACAATGTGCTTTTCCTATAGTGTCTATGGTAAGTTCATTTTTTGTGTGTTTACATTAAAGCCTCCCTGTCAAGCTTCCTTCAGTATGGCCATTTCATCAAATAAAGTGTATGTATGTGTCCTTATGGCTTAAAGTGTGAGTATGAGTAGATCAAACATGTTTGATGCATCACTAGCTTAGGTTAGGTTCTATTTTTTAGTAATCCTTCTCTCTTTTCAACCCCCCATTATATATATATATATATATATATATATATATATATATATATATATATGTATTAGCAATATTACTGGAATAACTTAGAGATGCATCAAAGGGAGCTATCCCTTATCTAGAGACTCTCCCCTTAGTTTTTCCAGACCCATAAGTAAGAGAGGAGTTTCCATTCTACTACATGGAAGAGAGAAGCTCAGTCTTCTCTCCAGGGTGCAATCCACAGTGTCAACAGTTATGCTAGTGTGTTTATTTCATTTTAATTTCATTTTGGAACTAACATAATAATAATCATCCTCTCTTGAGTCAAATTCCTTGATCACACTATCACCTTTCGCTATGGGAGTATCACATTTTAACACTTGACACTTTCCTTACTCCTCATGAGTGTGGGAAACTTACCAACCAACTAAGATATGACCCTAATGTTAGAACTATCATTCCATTTAAACCTCCCAACTGTTATATATATTTTATCTATGGGGGACTTGATAAATCCCTCGATGATTCCACTACCTCTCTTCCATTTTGCCCATTTACCATGGGTTTCTCTTACCTATATAAACCAATTTTTACCAAGACATATCTCCATCGATGTTATTGGCATGGTTTGGATCTTCGATGATATAAACATGGCCCACACAAATTGGTCACCATCAAAACCAAAAAGCCATATGAGAAGCACAAACTTGGTTTCATCTTGCCTAATAAGAAGAAAGCCAAGCAACCTAAAATACCCACCACCACCATTATTAAGGAAGATACCCCTTCCTCATTGAACTCACCTCCAATTGTGTGTGAGGATGATGACATCATTCCACCTAACTTGTTTTCATCAACATGATCAGCCTCGAACCCTTGACTTATCAAAAGGAGGGGAAATTGTAACCATCCCTTTGATCCATCTTGAGATGATAGGAGAAGACTCTCCTACCATTAACACTGTTTAGTATTAGGATGATGATTTTATCCTCACCTACCTTGGTGCCCCAAATTCTTCAGTCAAAAAATCCCTTCCCCATAAGACTTTGACCATGTTGAATAAATCCACTACAAATATTCAACTTGGGTACTCCAAATATCCCTTATATTATCAAACTGGGCCAATCATTGAATACTGAAGAATATTAAGACTTCTCCTCTTTCCTCAAATATTGTAACATAACATTCACTTGGTCTTACAATAATATACCTAGGATTGACCCCACCATTACTACCCATAACATAGTTAGTCATCATAACACCAAACCTATCAAGTGAAAGCTTTGATGTATGCATCCTTAGATAGCCCTTATCATCAAAAAAGATCTTCAATGTCTCCTATCTATAAAATTTATTCAACCATTGACTACCCCCAATGGGTCTTGAATGTCATACCTATTACTAAATCCATAAGGGGACTATGCATTTGTGTGGAATTTTGTGACCTTAACCTCACCTACCCTAAAGATGATTTTCCTCTACCTAGCATTGACTAGCTTATTGATCTTATAGCTGGTCATGAGATGTTCTCTCTCATGTATAGATTATTAGGCTACAATTAGATCTTTATTACTCCTAAAGACAAATATAAAACTAAATTTACTACCCCTTTGGGGACCTTTTACTATAGAGTCATGCCTTTTAGGTTAAACAACACTGGTGCAACTTACCAACATGTCATGACCTAATTTTTTCATAACCTTATCCATAAGATCATAGAGGACTATGTAGATGATCTTCTCAACAAATCCAAACTCTAAAAGGATCACTTAGCCATTATTAAGACAATCTTCAAACAACTTATCCACGATCATATCCATCTTAACCCTAAGAAGTGCATTTTTAGGGTCTTATCAAGAAAAGTTCTTGGTTTCATTATCTCTCTTCACAGAATCAAAGTTGATCACACCAAAATCAAATAAATCCTATAAATTATTCCTCCCACCAACCTCAAACAACTTCTAATCTTGTAAGGGAAGCTTAAGTCCATTTGTCATTTCAATTCTTAGCTTTTGAATTGGTGTCAACCCTTCCACCACCCATTAAAGAAAGATGTCTCTTTCAAGTGGAATAACAATTATCAAAAGGCCTTTAATTCACTCAAAGGGTAAATTTTATCACCACCTTTACTTACCCTTCCTAAAGATGACCAACATTTCTACCTATATATCTCTACCACCAACCATATCTTAGGGGCAATTTTGGCTCACCGAGATGAACAACATAGAGAGCAATCCATGTAATATATTAGTTTCATGCTAGTAGAGTATGAGACTCGGTAAACTCATACTAAGAAACTCTATTTAGTTTTAGTCTTCATGACCACCAAGATTTGCCACTACCTTCTTAACTATAAAACCTATGTTAAAACCAACACTGACCTACTCAAGTACATGCACTCCAAGCCATACCAAAACTAGTGTATGGCCAAGTGGATCATACTCTTATCATAGTTTAACCTTGAGTTCCTCTAGAAGAAGTAAATTAAGGGGAAAGTTATTTCAAAATAATTTCCTAAAGTATTATTAACAGACACTCAACCTCCTCCTCTTGAGTTTCTCAATGAGTCCATTACGACCCTATCTCTAGTATATTTCACCTATCAAGTCACCATGTTCTTTGATGGATAAAAATGTCAACATGGTGGGGGAGAAGGTATCATAATTATTCCCTTTTATGGTGAACCTCTTCCTTTGTCTTTCAAGCTTGACTTTGAATGTACCAATAATATGGTTGAGTATGAAGCCCTAGTAATAGGCATTTAGACTGCCTTAGCCCTTGAAGTTAAAATAATAAATATCTTTGGTGACTCCAAAATTATGGTCAATCAAATTAATGGCTCTTATCAGTGTAATAATGATGTTTTTAAATGATATAAGCAACTAGTTGACAAACTCTTAACATCATTTGAACACTATTATATCTAATCAACCCTGTGATCTACCAGGATGTTCATCAACACCATAACTTCCCTTGCCTATCAAATATAATCTATACCCTTATATTCTAAGTTTTATACCATTGTCCATAGTATTAACCAATCATCCTATATCAAACCATATTCTTTCATGATTTTAAATGTCAAGGAGACCCAACCTAACCTTTGGTACCAATAAATCTTTAACTACCTAAACCTTGGCATTATTCCCTCTGGCCTTTCTAGATTCTTAAAGAGAATTTGTTTAGAGTACTTATAAATATACCATTATGGGGGGATTCTTTATAAACTTAGATTTGAGGGCCTCCTCTTCTATTGATTGTGTAGTCATGAAGCCTCCCACACTATCAAGGAAATGCATGATGGTATCTATGAAGGGAACTTTAGTGGCCTTGATATAGCTAAGTGTATCATCCATCTAAGCTATTACTGGCCTACCCTTAGCCAAGACTATTATTATTATGTGAAAAAGTGTGTCAAATGTCAATAACATGCTAATTTACATCATGCACCTAGCCATAGCCTTTAGGTTTTTACCAATTTTTGGCCTTTTTCACAATGTGGTCTAGATATCATTGGGGAAATTAATCCTTATTCCTCATAGTAACACCATTAAATTATCACTGCAACTGAGTACTTTACTAAGTGGGTAAAATCTATTCTTTTAGTCTCAACCAAAGTAGAGAAGATTGTTGACTTTATCAACCATCACATCATCTATTATTTTGGTGTTCCTCATAATATTATCATTGACAATGGTAAATCCTTTAAGAAAAAGCAAGTCTAGGGTCTATGTGACACATTTAGCATTAAATTAAGTTTCTCCTCACCCTATCTCCCTCAAGTGAATGGATAGGCAAAATAATCTAACACAACTCTTAATAACATGCTAACTAAAATGGTCAGTGCATGTGATTGAGATTAGCATTTGCACATCCCCTTCACTTTCTATGTATATCATACTAGAATTAGAACCCATATGAGTGCTACCCTAATTTTTCTTGTATTTGGGGTAGAGGCTTTCTTGCCTCTTCATGTCCAAATCCCTTCTCTTCACATATCTTTACAAGAGTTTTTTTTGGAGGATGATTACCATCAACACCATTTAGCCTAACTAGGGCTACTCAAGGAGCATCATCTAGTATCCCTTACCCATTTTCATGTCTACCAAGAGTGTATCAAGTGTGCCTATAATAATCACCTTAAAGTGTGAAAATTCAACATCAAAGACCTTATCCTAAAGGAAAATCAACATGTCATTAATATGGAGAAAAGAAAGTGGGGAAAGTTTACTTTCAATTGGCTTGTACCTTATATCATAACCGATAACTATGGGTTAGGAGCCTATTAGTTTTCTTCTCTCAAAGGCCACCTAGAACCTAAGTCTCTAAATTCTTCACATCTACATCTATTCTTTTGTTAAGAAGGATCAAGTTCAACTTATGTTTCACTTAAGCTCATCCCTTGTTATCTACCCACATTCATCCCCCTTTTTTAGGGCCAAGTGATCAAAAATGAATCATGTGATTATCTATCACTGGAATATCCTAAATCTTGAACAATGGGTACCATGGCTCTACCCATGGCAAGGTTCTCATGGTATTTTCCATACCTTCACATAATGGATTCCCATGGTCATTGTCACCTTAACCTCTTCACACCTAATAAATCTTCTTTTGATTTTAGATTTGCCTTCATAAAGGTGAACCCTTAAGCCAACATAAACAAGTATATGTCAATAAAGAATCAAATCAAATTAACAAAATTCATATCATTGGCAATCATGGGTCATTCTTAGCATTCACAGACTACTTGCTTGAAGAAAAACTATTGAAAACTTCTTTAAAATTTCCAAAATGTAAGGTGAACTTCTCCCTCAAAGGACAAATATAAAAAATAAACCACATACACTTACACCACTCCCTTGAAGGATATCTGAGTAAGCATTTATCAAAAGCATAACAATTTCCTAGAAGATTCCCACATTGATCAACTTCTCATATACAATAATTAGCAGAAGACCCATTACTACAATCTTAACAAAAGCAAAATAGTATTGAAAGTTGTAATTGACTCTCAAAATAACATAATAAGGTGGAAGCTGCAATCATCTTCCACAAGTAGACTTCCCACATCAATCATTCTACATTGCTTGGCATAGTCCTAATTATATTGACTCTTTAGACACATATAGAAGAGGTATGCTAGTCTCACAAGAAGGTCTCATTTTCACCCATTCACCCTATATGCAAGGGATTTTTGAGCTTATTTAACATTATGTGGTCAAGACACCTTTTTATCCAACTAATAAATGCTAATGCAAATCATTCAAAGGGATTACGTTTATTAAGTCAATCCAACTTTGGTTTTATTTTAGTCCTTATCAATGAAGAAGCATCATGACATCTTCTTACCCTACCATGACTAGTTAAAATTTTCATTATGGCATTCACCTTTAGATTATATTGTCTATTCCCCCATCTAGTGTTGTCAATTAGAATATCTCATGTGTTTTATCCTAAACATTAATAACAAATAACAAATAACAAATAACAAATAACAAATAACATTAAGAATTCTGATCGCCCACTCTGCTGCGAAAGGGGGCTCTTTCCCAGTTTTGAATATAGCAAAAGGACCCCCTATTTTTGGTTCTATCCTTGGGTCAAACGGAAGAACTTATGAAGACGTGGCTGCTTATGAAGCTGAAATACATGATGCAAAACATCAAGCTTCTGCTGGGAGACCGTGCGTTGCACTAGTAAGTGCTTTAAATCATGTCAGGGTTAGTCTAGATCCTGATACAACTGAAGCAATCTTTAACTGAGTAGAATATTTCTCAAAGTATGGGGCTGTTTGTTGATTTTGTGGCTACTAGCCATCGCTTGCAGAACTACATGGCTGGATCTCCAATACCTAGTTGCCACTGATTGATGGTAATGTTGAAATATACCCTTGTATTAAAGGTTTTTTTATAGCTTTATTCCAAAATTCTAAGGACAGGAAGACTATTCTGTCCAACAGTAATCTTTTATTATAGGGTAAATACCCTCTTATGGACAAACAGTGGCATATGGATTTCAACCCTCTCACAGAAACCTTCAATAAGATCCCTGTCTGGGTTCGGCTCCCTAATCTACCAATACATCTATGGCATGAATCGGTGTTTAAAACCATCAGAAATGCTATAGGGGAGTTTTTATTTGAGGATGATGAATCTAAGAGGTTTTACCGCTTGACCTGTGCTCACCTTATGGTTGAGGTGGATGTTTCTAAGGGCCTTCCTGAGGCGATCTGTCTAGACTCCCCTAGGGGTTCTTGGACGCAACTGTTAGATTTTGAAGGTTTACCTTTTCGATGCAGAAAGTGTCACTAGACGGGGCACGTTGCAGCCCAGTGTACTGTAGGGAAATCCAAATCCAAAAGTTCACCTTCTTGGTGGTCTGAAGCCGATCATGAACACTATTTTGCTAAACAACCCAAGGGAGATTCGACTGATTCAGAGGATGAGAATGAAAAGAGTATCCAATCTTAATCGATGGATCAGGAGACTCTGTTGGAGACAGATCTTATTGAAGGTACTACAGAGATTGGATTATGTGATCTCTCTAAACCAATTATTGAGGAGGTGGTGGTTCCTCCACCTATTTTGAAGGATTCTCCTAGAAGCCAAAAGCTGGCTAGTTCTCATAAGGATCTTGCTGAGGCTTCGACGCCCCCTATATTTCATGGATCATGGCCTTCTAAGGTCTGGGTTGCTGAGGCAGCTAAGGTAGAGGATGGTTGGACAGAAGTTAAGAGGAATAATTCTAAGCCTTTGGTCCCCCCTCTAGATATGAAGCTTCGGTCTTGTAAAAAAAAATATTAATGTTTGTCTAGCTTTTGTTTGCTGTTTTCAGTTTTTTGGTTTTTTGGTCTTGCTTACACAGGTTCCAGGCTTTATTGTATTCTGGTTGTGCTTAAGGTTTATCTCTCTTTTGATGTATAGGGTTTCAGGGCCCCTTCAAAACCTATTTTTACCTTAAATCTAAAACTATAAGCCTACCCATAACCACTTGCATTACCATGACATACATGATAATCACATCCATAAGCAATAAAATCAATGTCAAAATGTCTAAACATAATGAAATCTAAAATACTCATTAAAAACATTATCATGTCATAATCATAACCATAATAAAAACCCTAACCATGACCAATGTCATAAATCAATAACATTCATTAACATTAAAATAATTAACAATTTTTCCATCACATGTTTGAAGTCTAATAATGCAGTATATACACATTAAGATTTAGCATGTCATAAACACAGCTATAAATCCAAACCATCTGATGCCTAAGTTAAGAATCCATAATAGAAACATAATCCATGATCTTGTATAAGCATCAAATCATAAGCATTAATCATCAACATCAAACCAACATTTAATCTACCTACCTTCCCATCCCAAAATAACTATATGAAATTAGATTATCCTATCAAATTTAAGACACTACATTATTACTTGATCTCTATCATGGTCAAATCCCGTGTGTAGATATTTGGTACATTCCACATGACACCTACATCTAGATCCCAAGAGATCACCTCCAAAACATGCCTCCAACTAGTCACAAACTACCAACTCATTAAAATGCTCAGCTATCACCTTCACTGCTTAACACTGGAAAACAAGTACAAGCAAACTGAGTAAAAAGTATATCATTTTCACTTTTAATCTATGGATTTTTAGGGTTCCCACCTCATGCTTACCTAATAGTTAATATTCAAGGTGACCATTGATGATCAATATGCCCCATCTTTAACACTTGAACCTTAGCAACCCCCTTTTTAACAACACCAACCTAGTTTGCCCACCCATGGAGATTACCTTCTTCACCCACCCTGACTACCTCATCACCTTACTATCAATTAATTTTGGCCTAACTCATGCACATTTTATGACACTTTTTGCTTGGTCCTTTAACCACAATAATAACATTTCCATGTTGACCACCTTTTGAATTTGTGCCACCTCATGCTTACCTAACTTGCTTGTGTCTTTTGAGAGCACTTCTTACCTCAGATTCCCATGACAATTGACCTATTTGTGTTTTTTTATGGGATCACTTCCTACCTTGGATACCCACTAGAAACATTGACCCTATTTAGGAGACTAGTAGGTGTACCCAACCACCTTGCATAAAATGTGGTCATGCAATACACTAGTCACTTGTCCTTTAGATTCAACCTTTTATTATTTTTAACTATATAAAATTTGTCTTTGTTTGATCTTGATTATCATACCTATTATTACACTTTACACACTTATTTATGCCCTCATGCCCAACATATCATCTATCTTCATCCTCACCCTCACATACCTTGTCAAACCTATACTTGATTTGGTTTTTACCTCATCACCTCTTGATTTGAGGGGGAACACCTCCTTCCATACTGAGGGCAATAAATAGACCTTCAACCTAGCAATCAATTTTTGTTTTGTAGCTTGTTCACTCAAGTTGTATAATAAAAAGGGTAAAATATAGACATCAAAAATATGCACAGGATAATTCTAAATATCAAAGTAGTCATTGACCACCTTGGGACCCTTTTAGGACCAATATAACAATCTAAAACCTAATTGAGCTCACTCATAGTTAGTTTAAATTAACTCTCTTAACCTTTCCTTTTAGCCATTTTACGCCTCGACACTTGACCATCGATGATCAAGGTAACCATTAATGGTCACCCTGACCATTAACAGTCAAGGTTCACCTCCCTAACCAAAAGCATGTAAACCATCCACTTTGATTTTATAATTATAGCATATCTAAATACTATTATGATTCTTTACATGGACAATTTAAAATTAAACAGCCTAGTTAAACTTTCACTTCCACCTCTTGCTTATGCCTATAATAAGAGAGAAGTTGAGAGGTGAAAATAATATGCAATTAAAATCAAGAGCTTGTGTATCTAGGAGTTTCTTCCTTCTAGGTCAATTGTTATCAATAATATAATAATTCAAAAATCATATCATAGAGTCTATTTACTGTCACCTCTCCACCAAGACTTCGAGTATCGTTACTCTATCAAAATCAAGCTAGATTTCACCAACATACCATCTACCTCAACAATACACCTAATTAACTTTTGGTAAGATAAGTACTTGATTATTAGCATTCATTTAATTTATTTCCATTTCAAAATCAACCTAGACCCTACCTATCCCGTAGAGTTCATCTTTTGAATCTTGTCAAACAACCAAAATTACCAACCTAGATCTTCACATAGTAATTATCAATGATTGACTCAACCATCAATGGTCTTCTTAATTGTCAATGGTCAACTTGACCACCAATGATCACCTTAAACATCGACAATCATACCAACCATTGAAAATCATTATGGTAGTGAAAACTTGCAAGTTATTTTCATCTATTTACACTAAACCAAACCTAATTTTTTATATTCCTACCTATTCACAAACCCCTTTTAGATTTTCTAAAGAATATTCCAACCCCTTATCACTAGTGTTGATTAGTTAATTACTAATTAAATGGTTTTTATTCTATTTTATTAGTAATCATTCTTATATTAGTTTTAGTACCTTTTGATTCATTGATGTAAGTACATTTTTTTTATACACTTAATTATTTAAAACATATGGATTCGCAATTTCTAAGGAAGCTCTTGCTTTTAGGATCTAGCTATCACTAGGCAATCCACTCAACTATTTTTATAATAAATAAGTTTGCTTTAGTGATTTTTTATCTATAGGTCATCCTCCCAAGCCAAAGTGGAACTCTTCATGATCTTTTGATTTAATGCATGCAATATCAATCAAGTATTTCAATGATACCCATACTTAGTTTTTATCTTCCATAATAAGAAATAAATTCATTGAAATATGAATAGCCTCCACCCATTTAGTGAAATACTCAGTGGTGGTGAAGATGAAGTAGTTCCAATTTGAAGAATGAGGATTTATTTCCCCAATGAGATCTAGTCCCCATTATGAGAAGGGCCAAAAGTCCTTTGATACTTGAAGGTCATGGGCTGGCACATGATGTAAATTAATATGTTGTTGACATTTAACACACCTTTTTACATACTCATAGTAGTCTTTGTTGAGGATGGGCCAATAACATCCAAGGACAATGATATGTTTAGTGATAGTTAGGCCAGTAAAGTGTCCCCCATAGATTCCATCATGTATTTCCTTTGATAGTATGGGAAGCTTCATGGTTGTGTAGATAATGGATAATGAGGCTGTCAAAACCATGTTTATAAAATATTCCCCCTAGTATGGTATAATGAGAGGTACTTTGAACAAAGGTTCTTTAAGCATTCTTAGAAAGGTTGGGATGAATGATGCCAAGGTTGAGGTAGTCAAAGGCCTTTTGTACCAAATGTTCAATAGAGATTCCTCCACACTACAAATGGTAGGGAGGTTATATTGGATATAAGAGGGTGTGATAAAATTACGAATGGTGATAAAAGGTTTTAAATTGATAGGCATATATAGGATATAGTAATCAAGGGAATCCATTGTATCTGTGAACTTATTGGTAAATCATGGAATAGATTAGATAAGGTAATGATTGAATGATGCCAAGAGTACATCTATTAGCTATTTTTACTATTACAAGACATCATTCTTACATTGGTAAGATCAAATGATCTAGTTGACCATAATTTGGGAATAACCAAAGATATTGATCATCTTAAATCCTAAGGCTAGAGTGGTTTAGAGACCTATTACTAGAGCTTCATACTTAGCCATATTGTTGGTACACTCAAAGTCAAGTTTGAAAAAAAGAGGAAGAGGTTTGCCATCAAAGGGAATGCGATTAACTCTAGAACCCCCACTACATTGGCATTTCAATCCATTAAATAACATGGTCATTTAGTAGGTGGGATCCTCTTGAGAAAGAGTCATGATGGACTCATTAAAAAATGCAAGAGGATGTGGTTGGTTTTTTAGAAAAATATATTCAACCAATTGATCAGTAATAACTTGTAATTTAATCAACTTTTACTAGAGAAACTCAAGGTCAAAATCATCTAGGAGCATAGGCCACTTAGCCATATGTTGGTTTTGGTATGGTTTGGAGTGCATGTACTTGAGTGGTTCAATGTGGGTGATGACATATGTTTTGTGATTGATGACGTAATGATAAATTTTGGAATCCATAAAGACTAAATCAAGACAAAGTTTCTCGATGTAGGTGTACCAAGTCTCATACTCTATAAGTGTTCAACTTATATAGTAGACAACTTTCTCTTTGTTTTGTTCATCATGGTGAGTGAGCATTTCCCCTAAGGAATGGTCACTGGTAGATATATAAAGCTAAAAGGGTTGGTCTTATTTATGAGATATAAGAATGGGTGGAGAAAGAAGGTACTCTTTGAGTGAATAAAAGGCTTGTGGATAGTCTTTAGTCTACTTAAAATATGTATCTTTCTTGAGAAGATGGTGAAAGGGTTGACATCTATCAAATACATAAGAGATGAAGTGGTGGATGGATTGGAGATTCCCCTGTAGGCTTTAGAGTTTTTTAAGGTGGGTTATAGGTGGAATTTCAAGGATTGATCTACATTTGGTAGGGTTAATTTTTATTCCTCAAAGAGAGATGATAAAACCAAGGAGATTTTTAGATAGGACCCCAAAAACACATTTCTTAGGGTTGAGATAGGCATGGAAATGGATTAAGTACTCAATGATAATTTTGAGAACTTCTAGATGATCCTTGAGATATTTGGATTTCTCAAGGAGATCATCTACATAGTCCTCTATGAATTTGTGGATAAGATCATAGAACATGTAGGTTATCACACATTGGTTAGTTACCCCAACATTATTCAAACCAAATGGCATGACCTTATAATATAAAGTTCTCAATGGGGTGATGAAGGAAGTATTATTCTAATCCTTGAGGGCAATCAAGATCTGATTATATCTTGAGAAACCATCCATGAGGGATAACATCTCATGGTTGATTGTAAGATCAATAAGTTGGTCAATGCTAGGCAAAGGGAAGTAATCATTTGGACAAGAAAGGTTGAGGTCATGAAAGTTAATACAGAGGCAAATTCCCCCTGTGGGTTTGGTAATGGGGATAATATTATAAACCCATTAGAGATAGTTAATGGGTTGAATGAAATTCATAGATAAGAGGTGATGAAGCTCTTATTTGACTAGAAGGGTGATGTAAGGGTGCATCTTATGAAGCTTTTTCCTAACAAGCTTAGTATCAGGATGGATGATGATGTTTTGGAGAGCAATATAAGTATCAATTCTAGGCATATCCTAATAGGACCAAGAAAATTCTATGCTTTGATCATGAGTGAAGGAAGGGTAATCCTATTGATTTATGGAATCTATGGATTAACCAATCTTTAAAATGTGAGGGTTATATTGAGTACCCAAGTTGACATTGATAGTGGATTTTTTTAATATGGTTTGGATCTTAGGAGGAAGGGATATATGGATAGAAAAATCCCCTATACCAAGATAAGTGAGAATAGAATCATCATCCTGACATTGGATGGTGTTGATGGTAGGAGAATCATTTTCTACCACTTTAAGATGAATTAGAGGAAAGGTTTTAGTTTGGCCATCCTTTTGATAGGTCATGGATCCAAAAATAATGGTATTGACTAAAAAAAGTTAGAATGGATGGTTTTAAAATCCTCAAACTTTGAAGATGGGGTTGGTGAAGATGGAATGTCTTCCTCAATGGTGGTGATGGGTTTGGTTAAATTGGTGGGTTCTTCTGGTAGTAAAAACTGAAGACCAAATAGTTCATGAGGTTTTTGGTTTTTTATCAAGGGTAACTAATGGGGTACATGTTCATAATGGCCAAGGCCAAACCCATTCTAGGCACACCTATGGAGATATAATTTAGAAAATTATGGTTTTTACAAATAAGAAAAATCAGAGGTGAATGGTTAGATAGAAGAGGTGGTAGAAGAAGTGCGAATCATATGATCAAGTCCCCTATAGATGAAGTTGGTTTGGTGGTTAGGAAGACCAAAAGGAATGATGGTTTTGATATTAGGGTTGCAAGTAGGATCATGGTCAAGATTCCCATACTTTTGAGGAGTAGGGAAGGTATTCAAGGATAAAATATGATATTTTCCTAGTGAGAGATGTTGGAATGTAGGTTCCAAGGGGTCCTCTATGGGGATTTAAGAAGAAGGGATAAATGAGCTAGTTGAAGCTTCATCAAAGGTAGGGGTGGAATTGTTATTAATTAGAGGTGAGGTAGATGAGAAAGGAATAAGAATGTCATTGGGTTGATATTTCATGTTGTAAGATGTGAAAAGACTAGGGTCAACTTGTATAGTGATGACATGACCCTCATGTTTGAAATTGACACATTGATGAAAGGTGGATGGGACACAACTCATGGTGTGGATCCAAGGTAATCCTAGTAAGACATTGTATTAAAACTCACCTTAGATGACATAGAAGATATTTAAAAGTGTGTGAGTTCATAAGCAGATGTGGAGGATGACTATTCCCAAGGTTGTGGCCATAGTACCATTAAATTAGCAAAGGACTGCTAAGGTTTCTAACATGATATTCTTTGGTAGTTAGATTTGGTCATAAGTATGATAGAAGATAATATTAATATTAGATCCCATAACAATCATCACCCTTTTAAAGTGGGTTTGATTTATGTATGTAGTGATGAAGAGAGGTCGATCAGAATCTTCAAGATGAACAAAAGGTATTTCTTAATCCTTAAATGTGATAAGGGTGGAAAGATGAAGAGTTTTGATAAAGGTTGTAAGAGTTTGAGGGTATTTAAGTTTGACCTCTATCGATTTCAAGGCCTCATCAATGCTTGGAGGTGATGGGGTGAGGTTTTGATCAATTCATATAGACTCATCTTCACTGATGTCTAGTGAAGTTGTTTTAGAACTATTCATTGGATAGATTCAGAAGGGTTAGAGGGAGAGGCACCCAAAATGGATATTTTAGGTTTTGCTAAAGGTAAAGGTGATGGTGTTTGAGCTCAATTGAAAGGTTGAGGGGTGGAAGGATATTTCCATGAAATAGACACTTTGGCCTTTCCCTTATCATTTTTTTGGGCCTAAGATCAGGTGACCATATGGATAGTGTGGATGAGGGGAAGTTTTGGGATAGAAGGCTACATTGGTTCTTCCTCACTCTTAGATGAGAGTGTGGTAGTGACTAAGGGTTAGATAGGTTCATTTAATGGTTAGGTTGATAATGGGCTTGAGAGATGTTTATCAGACAATAGATCATCATTATCCCATAAGTTATGGACAAGTGCTTGGAGAGCTTTATATACCTATCAGGCATGCCAGAATATTTCTCTCAATTTTTGTTCATGACTTAATTAAATGAGAAGTAAGAAACTAGTAATAAGGGTGTGGTAGAATAACCCATTTATTTGTACACATGTGATCTAGATGATTGTGAATAGATCCTCTTTATCTTGGGAAAAATGACATATAGATAATAAAACACTAATGTAAATGGGTTTTTAGATGGGTAGCAAGGTGTATTTCATAGCATGAACTAGATCCAAGAAGCATGAACTTAATAGGAGGCTATAAATGCACTCTCTTAAAATAATTAAGTTGAAATAAATAAAGATGAAATAATTACATCAAATGATAAAAAAGATTGAAAGAGAATACAAGAAGAGATAAATGCTTGATAAAGGAAAGTAAACTAATTATAACAAATGTCAGGTCTATACTGATGTTAAATGGGTCAAGTTGGGCTTATAAAATAGATGAGGTCTTTAAAAGTAGGTAGGAAGTTAGAAATTAAAATTTGAATAGGGGTAAGTAGGTGGAAATAACTTGTTATTATTTCCTACCATGGTGGCCATCAGTGATCAGGGTGATTGTAAGTGGTTATGTTGACTATCGATAGTTGGGTGACCATTGATGGTTGAAGGTGACCATTAGTGGTAAGGGTGACCATCAATGATTCCTATGGATTTTAGGTATTCTCATAAAAGATTCTAGTTTAGGTTACATAAGGAGCCACTAAATGTTTTAGGGATTTGGTTAAGGTTAAGCATTAAAAGATATTATGCTGAGGAGTCTGGATCAGAAGCCAACTAAATAAAGCTTGAAAACTAGAGATATACTTAGCTAGTTGCTTGGTATTAGGTAGTTGATCCTAGAGTAGTTTTAATAGAGTAAAATTATTTTTCTTAAAGAATAATTTTAGTAAAGGTTTGATTCTCTATCATAGTTGTTGACATGTAAAAGGGAGAACCAACAAAGAATTTTGATAGCTCCTAATGACTAGTAGTTGATAGTTTAATTTCTTGATTAGTAGATGCTTAGATAAATGGAATGACTGATCCCTTTTCACCTCCTTCTCCCCTCTTTTTATAGTCAAAGAGAGATGGAGGTATAAGGTTATATAGGAGGTTTGGTTAATTGTTGTAATGTGTTATCTTTTTGTATATATTAAATTTTGATGTGTTAGTTTACACACAACTCAATTTGTATTTTTAAAAATAGGGAAGAGACATGACCATCGATGGTCAGGGTGATCATTGATGATTAAGGTGATTGTCAACAGTCTAGTGTCAAAGGTTAAGTGGGGTAAAAGGGTGGGTTTGGTCAGTTGACCAAACTAACCATGGGGTAAAAGGGTTAGGTTTCGTCAAATTAGTCCCAAGGGGGTCTTAAGGTGGTCCAAGGGTGTTTCAATATTTTGAACTATAGTGTGTATAATTCTAGTGTCTACACCAAACATGGGTGTTAAAAATGACTTTCATTTCAATACTTTGGACCAGGTTGCTAGAATAGATGATTCAAAGAGTATAGTTTTGAATAATCACATTATTATACGTGAAATACAAGTATTATCTTGACTTCAACCTTATTTTATCCAAATTGGAGTGAAAGGAATGGAAATAAAACATAATGAAACATAAAATAATTTAAATTAATTCAAATTTTTAAAAATGTGAGAAAGGGTAAAAAATGGATAAAATGATAGTGAAGTGTGATTCCTTATCATAATAATGAGGTAAGTGTAGGAAAACATGATAACACCTTATTGCTGAGTAAATTTTATCTACAAAATAAGAAAAAGCTAAAATAGCGAACAAGGGATTAAAAATGTGTGAAATTTGCAAACATATTATAGAAAAGGAACACTAATTGAAATATGGTGATTTTATGTAGAAATCCATGTCCTATCCATGGTGTTATATTAAAACTCATAAAATAGAAACCCATGAGGGTGCACAAATAATTTAAATATCAAATGAGATAAATATGGTATTTGTGAGGAAGGCCAGGTTTTATCCATGGTCTTACACTACAACTCATAAAATATAAACCCAAGGGGTGCCAAAAAGTATTGGAAAGTAAGGAAAAAAGGAGAATCAAAATGGAAATCATGTCCTATGTGTAGTTTTATAATGCAACTCATGATAAAAAAGAGAAACAAAAGAACTAAAAAGAAAGGACTAAGGTTTTTGGAAAGAGAGACTACTATAGAGGGTGAGACTCATGTTAGTATCCTAAAAAAAGTGTTAGAAGGATAACATATATAAATCATGATAAGAGGGGAAGGATTTAAGCAAACTTCTATATCAAGGACGAGCATCTGGGAGATAAGCTTGTGTGTCTTGGAAGGTTTATTAAAGTTGACTTAATTTTATATCATGTGATGTAGAGTAAGAGTAAGCATCGTAAGATTCCTCATTAGGTAATTGGATGTGGGGATGGGCATTTTAAGATTACCCAAAGGATAAAGTAATATGTGGGTGGGTAATGAAATATGCCCCAAAGGCTAAAAATAAGAAGAAAAGATAAGAAAATATAGGAAGAAAAAAACACCCCATATAGTGTCTAAATGGATTCAAGTTGTCCAAGAAAATTATAATAGGGGATTTCATGATGCTTTATGAAAGATAAATAGATTAGCGAAGAAGAAAAATTAGGAACAAAGTCAACCAGACATAGAATAGAGTCAGCCAAATAAAGAACAAAGTTGACCAACAAGGGACAGGGTTGGCCTATAAGTATGGAATCAAATGGGTCAATAGAGTACTACTAAAACATGGGTTGAGAAGAGTATATAGTTGTATGGTTTGACTATATACTACTAAATGGGGTACAAAATAGAGAAATAAGAATACACAGTCATTCAAGTTAACTGTGTACTATAAACAAGAAGTTGAAAAACACAATCTATAAGAGACTTTAGTGACCAAGTTGATAGTGTTCTGAAATAGGGGAAATGTTTTATAGATAGTTTGAAACAAGAATGAAAGTAGACACACAAATAATTGGATCAATGTGATTAATGTGATTGGGGCACACAACACAAACCTTACACCAATGTTGGTCAATGCAAGTTTTAAAATATAACACACAATGATCCAATAGAAAGCAATAAACTAAAAATTAAATTCTAATTAATTGTTCACCTTAAGTGTTATTATATTATCATAATTTTTTTATTTTAATGTAATAGGAAAGATGGTTAAAATAGGGAACTATAAAGAGTTTAAAATTGGTTTCAAGACATATGGACTAAAAGGGATCTATATTAGAAATGGTACTAGATTGGTATTGGGACCTACCCCCTTACTCCATAATCTCGTAGTGATAAGTATATCATATGATTTGTTAATATATATCATTAACCACATATTTATACTTGGCCAAAAAACTAAGTTGGCTTCCCCCTTGGTGATTAAATCCAAGTACGTAAGCCTTGGGAAGATACATGTTTAAATGTGTTTTGAATGTTAAATGATCTGCTAGTGTGTAAAAAAGAGTAAAATGGTGTAAATAAAATGGTAATTTTAAAAAGCACATATTTATACTATGTTATATACTCTAAGAATGTAAACAATTGATAAATAAATATGAATTAATTACTAGTAAACAAATGTTAATTCCTTGATTTAGAATAGTACAGAGTCATTTAGGTGACACTATATGCAAATAGTATGGAATAGAGTAGACTAGGTCACTAATATTATAAAAAATCAAGATATTTAATAACATTTTTGATAAGGTCAACTATATCTCTTTGATAGAAATAAGATTACAAGATTACATTGACTAAGTCAACCTAGTTAGTTGTAGGTTTACAATTTTAAAGACTCTAACTATTAAAAATAAAATTGAAGGATGAACATAAATTCTAGAGAGAGATAATAAAGGAACCTTTGTGGGATTTAATATGATTTAGGTTTAAAATTTTTATGTTATAGTGCTTAGTTATTATTTTCAAAATTTTCAAACTGGGTCGACTAGTTTGACCAAGTTTTGCAAAACCCTGAAGAAGAATAACAAATAGAGTTGCCCTGATCAAATGCATTTGTTGAAATATATATTGGTATAATAAAATATTATATATATTATAACTATTTTATATTTTATTATAATCTATAACTTGAGAATAATACTATGTCAAATTATTTGATTTAGTAACTTGTAGTTGATGAAAAACTACACAGATAAATTATAGTCATTTTGAAGTGACTATGTGTTAACATGTGAAAATAAATGGAACTATATATAATATTTGGATATAGTAATATAAATATAAAAAAATCTATTAAAACTATAAAATGATGATGTGAAAGAAAACCTGTAAAGGTTAGATTCACGTCGGGTTTACCAATCAATCCTAGCTCAAATAAAAATCTTACTTACACTTTTAATTATTGATAAATTAGATATTTGAGGTCATGAAAAATATGGATCTAATATACCTAGACAAGGGATATCTTACCATAATAATATCACTACAAAAGGTTCCAAATCCTCCAATCAAGAAAAACTATGCGATAAAACTAACTAGGCCCTATATTTTCATATTCACTACACTAATAACAAGTAAAGTAAAGTCTAATCTAGTTTTCACCAAAGATTGTGTCAAAAAAATGGGGTTGGTAAACATAAAATTAAACATGCATAATATAATTTTATTTAAGCTATGTATAGGTAACACCATATTGCATGGAGAAAGAAATATATTCAAAAGTCATTACTTATGTTACCTTTATCTACTAAATAGAGATCAAAATTAGAGATACCTACCTTGAAGATGAACTCAATGAGTATCAATATCTCCCTTAGGCAAATGTGCTTCTCAAGACATTTTTTTGGTTTTTAAAGATCACTAATAAAGGCCAAAGCATCCAAGACTTCTCAAAAAAATAAGTTTCTTCTCCAAGTAGAAACCCTAAGCTAAGACTCATCAAATAGAATAGCAGAAGAGTAGATTTTAAAGAAGTGAAAATGAATAATTAACTCTTGTTGTCTCTAGGAAATTATGAAATGGATGTGTTTATATAGTTGCATCTAACCCTAGTCCTTTCTAAAAGTTTAGCCGATAGGGTTGGCTTAATTAACTCTATATTGTTATTGATAAAAATAAATTAAGTATTGGTCTAGGTCATCTAGGAGCTGACCTAGACCCTAAATGAGTTTTTAAATTAGAATACAAATTTGATGGGGCCAACATTGTATCATAAACTATAAAAAATGAGTTTAGTCTAGGGAACAGATAATGAAGATGTAAAATTACTAGATGAGAGTGTAAAAGAGGAGGCAAATCTTAGGGGAATGTTTTTAATAGATGATTATGTAGATATAAAGTAGTAGGATAGGGGAAAAAGTCATGCAAATCACCAATGGTATGACCACCCCTTTCCTAATGCACCCCTTAAGGCATGCACTCAAATAAATTGAGACTCGATGGGGATGGTGCTTTGAGAAAGAACATATCAACACATAATGGTGAAGCTATTTTTTTTAGAATTTTAAGGCATAAAATAACTAAAAGTAAATGATTTAAATGAAAATAAATAAGAAATAAACGTTATGTATGCATACCTTGTATTACCTTTACTCTTAGATGGTCATATTATATGTTTATATTTTTGATCTTGGAGGGCAGATAGACTACTTTTTGACAAACCCAAGGATATAAAACTAAATATCAAAGACAAATAAACATAGGAAAGCCAAGATAATTAATGCTATGTGGATGGGATGTACATTGAATTTTGGCAAGCTAAGGTGATAAGTGTTATGTTAGACCAAATGATCAAGTCAAAATTTAGAGTTAATTGGGTAACCGAAAAGCCAAGGTTACTAAAGACTAAAAAACTCAAACAAGTAAACATTAATTAAGAAAGGAAAACTAATCAAGTCAAACCAAAGATATATGTCAAAATTGGTAATAAAACATTAATGTGAAATTAGTAAAAAGCCTTAAATAAAGATGGTAAGAAAAAGGTAAAATAGCATTGATGAGTGAGAAGTAACAATATTTACTCAATCATCCATGAAAAAAGTGCATAAAAGGGAAAAAAACATTGGTGAGTGAGAAGTAACAAGATAACCTCGCTCAATAATGGAATCAGGTGTCTATAAAAGGGTATTACAATAATAAAAAATGGTAAAAATTAAGAAAATCAATGTTGAGATGTAAAGAAATGGTGTAAATAAAGTAACCCATAGTTTCTCAAACATATTATTTTGTTCTACAGATAGATAAAACTGAAACAAAGTAATGCTAGAATGTTTTGAAGAATGTGAAGAAGAGGGAAGTATATAAGTGGGAAAATATATTTATAATGACACATGATTTTAAAAGGGGGAAAAGAAATGGGTGGATAGGAGAATGAAGTAAAAACTAAGGTAGAGGAACTCTTTATTAAAGTCAAGACACTCAAATTAGGTTTGTCAAAACAAGATGAATTATGACATTTAGGACTCTAAATAGTTTCTCCTAGCCACAAAAATCTTAAGTCAATAAATTAAGTATGTAGATAATCCCATGAAGGCTATATGCATGAAAATTAAAATGCACCTACCTTCTCATAACATGTTTCCCATTCCTTAGGACCCCTTATAAAGCATCGGTCTACTATGAAGATTGGGTACTTGCATGAAAAAGTAAGTAGTACCATAGTGTTTTTTGAATTATACTATTCTAATCTACTAGATTACCGCATCCTAATGGACTTCAGCTCTATGATGAGGCCAACTATGGAGTATGAGCTTTGATTAAATATAGGAGATGTGTTTTGAATCACATATTTTAGTGTGATTTTGACTTTTTGAATGTTATCTTTTATATCATTTCCTTTTGTTTCAAATGATTTGGATTTTAAATTTGTTGATGGATTTTTATATTCCTCCTCCATACATATTTAGAAAATCAAACATGGGTGCTAAAGATGACTTTCATTTGAATAATTTTTAAGTAGTTGCTAAGAAAAATAGCTTAAAGAGCATGGTGTTAAATAATTATGTTAATTTAGGTGAAATAAAAGTAAATCAAGAGGAATGCAACATGAAACAATTTGAATTACTTCAAATTTCCAAAAATGTGAGAAAGGGTAAAAAATGGATACAATGACAGTGAAGTGTGATTCCTTATCATAAGAATGAGAAAATTTTAGGTGTTTTAAGTACATATAATAAGAGGCGGGGGGGGGGGGGGGGTGTAAATCAGCACCCTTAAAACAATCCTTTAGTTCCACTTATCATTCATGAAGCATTCATTCAAACATATACATTAATTAATGTAGAAACAAGCACTCATATAAACATACAACATATGAAAATAAGAGATATGTGGGAAACCCTCAAGGGAAATAAAACTCATAAAAACACAGCTTGGACTATATTCCTATAATAAATTAATCAAGTTTTAGTTGTTTCCTACAATTTCTTACTCTATTTCTAATTTTCAAGAAAAAGGAGAGAAACAACAGATGAGGGGTGTATACCTGGTCAAACATTACACTCATTGATGACTAGACAAAGTAAGAGATCTTTTTTGGTAAGAAAGGACTACCTGAAATAAGACCACATTAAGCCAACTTGTTAGATGAGTATGAAGGGTGGATCCAAGAAGTAAAAGCTCCCTTGGATGATTGTCAATCCACTCCCTTGATTATAAAAATATTCTAAAAATAGAAATGAAAGATGATAAATTGGTAAGAATATAAATGATAATGAAATAAATAAGTAATTTACATGTTTTATATGATATCAAAATTTAACATGATAGGTCAATACCATACTAAAGTGGGTCAAGGTCAAGTTTAGAGGATCTGAATAAGATCTATAGACAGTTCATTTCCTAGCAACATGCTAGATCCAAGAAGTAAAAGCTCCCTTGGATGATTGTCAATCCACTCCCTTAATTATAAAAATATTCTAAAAATAGAAATGAAAGATGATAAATTGGTAAGAATATAAATGATAATGAAATAAATAAGTAATTTACATGTTCAATATGATATAAAAATTTAACACGATAGGTCAATACCATACTAAAGTGGGTCAAGGTCAAGTTTAGAGGATCTGAATAAGATCTATAGATAGTTTAATAATAAAAATAGAGCTTGATGGGGTGTGAAGAGGACAAAAATAACAAGTTATTATTTGGCCTAACAGGTGACTGATGATGGTCAAGTTGATTGGTAATAGTTGGTCTGACCATCAATGGTTAAGTGACTAATGACATATGCTATAACTGTTAACAGTTATAGTAACCAACTACGGTTACCTATGGGAATGTGGTATGATATTGAAGTGGATTTGGAAGGAGGGTCACTAATAAATATAAGTTTGAATATGGATTCTGAGAGTGAAGGGTAATGTGCATGTGATCTAATCAAGACAAAAAGACTTAATGAAGAAAGGAAATGATAGAAATAAGAAAAGAATACATGTATGATGTAAAGTGGAGTCCAATGATAAGATGAATGAAATTGGATAGCATAATAATGCTCTAGCCTTTAAAAGTCACTTGGATAGAGTTTTAGGGTCTGGGATGCCTGTATAAAGAAAATAAGAGAATCTAGATGTAATTTTTGGATCTTTTTCTCTTCCAAGAGGCCTCAGTTTATAATACAAAGTTGATAAGTGAGGAAGAAGTTTCTAATTTGGTCTAGGATAAAGATGCCAATTTAAAGAGATGGTAAGCTATAAGGTTCACATGGGAAATTTTTTATTTTGAATGTGCTTATCTTACTTATAGATAAAAGTTCTTATTTTGTAAGCTTATAATCTAACCATCGATAGTTAGGCTAACCATCGATGGTTAGGCTGATCATCGATGGTCATACCCCCAAGCACGAATGGGTGAAAATGAGTTCTAAGTTAAGGTTTAAAATTTTTAGCCAAGGTGTCCTAGGTGTGTTAATGAATTTTAAAGTAGAAGAGGTGTTTTAATGGTGAGTTAACTAGGTAAATAACTAACTAAAGGTTGAGAATAGGTCTAAGGTAGTTTGACATAAAAAACTAGTCAAGGGGATATTTTTGAGTGTCTATATTTTGCCATTTTTTATTGTGTAGCTTTAGGTCAATAAGTTATAGAACAAAAATAAACTATTGATTGATCAAGGTCTAATTTCCTTGAGTATGGGACGAGGGTATTCCCCTTCAAACTAGGAATCGATGAGGCAAAACTAAAATTGGGTCATGGTTTGATAGAAGGTAAAATGGAGGTCACAAGGTTGGTGATAAAATGTTACTAAGTGTGAGAGTCAAAATCATGTAAATACTAAAGGTACCAATATTGATAATAATAAGTTTAGGTTCTAGGATAAGTGATAAAGTAATCAATCCCTAGCATTAGTCATAGCTAATTGCATCACACATATCAAGTCTCATAGATAAGTTATGTGTTTACTTAAGTTTCTAGGGCAGGAAGTGCTCCCAAAAAAACACAAATGATTGGGTCACGTATGAAGTGGTGTGAAATGTAGGAGTTTAACATTAAAAAATTGGTCAAGGTGATCAACATGACCAAATCAAAGTCATCATAAGGAATGTGAATTGGTTGGTTTAAGAAAGGCAAATGTTGAGGTGGACATGGGAAAATGGGCTAGATGGTTAGTTGGGTAAAGAGTGGCTAAGCTGACTCTTAATGCACTAGGCAAGAGGACACTACCTACATAGTCATATGGATAGTGGATCCAACTTGGACTTCAGGCCTAATGTAGTTCTTACTAGTTGGGGGAGAGGGTTACTAACAAAGAGGTGAAGTTATGGTGAAATGGGTTTCCCCACTTGAGTATACCACAAGGATGTGTACAAGATGAGATGGTACAAAATGTTGTGGGCAGTTAACTATCGATGGTTAGGTTAACTATCATCAGTTTGGTAACCATCAATAGTTAGGTTTAACCATCAATGGTTGGGTAAAAACCCTAAAATCATATTAAAGAGGAAAATGGTTAAAGTTTTTTCACCATTTGAAACTTTGTTATTATCATTTATCACTACCTAAATGCTTGGTATGAGACTTGCCTATGATCACTTGAAGTATGCTTTGGTGTTGAGAGTGTATTGGTGATTATGATTGAGAAGGTTATTGAGTAGAGATAAGATAGATGCTAGAAATTAATGTAGTCAGGTTGTTGGACATGGATTAAGACATCATCATCATTGGTAGAATGAAGTAGGCCCACCTTATGTTTTGAAATTTAATCATTTATTTATGATTTTTTTATTATTGAGGTAGTTTGTGATTGTAAAATGTTTGGGTAGAGAGATGCCCTAGGTTTGGCATTTTAGGGTTTTGTGAAAATTTGTGGAAAAAGGGGAAAATAAGGATAAGGGTAGTAAAATTCAAGCTAGTATTGTTATAAGAGAGTTAAAAGAAGAGAAAGTATAGGTATTATAGTGGTTTGTAGAGTTTAAAGTAGGTTAACGGGTTGAGGCTCATCATCACTGGTCACTGATAGTGACCATCAGTGATTGACTTGATCATCAATGGTCAACTTGAGGGGTAAAAATTATCCTAGAAATACCATTGATGATTGAGGGATCCATCAACAATCGATAAAAGGAGGTGTTTGGGTAGGAAAAGGGATGTGAAGGAAGTGGGAGTTGATTAATTAGATATGATTAGATTGTAGAATTGTTTATTATAATTGATTTAAAAGTTAACTGTTTGTCTTTTAAAGTGTAGGCAAGTTGTTTTTAAAGGAAATATAAAGGGAGTGGGTAGTGGGTAGTCGGTCTATTTTTTAAGGGTTTGATGTTGAAGTTTGGTTTCTCAAGGTTTTAATGTTGATAAGGATAGTGTAAATATAGATAATAAGGGAATATTTGTGTAAGGGGTAAATGGTTGGATCTGAAATTTTATCAATGTAGATGGTTTGAATATTTATGTTCATGTATATAGTAGCTTTGAATGTAGATGGTTTGTTATTGGCTAGTGTAGAAGAAGGTGTAAAGAATGTTTTAAGGGTATTTGGAAGTTTTGTATAGGTATTAGGCCCTTGAATAGAGACAAGAGGTAGGTAGTTATTTAAATATCCATTTAGAAAGAGATGAAGGGTAGGATTGAGGTGATAAGAGTAATTAAAAATAAGTAGGTGATAGGTGCATGAAATCTGAGAAGGTTTGAAATTGTTATTTGTAGTTGTGAGAGATAGGTGTAGGAAAGGGATAGATTAAATATTTTTAGTAGGTGTATTAGTGATTAATAGTTGTCATATCTTGGGAAATGTAAATAGGGATAAATTGTCATCGTATGATGGATATGATTGTTTTGTAGGCTTGAGAGTAGATCTAGTTATGAGATCGAGTTCCTAAGATTTTTTTAAAGGTGTGAGATGTTATATCTATAGAGATATGGAGGTGGTTGGTTTTTAAGTTATGATCCATTACTAGTGCCTTCCTAGAGATATTGTGATGATAGTTTCCCTCATTAAGAGATGGGGCTCAATGACTAACACATTCTGGTTACCAACTAGAGAGATGAGCATCCTACTAGAGGATGTGCATAAGATCACCTAGTTACCCATTTGAGGGGATGTGATATATTATATATAGAGTGAGGATATTGATAAGTGTATGGATCAATTGTTTAGGGTAGAAAAAATGCATGCATAGTTCCAGTCTAGTGGATTTAGCATTAGTCCATTATACCAATGGGCCTAGGGAGAGAGACACCTAATGACGATGATGTAGATGGTAGTGACTTTTTATTCTCTACTAGATTCAATTTGAAGGAGGTTACCTTATGTTTTGTTGGGGGTACTTGTATAGATGATACTTGGGAGGATGGTTTTTAGTTAGGCCCAGGTTCTATTAGTGTAGATTTATAGGGAGGTATGGGGCTTCAAATCACATAGGCATTATGGTATCAGTATGGGGTTTGTACTTCATTACTATGTGTATGAGCACATATGGGTGTTGAGACCATTGGGATTGCCTATAGAGGGTTACTATTGATAATTTTAACCCCATAGCTCAAATTGTCACCCCTACCATTCAAAACCTTACATATTATGCTAGTTTGTCTTGTGAGTCAGTTATTGGTCTTAAAAAGTTCCTAAAATAATCCATGACTAATAGGTATTTTTGATGCATTCACTTTGTTTTTCAAAGGATTTTTGTGAGAAAAGCATTATAGAGTCTTCTTTGGGTCCAAAAAGGGTCATTTTCAGAAACTTTGAAAGGTTAATTCTTTCAAGAAGGTCCATCTTCAAGAAACCTAAAAGAATTTTTTCATAATTCTATATAGACCATTTGAAAAATTCTTTCAGAAAGAGGAATTTTCAAAAAAGTCCAAAGAATTCTTTCAAAAAAAGGACTTTTCAAAACAAGTCCGATAAAAACACAAACTCAAAGGGCAATTCAAAAAGTCTGAAGGGTCTATTTCAAAAAGTCCAAAGTGTCTCTTTCAAAAAGTTTGAAGGGTCTCTTTCAAAAATTTCAAAGGGTCTCTTTCAAAATTTCTAAAGGGTTCTTTCAAAATTTGCAAAGGGTTCTTTTCAAAGTTTTTGAAAGGTACTTTCCTTTTGAAAAAGATATTTTGAAGGTTTTCGAAAGACCATTTCAAGAAAGCCGAGGGGTCCATTACAAAAACTTTGAGGGGCACTTCTCAGAAAAAGGGGTCATTTTCAAGAAAGCTGAAGGGTACTTTCCTTTCAAAAAGGAAATTTAAAGTGGAAAATAGGGCACTTTTCAAAAATTTGAGGGTCCATTTTTAGATAAAAGTCTAAAGGAATTGTTTAAGTCTAAAAGTTTTGAAAGGTTAATTATTTCAGGAGAATTGTTCATGGGAAAAAATATTGAAGACATGATTTCCTTTGGACATTTTGTCTATGGAAATTATTTAAGGAAAAAGGTCAAAGAATGAATTCTTTTGGGAAAAAAGTTTGAATGTATTCTTTTAAGGGGAAAATCCAAAATAAAATGGTTGAAGAGAAAGAAAACCCTGAATCAAAAACACTGAAAGAATTATTGCCAAAATAAATGGCCTGAAGAAATAGGTTTGGGAAAATAGCCCAAGGAAATTATTTTGAAGGAATTGTCTACAATAAAATGGCCAAAGCAAATAAGTCAAGAATTAATTACATTTGTGAAAACATCAACTTTAGCCTCAACAAATAACCATTAAAATTCAAATATCAAATGATGGGCCCACAAACATCAACTTTGAGCCCCTACAAATAGCCATTTGCATTTGGTTAGTTTTTAAAGGGTTCATCAAGATTTCTATGAGCTTGACACTTGTCAACATCTCAAGATTGGAGATCAAAGGTTCATGGGAGTCTAAGCTTAAGAAAATCAATAAGGGGAAAAAGGCTAGGTTTTCAAAGGGTCCTATTGGGATTTTAATATCCAATCAATAGAAAAGGATGAGGATTTATCCTTTCAACTCTATTGATTTGGTATACAACTCACATATCAAACATGCAAAATCAAATAAGGATATATTTTTTGATCTATAAAAGATATATAGTCCAAGACTATAGTAAGGAGCATGCCAAATTTTAAATATAAGTATTAAATCATTCACACTTAGTAGGTACATGCAACTAATTTCGACATGGCTTTGTCAATTTTTGAAAAGGGACTTGAGTGCATGAGGAGATTGAGGATATTTGTGATGATTTTGAATGACTGATCTTAGGATAAAATTCATTGCATGATTTCAATGTTGAGGAGCTCAAGAACAAAAGAGAGGGATCTACATTTATTGGTCTCTCAATTCCCCACTCTAACATGCAAGTTTATCCTCCCTCTTATGATTTATTCTATATGTAGAAGATTTTGAGCCATTGTTAACATTCATTTTTCCATGTCCTAAGAACATCTATATTTTTTATCTTTTGATGAATAAGATAGATTTCATATCTCCTCAAAATCTTGTGTTTTAGTGTATTTTCATGGTCTATTGTGAGATGAAAGTGATATCTAAGGCTTTATCTCATCTTATCCTTTCCATTATACCTATTTACAGGTGTTAATATCATCCTTGCAGGTTGCATAGTGTGCTCTATTATCTTGTTTGTATGGTAAGTGTAAGCTCTCTCTATTTTCATTGATAGACCTATTGAATAATTACCTTAGATTATGCAACAAGCCTGAGCCCCTATGCAAAATATTAATGCTCAGAGGCTGTTATTCAAATAGTTTAATTAGATTCACATCCTTGTTCATCTTCTCAGTACATGTCAATTAGATGAAGGTCATATTTTTGGTGTATCATCATCATAGATAGGATTTCCCCTTAAAAAAATTCTTACCATTTTCCCTCTTCTATTTTCCTTGGGAGTTTATAATCATAAACTAGGGATCCTAAGCGATACAACAAATGGATCTAACCCTTATAATATATAAATTTAATCCATTTATTAGGTCACCCATAGCCTAAGATTGTTTCCATGTTTTAGTAGACTGTGAAGGCTTGAAACTACCTTCACAAGGGTTCAAGTCTAATTAAAAATAGTTTTTTTGAATGCCTTGTGGGACACTCTTACTCCTTGGCATAGCTAATGTTTGGAGATAAGGAGAATCATTTTCAATGGAGGAGAATATCCATATTCATCACAAGCTAAAGATTCTTCAAGTTGCAAAATTCATAGCATCATTCAGGAAATTATTTCATGCTAAATATTATCACAAGGTTAGCTAGCAAAGGTATTCATTTTGAATTTATTGAGCTGCCTTATACATAATATAAGAGATCAAGGTATAGTATGAAAAATCCATATCCTCAAAATTAATATTTGTCTCCTAGTTATCTTACTATTCTAAACACTTCAATCTCCACTATCCAAATGGCTATCAAAAACTAGGTGTTTATTCCATTTAATAGAGGTATCCCACTAAATTTAGCCTAGTTTGATGACATTCTTATGTCTTCCCTCAATATTATCCAATTATTCTCAAGAGAAAATCAAACCCTATTAAGCACATCCAAGATGTAGCTAATATATGTTCAATCCATAATGTTGTTTAGGATAATGTTGCTACTAGATTAATTATTGCTTCCTTTAAAGGAAAATCATTGTAGTGGTATGGAAACCTACCAATGAATTATATTTATACTTTGAATTAATTTGGTACAACCTTAGTCAAGTAATTTGAGAACAAATTTGATCACCTCTCTTTGGTTGAATAGTTAACTACCATAAAAAGAGATCCTCATGAGTTCATGTCTGATTTTAATCTCATATTCTAAAAGACATGGACTAGGATACATATTATGATTATTCCATCCCTTGAATATGCATTCCTATACCATTTTAAAGCCCTTAACTCTTACATTAGTGTGATGATATAGCCAATATGTGGTACTACATTACCAGATGCTTATGAGGTTGTAATAAGGGTAGAGAATAGTTTGATACAAGATGGTAAGATTTATTTCAAGGCCTCTAATGCCTATAATCCTATATTTTAGGTCTATTCCAACCCCTAAAATTCCTAAAATTCTATCTTTATATCCTATACCATCCCCTTAAGCTCAAATTATAGCCCCTACTAGTCAAACTAGTGAGATAGGTGAGTTGAAAAGATTGTTATAGTCCTTTGGGACTGAAATAGTACAACTAAAGAGGCAATAATTTTAGGCTAATATGACTTATTAGTAGCAAAATCAAACTACCTATCAACCCTTTAGAGATCAAAGGCTTCCTTATCAGGGTTTTAGATAGAATAAACCACCTTACCAAGCACAAGGAACCATAACTCCAGCTAAGCCATATGATACACTCAATCCTAATACTCCTTCTAATTCAAAATACATTATCCCCATCCCACCTCAAAATAACTTGATGCAGGATTCAGGTTGGCAGTCCTCAAATATCAATGATACTCAAAACTAAGCCTTGGTATCACAAAACATCACTATGCCATAAATGGCATAAGAAGAGATTTCTTTTCAAGGAGGTTAGTACCAAGATACAATTTTGGTATCATAATTAAAGACTCAATAATTTCAAGGTTGTCCTAATGCTATTAATGTAAATTGGTAAGTGGATGATCATGTTGCTTTTACTCAGGGTGTTGAAACTATCAATACAAGTAGTCAAGTTACATTTGTAACTAGAGTAAAAATAAGAGACATTGATAAGGTGTAGGAGGTGAAAAATGATTCAAGTAATCATAATTTTTTTATAAGAGTAAAAAAGTACAAATTTTTTCCCCTACAACTTAAAAAATTCAAAATATAGAGGTTAGTAAAGTTTATCAAATAACTCTAGTTCATGAGCAACTAGTGCTTTAGAAAGTATAATCAAAGGTTGGTGGATCTCAGTTCAGTTTAGTAGATTAGATGAAGAATTATAATATCAAAATTAGCATGTGGGATTCTCTTTCAATCCTAGGACAAAAAGATGTGCTCATCCAAGAGCTTTCAGCTCTCAAATTATCTCTAAAATTGATTGAGAAAGAAGGTGTTGTCTTAACTAATTTTGATTAGCCAACTAAGAAACAAGTACATAAAGTAAATAATATGGTAAATGTGGAAAAAATTGAGGTAAAATCAAATAAAAATCATCCTTTCTACCTTTATTTAGTAGTGGGTGATACTTTGGTTCATAACTATATGATGGATAGTGGAGCTAGTAGTACAACCATGCTTAAACAAATTCTAGATAAGCTCGGCCTTGTTTATGAGCCAAAACCTAACGGGGTATTTAAATTTTATGGGTCACCAAAAAATATGGTAGGTATCATCTAATATCTGAAATTGACATTACATGCTTGTCCCAATGTTATTATTCAGTAGGATGTTGTTTTGGTAGACTTGCCTCCTTACTTTTCTATGTGCCTTTCAAGGGACTTCACCTCAAATATTAGGGGATATTTGCCATCTAATTAGAATTATTTGATGTTAATAACTATATATGGTACCAAGGTAATGATTCATCTTAATCTATCACATGTTTCCATATGTAACCATATATGCCAAGTGTTGTGAACACTAACTGTATCATATCAGATGATGTACTAGAAACTAGTGGAGTAGAAAATGGATCACCTTTCGATGGAGTTCCATATTTTTATTGATGAGTGGGATTCCAATTTTCATTAACATGATCAATATAATATTATTGAAGAAGGAATTTGTGTGTATTTCCTTCATGAGAATGATACACTAATTCTGGCCATGGTTAAGGATGATGAATCTAGTGAAGGTTTATGCCAATTGTATTTTGATGGGTCAAGAAATAAACATGGTACTAGAAATGGAATGATGTTTATTTCTAAAAAAATCAAATATATTTATATTTTATTAATTTTCATTTTGGTTGGTCAAATAATGTTGTAGAGTATGAGGCACTAGTTCACAGTTTATAGTGGGCTAGGAAGATGATAGTCAACACCTTACAATTTTTTAGTGACACTGAACTTATAGTTCATTGAGTAAGAGGTTCAAGTGCATGTAAAAAATTGTTTCGTAAATCTTATAGGCATACAATATTGGACTTACTTGAATATTTCTTAGATTTTAACATTTAGGCAATACCAAGAGGTGAGAATAAACATGTAGATAGGCTAGCTACCATTGGGGCACAATTTAGTATCCCAACTAATATAAAAAGTGAAAAAAATTAGTCACATACAAAGGTGGTTGTAAATTCTTCTATTTTATATAATCAAGAGAATTTTCAAGTGTTTGAAGATGAAAATCAAATCATGAGATTCTTGCAAGAGGAGGTTGAGTTTTCTTCAAAAAACCAATCAAAGTATTTGCAACAGTATGGTGATTAGGTTGTGCAACTAAAAACAAATAATTTTCTGACAAGATTGGTCACACTTGAGAACATTTTTAGTGGTCATAATGAGTTAATTAAGGAGAAGTCATCTTTTTCAATAAAATAAGAGAACTATGCCAATGTAGAGATTGTAGCTGGTAAGAATTTAAATTTGGGTAAGGTATGCACTCCTTCACAAAAAGAAGCTTTCATTGAGTAATGCACAATTTTTACTGATGTATTTGTATGGAAATATAGTGACCTCAAGGGCTTTGACCCAAGTCTAGATCCACACACCATTGAGTTAGAGGATAAAACTAAACCAGTGAGACAAAGACAAAGGCCCATTAATCCTAAGCTTGAGTCTTTGATGAGAACTGAGATTCATAAGCTCATGGAGTTAGCTATTATATCTCCAATCAAACACTCAAATTTGATGTAAAATCTTATTCTGATATGGAATAATAATGGTGAGATTAGATTGTGCGTTAACTTCCATGATTTGAATAAAGCTTCACTTAAAGATCACTATCCATTACCATCAATGGAACAAATTTTACAATTGATTATGGGTTCAAAAAGGTTTTCTTTGATAGATGGATATAGTGGCTAAAATAAGATTTTTGTCAAGGAAGAGGACCAATTTAAAACAACCTTCACAACCAAGTGGGGGACATTTGCATATATAAAGATGCCCTTCGATTTATCTAATGCTAGAGAAACCTTTTAGATAGCCATGGATATGGAATTCCAAGGCCTTCTTAACAAGTTTGTGCTTGTTTATTTGGATGATATAATAGTGTTTTCAAAGAGTGCAAGTGATCAAATGGTTCATCTCAAGCAAGTGTTTAAAAGGTGTAGGCAATGTGGGGTATCTCTAAATTCTAAAAAGTGTGTCTTATTGGTTCATGAAGGTAAGCTCCTTGGACATGTGGTTTAAAAGTATGGTTTGAGCATAGATTCTAAAAGGGTAGAGTCCATTCTTGTACTCTCCTTGCCTAAGCACAAAAACTCTTTGAAAAGCTTCTTAGGAAAAATCAATTTCATAAGGAGATATATCTCAAATTTTGCCATTTTAGCTAAACCATTTATAGGCATGTTAAATAAGAATAAAAATTCAACTAGTCCAAAGAAGGGATACAGAGTTTTGAAGATATTAATAAGGCCATATCTAGTGCTCCTACACTTATGAATCTAGATTTCACAAAAGATTTCATTTTTTACACATATGCTAACATGGAAACCATTTCAGATGTTCTTATGCAACAAAATCATGAGGCTTTGGAGTATCCAATATCCTTCTTTAGTCAAGGCTTGGAAGAGTATGAAACAAGGTATTCTTTTGTCGAAAAACATGTATTTTTAGTTATAATGTCTCTTAAAAAGTTTAGATACTTGTTGGATAACAATAAAATACACCTAATGGTTTCTCATCTAAGCATCAAGGAATTCCCTTTGAACAAAGATATAAATGATAAGATGGATAGTTGGATAACCAAGGTAATGGAGTATGATATGTAAATTAAGGTCACAAATATGATTACAAGAAAAATACTTTGTGATCATCTAGCTCAAGACTTGTAAGAGACTAATGAGGTTGTTTTGGCATTAATGATGAAGAGGTTGTATTTGGTCATACCTCACCTTATAGATGGTGTCATGACTTGGTAAGCTATCTCTAAGATGTTATTTATCCCTCTCATCTAAGTGATTCAAAAACAAGATATTTTAGGTTGCAATCAATTCCATTTTTGCTTATTTATGGTGTTTTGTTCAAGAAAGATATCAATGGCATGCTGATAATATGTATAGAGCCATGACCAACTTAGAGACTGCTTGAAGAATTCCATGATAGACATGGTGGATTACATTTTTCTACAAGAACTACAACCCATAATATCATGAGATGTGGGTACTATTGGCCTAGTATATTTGGTGATTGCCATGCATAGGTTAGGAAGTGCACATAGTATGGTATTTTTGTAGAAAAAGTGAAACTTGTAGCCTTACCTATTCAAATAATTATGGTGGATGAAAAATTTTTCCAATTGGGATTGAAATTAATTGGTCTTATAAATACTCCTTCAATTTTAAGATATAAATGGATTCTAACTGTTATAGATTACTTCACACATTGGACAGAAGTAGTAGGATTGAAAGAAAAAAATGAAACCAATGTTCTAGATTTATAAGAAGGTTTGATTAGTAGATTTGGAGTTCCTTCAACTATTATTTTTGATAATGCAATGGCTTTTTTTTAAACTAGGATCATTTAATGCGTTTTTCAACATGGAATTTATCTTAGCACTTCATCAAACTATTATCCATAAGACAATGGCCTTACTGAGTCTATGAATAAGAACCTATTGAATACCATAATAAGGACTATTGAAGATAATCATAGGTCATGGCATCTCAAGTGGAAGTCAAATTTATGGGCTAAAGGATCACCTATAAAATATCAATAGCTAACTCTCCATACAAGCTGGTTATATGGTAAGGAAGCAAGGTTACCCATTTCTCTTGAGTTTTCTAATTTAGAAATAATACATAAACTTGAGTTATTAGAGAATGATCCCATGGAGATTAGGTATGATGAGCTTATGGACTTGGAAGAGATAAAAAATTAGTCCATACTATCCATGGAAATTCATCAAGCACAAGTGAAGAGAGCTTTTAACAAGAGAACTTATTCAAGAAGTTTCAAAGAAGGAGATTTGGTCCTCAAGTAGGATGAGGATAGAGATAAACCAAGAAGACACACAAAGTTTTATTCCCTTTAGAGGGGTCCATACACAATCTCCAACTTTAAATCCCACAATGACTTCCAACTTGTAAAGATGGATGGTGAGGAGCTTCCAATCTCAGTCAATGGGATACATTTAAAACATTACTACTAATGGATAGGTTCCTTATACATAGTTTATTTTTATCTAAGTGTTGTTTAAACACATTAGTTTATTTTCATTTTTTCCTAATATGTTATTTATTTGCACTTTTTCTTTGTTTAGTTAGTTTTCCCTACTTTATGTGTTTCCCTTCTTGTTTTGGAGGATAAATTTGTTTTATTTCAAATCAAAAAAATTTCTTGCAATAATGGATTAGATTTAACATTACTTTGTGTGAATTTAGATGCCATGTATATGGTCTATTTCTCAAGAATAATAGGTATGCTTCCCAATTGAGTTGCCAAAATGTTGACAATTTTAACCCTATAAGTTAAATTTTCACCCCTACCATTTAGAACCTTGCATATTATTCCAATTTGTCTTGTGAGTTAGTTATTGGTCCTAAAAATTCCTTAAAATAATCCATGATTAACAACCCTTTCAAGGTATTCACTTTGGGTTTCAAAGTTTTTTTGTGAGAAAAGCATTATAGAGTCTTCTTTGGGTCTAAAAAGGGTCATTTTTAGAAATTTTGAAAGGTTAATCCATTCAGGAAGGTCTATCTTCAAGAAACTTGAAGGACTTTTTTCACAATTCTAGAGGGACTATTTGCAAAATTATTTTATAAAGAGGACTTTCAAAAAAGTCTAAAGAATTCTTTTACAAAAAAGACTTTTCAAAAAAAGTTTGAGAAAAACATAAAATTAAAAAGTTCAAAGGGTCTCTTTCAAAAAGTCGGAAGGGTCTCTTTCAAAAAGTCTGAAGGGTCTCTTTCAAAAATTCTAAAGGGTCTCTTTCAAAATTTATAAAGGGTTCTTTTAAAAATTCTTAAGGGTTATTTTCAAAAAAATTTAAAGGTACTTTCCTTTCAGAAAAAATATTTTCAAGGTTTCCGAAAGACCATTTCAAGAAAGCCGAGGGGTCTATTGCAAAAACTCTGAGTACTTCTCATAAAAAGGGGTCATTTTCAAGAAATCCAAAGGGTACTTTCCTTTTAAAAAGGGCATTTCAAGTGGAAAATAGGGCACTTTAAAAAAATTCAAGGTTCCATTTTTGAAGAAAAGTTTGAATGAATTATTCAAGTATGAAAGGTCCAAAAGTTTAATTCTTTTGGGAGAATTATCCATAGGAAAAAATCTCAAAGACATGATTTCCTTCAGACAATTTGTCTATAGAAATTGTTCAAGGCAAAAATTCAAAGAATGGTTTCTTTCAAGATTTTTTTTTGAATGAATTCTTCTAAGGGAAAAAACCCAAAGAAAATGGCCAAAGAGAAAGAAAAACCTAAATCAAAAAGCCTGAAAGAATTGTTACTGAAACAAATGGTTTGAAGAAATAGGTTTAAGAAAATAGCCTAAGGAAATTATTTCAAAAGAACTATCTATGAGAAAATGGCTAAGAGAAATAAGATGAAGGAATTAATGATAGTTGCATGAATGTCAACTTTAGCCTCAACAAAAAGCTGTTGGGATTCAAATATCAAATGACAGGCTCGTAAACATCAATTTTGAGCCCCTGTAAATAGCCATTTGCATTTGGTTATTTTTTGAAGGGTTCATCAAGATTATTGTGAGCTTGACACTTGTCAAGATATCATGATTATAGATCTATATTTCATGTGAGTCCAAGTTCAAGTAAATCAATGGGTGAGAAAAGGCCATGTTTTGAAAGGGTCCTAGTGGGATTTCTATAGCCAATCAGTGGAAAAGGATGAGGATTTGTCCTTTAAACTTTGTTGATGTGGTCTATAGATCACATACCAAACATGAAAAAGTGAATAAGGATATTATTTTTGATCTATAGAATATCTATAGTCTAATATTGTAATAAAGAGCATGACAAATTTTAAATGAAAGGATTAAACCATTCACACTTGGTAGGAACATGTATCTACCTTTGATATGGTTCTATTAGTTATAGAAAAGGGAATTGAATGCATGAGGGGCTCAAGGATATTTAAAGTGATTTTGGATGGCTAACCTTAGGATCAAAGTAATTTCATGCGTTCAATGTTAAGGAGCTCAAGAACAATAAGGAGGGATCTATAGTTATTGGTAACTTCTCTTAGTTCCCCACTCTAAAATGCAAGTCCATCTTCTCTCTTGTCCTTTCTTTTGTATGTACAAACTTTTGAGTGAAAGTAAAGATAAAAATTTCCATGTTCAGAGAACATCTATAGTTTGCCTCATTTGATGAATAAGATAGAGTTCATATCTCCTCAAAATCTTATGTTTTAGTGTATTTTCATGGTCTATTAGGAGATGAAAGTGATAGATAAGGCTTCTTCTCATCTTATCCTTTATATTATACCTATTTTCAAGTGTTAAGATCATCCTTGTAGGTCACATAGTGTGCTCTATCATATTGTTTGTATGGCAAGCGTAAGATCTTTCTATTGTCTTTGATATACCTATTAAATAATTACATTAGATCACGTAACAAGCTCAAGCCCCTATGTGAAATATTGATGCTCAAAGGTTGCCATTTGACTAGTGTAATTATATTCACATCTTTGTTCATCTTCTAAGTGCATGTCAAGCAAATGAAGGTCATATTTTTGGTGTATCACCATCATAGATAGGATTTCCCTTCCATTTTATTTCTTACCCTTTTCCCTCTTCTCTTTTCCTCAATAATTTGTATCATTTACTAGGGATCCTAAGTGGTACACCAAAGGGAGCTAGACTTTATAATTTAGAGAGGCAATCTATTGATTAGGTCACCCACAACCTATGATTATTTCCATGTTGTAGTAGGTTTTGAAGGCTTAAAATTACCTTCACAAAGGTGCAAGTCTGATTGATAATAGTTACTTGTCACTGAACTATAGATTCATATTTTATAGATGGAGGAGGGATGGGGTGATGATAAGGGATGGTGGTGGTGCAAGGGATATTGAATGGTTTCAAGATGCCTTAGAGGGATTAACACTTGGAGATATAGTTTGAAGACTATACATGACTTCGTCTATATGGTGTGGGTACATATATCATACATTAGCCTTGCAGAGTTAGAGATGGGTGTTTGGGAGGTGGGATGGTGAGACAAAGCACTTCCCATTTGATAGAGTGTGGAGATAGTTTGGGCTTGTGCAAGGTATTCCACCTAATTTTGTATGGTAAAGGAGGGAGCATGCATAGTTTTTATTACTAGAGCTGTAGCCATAGGAGGATGAGTTGGATCATGAGGAGCTACCCATCAGAGAGAGCTAATGCAACATTACAACTGATTACCCTACATGGTTCCAAGGTAGATATATATAAATAGATTTTGGTTGGGGGATGGGGATCATGGGTCTATGGATATTGATCCAACACAAGGACCAATGTAAGGTGATCCTTAGGAAATGATGGAACTATCTATGGCCTAAGCTTAGGTGGTTATGTTATAGGCCTAGATTATTGTTTTACAATGATAAGTTACCATCCTAATAGGTGAGAGAGACCAGGTGAGGGCTAGACTTGCATCAGTCACTTAGGAGAGGGGTGCTCTAAAATAAAAGGTAGTGGTTGTTGGAGGAAGAGTAGGAGTAGTGGACTTAGTTTTGAGGATGCAATATGTAGCTACCATTGAGGAGCTTATATATTATGAGGCTATTGTATTCACCTAGTTACCTAATACTATGAGGTATGGTGAATAGAAGTGTAGCTTGGTAGGTGGTCCATTAGTGGCTACACCAGGTCAGTGGGAAAATTTTGCATTATAGGCAAGGATATTAAGGGGTAGACCACTAGATGGTGGAGTAGGCACATGTACTCTAGGTGTAAGCCCATGATGGGATTGTATATTTTTTTATACGTATATATGTATTTTGATACTGACATGCATGTTATCGATGTGAGATGTATGAGTGATAGATATGTACATGTATTGACATGTATTGATGTATATATATGATTCAGATGATTTATATGAGATGATTCAAATGCTTATGGTGATTATGATTTTATGTTTTATGAGATGGATTTTTGTATTTTTATGATGTGATTATTAGGAATGATGTCAATGAGTGACTTAGATTTTTTTGATGTTATAGATGATGATTGTTTATGGACTTATAATTATGATGATTATTTAGATTGATGTTCTTAGTATAGGCACATGATGACATATGGTTTAAAGTTATTGTTTCAGATGATGTTGCTGATTATATAAGTAGATTTTGATGTGGGGACAATGTTTATTATGTATATGCTTGGATATGATGAAAATTTAAGTAATGTGTGAATGTGATGTTACTCAATGTAGCTTTTGAAAGAAAATCATTTATACGATTTGTTCATGTGGATTTTATGGTTCATGATATGTTGCTCATGATATAGTTTATGATTATGGTCTATTTTAAGAATTTTATGATGTGCATAGATAAGATTTAATATTTTAATGAAAACACATCAAGTAAGTGTAGGTAATAAAATCAATATAATTAGAGACAACATCCTTATGAACCAATATAATTAAGAAAAAGGCATGTTGGGTTCATTGGATTGGACCCTGTTAAACCCAGGGTGGATTTATCTTAATGAAAATAAACCTTTCATATTCTTTTCATTAGCGTGCTTTTAGTGAGAAGGTGTCATCTTAAATGTAAGGTGCTAAGTGAGCTCATAGTCCCTTGATTTATAGAAGATATACAGGAGAAGGGGATGATAGGTAAATGGATGGAAAAGGGATGATGTAGGAACCTATTATGGATTTACTTACCCTTTTTATAGGTGACCTAAGAACCAAAATAAATAACTCTATGTATTTACAAGGTGTAGACTAATCGATGTGAGAAGTCTACAAATATAATTTTTCATGATAGAATTGATTGCGATCCTTTTGGGATAAATATATTTTGATAGGATCATTTATTGCTTATATTTATGAAAAAGGTGAAGATAATCAATACAAAAAGCTTCAAATTCTTTAATAGAGCTGATTGTAGCTTTTAGGAAGAGATTAGGTTTGACATGTTAGCTTAGACATCCTTCAAGGGAGTGGTCTAAGTCTGAATATGAATAAGTGTTTGGTAGTTGTCCTTTGAGGGATTAGTCTATCTATTTTGACTTTATTTGGTAATCATAATTTGAGGGAGCAATATTTAATTTAATAAAATGGACATAAATAATATTTTATATCCCATGTAGAATTTTTTTAAATGTTATTTTAGACATGGACACATCTATTCAAGATTAGAGGTTGACCTTTATAGGGGTTATATTTTTACCATAAAAGGTGGTTGTGAGGTAGTGGAAAGTAGTTTTGGGAAACAAATGACCATGGGATTCCATCTAGTTAATAATTAAAAGTATTCATGAGAACCATGTCATGGGCTGAGCCATGGTACCCATGTTTAAAATGGGGATAAAATCTGTGATGGATAATCACATGGGTTTGTTGTAATCATATTTTCCCTAGAGGAATATGGTAATAGGGTAAGGGAGGTGAGAATCTCATAAACCAAGGGATGATATTAAGTTAGACAATAGGGTTTTTTAGATATTCCTTAACAGTAAAAAGGATGCAGATGTGAAGCAATAAAAGGCTCATGTTTTGGTTCACCTTTAAGAGATGATAAATGATAATCTACTGATCCATACTTATGGGTGATGATATAGGGTCCAAGACAATTGAAATAAAATTTTCCCTTTTTTCTTTTCTCCATATTTGTTACATGTTGGTTTTATTTAAAGATGAGGTCTCTGATATTGAATTACCATTCTTTCAGAAAAAAATTATAAGCATTGGTGATATGCTCTAGGTAGATGCAAATATGGTTAAGGGTAGCAAGGTTATGCTCATTGAGTAACTCAAGGCATGTGAGGCATTCTTAACAATGATCATCTTCAGAAATGATGTCTTGCAAGGATATGTGAAAAGATGAGATCTAGACTTCGAGAGGTAAGATAACCTCTACACTAAAGACTAGGGAAAAGGGTGTAACATCCATAGAGGTTCAAATGCTAGTGTGATAGGAGCACAAAATTGAATGGGATGCGAAGGTACCAATCCTAACCTAAAGCACTTACAACTTTGGTTAGCATCTTGATGAGGGATTTGTTGGAGGCTTCCATATATCTATTTTCCTATGAATGATAAGGAAAGGAATGGCTGAGCTTGATGCCAAAAACATCATAGAGGGATTGAAATTTCTTTCTTTTGAAGGATTTACCATTATCAATGATGATTTTTTGAGGGACACCAAAAATGATAGATGATGTGGTGATTGATGAAATTGATAATTTTTTTGGCTTTGATCGAGATAAAGGGAATGGATTCTACCCATTTAGTGAAATATTTGGTAGTAAGGATGATGTATTGGTGTCATTGAGATGAATGAGGATTGATTTATCCAATGAGATGAAGCCCCCACTATGATAAGGGCCAATAATCTTTGGATACCTAAAGTATATGAGTGGGAACGTGATGCAGGTTAGCATGTTGTTGGCATTTGACACACTTATTTACATAGTCACAATAGTCTTGATTGAGGGTCAGCCAATAGTAGCCAAGGCATATGATTCTTTTAGTGATAGTGAGGCCACTAAAGTGTCCCCCATAGACTCTATCATGAGTTTCCTTAATAGCGTGGGAAATCTCATGACTACATAGACAATGGAGAAGAAGGCCATTAAAGCCACGTTTGTAAAGGATTCCTCCTAGTATAGTATAATGAGAGGTACCCTGAATGAAGGCTTTCTAGGCATTTTTTGAGAGGTTAGGTGGAATGATTCCAAGGTTAAGGTAGTTAAAATTTTAGTCATACTAGATGTCTGAAGGAGATTCCTCCACACTAAAAATGATAGGAAGTTATAAATTGATAAATGAATGCCTGATGAAATAATGGATGGTGATAAATAGTTTAGATTTAGTGAGTTGAGAGGGAATTTGAGATGCAAGGGAAGTCATTGTATCTATGAATTTATTAGTAGATCAAGGTACTAACTAGATCTAGAAACATTCAAAATATGTTAAGATCTTGTTAATGAGAAGCTTAAATTTTTGAAAAACATAATTTTTACATTGATAGGATCCATTGACTTGGTTGATCATGAGTTGGGAATCACCAAAGATAGAAATGGTTTTGTTTCCCAAGGTGAGAGTGGTTTGAAGAGTGATGACCAAAGCTTTGTATTCCACTACATTTTTAGTACATTCAAAGTCAAGTTTAATGGAAATTACAAGAGGTTATCTATGAAGGGGAATGAGAATTATACCCACATGCCCATAGTGTTGGCATTTAGAGCTATCAAAAAACATGGTCATTTGGTAAAGGGGTTCTTCTTGAGAAAGAATCATGATAGACTCATCTAGAAAGGTCAAAGGAAAGGGTTGGTTATTTAGGAGGGGATATTTAGCTGATTGGTCAGTGATGACCTTCCCTTTAGTGGTCTTTTGTTGAAGAAACTCAAGATCAAACTTAGCTAGAAGCATGAGCTACTTAACCATATGTTGATTTTGGTATGGTTTGGAGTGCATATACTTGAGTGGATTAGTGTTGGTAATAATGTATGTTTTTTGATTAAAAAGGTAATGATGGATTTTAGAGGTGACATAAAAGAGATCAAGACAATTTTTCAAGATGGGTATATCATGTCTCATACTCTGAAAATATGCGATTGATATAATAGATGGTTTTATTTTTGTTTTGTTCATCTTGATGAGCCAACATTGAACCTAAAGTGTGATTAGTGGTAGATATGTAAAGGTAGAGAGGTTGGTCATCCTTAGATGGGATAAGAATATGTGTAGAAATTAGGTACACCTTGGGTAAATCAAAGGCTTGTTGACAATATATGGTCCATATAAAGGAGGTGTCTTTCTTCAGGAGATGGTGAAAAAGTTGGCATCTATATGATAGCTAGAAGATGAGGTGATTTATAGATTGGATTTTTCTTTGTAGACTGTGAAGTTATTTAAGGTTTGTTGGGGGAGGCATTTCCAGGATGGCCTTAACCTTGGTAGGATCAATCTCAATACCATAGAGGGAGATGATAAATCCAAGGAGCTTTCTAGATAGAACCCCAAAAATGTATTTCTTAGGATTGAGCCTGACATGGAATTGGATTAGTTGATTGAAGATGATAGTGAGAACAACTAGATGATCCTTACATTGTTTGGATTTCCCTAAGAATTTATCCACATAATATTCTACAATCTTATTGATAAGATCATGGAAGATATAGGTCATGGCTCATTGATAAGTTGGTCTTGCATTTTTTAAATCGAAAGGCATGACTTGATAGTAAAAGGGGCCCCAAGGGGTCATAAAGGTAGTTTTGTGTTGATTTAGAGGGTGATCAAGATCTAATTATATCTAAAAAATCCATCCATGAGAGATAACATCTCATGGCCCATGGTAAGATCAGCTAGTTGGTCGATGTTGGGTATATGAAAGTCATCCTTAGGGCATACAAGGTTAAGGTCACAAAAATTAATGCAAAGATGAAGTCCCCTAGTGGATTTTGTGATGGGAATGATGTTAGAGACCCATTATAGATAATCAATGGGTTGAATGAAGTTGATGGATAGAAGGTGTTAAAGTTCTTCTTTGATGAAAAGAGCTACATGAGGGTGTATTTTACAAAGATTTTACCATACCAACCTGGCCTTAAGATGGGTAATGATTTTATGAAAGCTATAGAGGCGTCAATCTTGGGCATATCTTGATAAGACCATGTGAATGTAATGCTATGGTCTTAAAGGTGGGATAATCCTGTTGCTCATATGAGTTTAAGGATTGGCCAAGTTTTTTGATGTGAGGGTTTTCTTGAGTTCCCAAGTTAATATCAGTAGTTGACTCATTTAACATGGTTTGGTTCTATTAGCTAATGTATTTTTCCTTATATAAAAATATTTTATTTTAAATTCATACCCTTCTCTCAAGAACAAATAAGTTGAACAACAAATGGGTGAACTATGAAGATTAGTTCCCCTCTAAATTAAGGTACAGCCCCCTTTAAGATTTTCAATGAATTTAAATATTTAGATACACTTTTAACCAAAAAGTGCTTAAAGGTAGACTAATATTCATACATCATTATGTTATGAATGCAAGATTTTATAACAATAATAGGTAATAGAATACACAAATTCTATTTTCCATAATAATTAAATAGATAAATGTATATATGTTGAACCAATAAATGATAAAACACACATAATGGATTATCTAATAGAATATTAATTACTATATGAAAGAATATTTCACACAAAAAATCCAATTTCAAATACTCAAACACATAGATCCAAGTATGTGATAATTAATTCTCCTTTTCATTCACAGATGAAAAACCTTTCAGATAAACATCGCATATATTGTAAATAACAGTGGTCTAGTTCAGAAATTTTCTCCCTCCTTTTCTTCTTCTATATATCTACTTTTCTTTTTACAACCAAAAATATATATCATTACCTTAACTCATCCATATTTTAAACTAAACTAGAGTTAAGTAACTCTAACCCATACAGGATTTAGTTTTTACAAATTCAATATAGATTAAGTTTTGAATACAAAAATAACTGAATAACTGAATAAAAGAGATTATGTAAGTAAAATTATTGTTAAAGTGACAAACCAAGATCTCCAAATTTTTTGTATTCAGTGGGATAGACATGCTGATCTTTCCACTCATAAAATGATGTAACCAACTCTTGAACTTTCAAAATATTGGGTATGCTAAAGAGTTTTATCCTTGCTTTCCAGATGTTTTCTTCCCTCTGAATTCTTCCCATCTTATCTACATGCTTTGGGAGTGTGTCAATATAGTGGAAAAGAAGTGACTCTACCTTTGAAATTTGAGAGAATTTTTTAGTTGATAAGCTGTCACTTTCTTTCTTTTTTTACCCCTAAAGGATTGAATCACAACATTGACATCTTTTACTAGTTTTCCATCATATTTTATATATTTGATATCAATACTCTATAGATCATGATGTAATGACTAAATGAATTTAGTTATTTCCTTGATCATTTTTGTGATTTCCAATCATCCTTGTCTAGATACTAAATTTTTGCATTCAACATTTTTCTTACTTACATATAATATATCTTCATCCAGTCCTGTCAAGTTCTTTTTTGATAAAAACTTTATTATCCCATATTTTTGCACCTAGTCAATCTAGTTCATCACGCTCATCCATTTTCCTTCATATTTTATACACAAAGCATTTTGAATCTTTAAATCTTCAACAATAATCATGGTTAGATCATATACATTATTGAATTTATGAATGTATTATGTACCTTTCAGGATGATGCCATCCAACCAACTATCAAATACTCTGGTAATCATTTTTCCTCTATGTATCTAGTCCAAAATTCTTTGATTGACATGAGATTTTGGGTCAAATGATAGGGGCATTTAGGTAATTGGTTATGGATCTAGACTATGAATGGTGTCAATGTACTCTACCATTGACTACACAGTCTATTTTAACTCCCTTTTATCCTTTTCATCATTCCAAGTTCTACTGACTATCCTTTTAGTGGATGCTTCTAGATGATGCACATCTGCAACACATGATGCAGTCCCAAGGTCTACCTTTTCAACTGTAAAATATTGAACAATAGGATCTTGAACTTCTTCATTGGTATTTGGCTAGGCAATTTCTCCATTTTAGTTCCCTGTGTTTGGGTCAACATCTACCCTAGATGTTATTTTTAACTTTTTAGATTTAGGAGATTTCCATAAACACTTGCTCACCATATCTTCCAAGGGTAAATAAAATGGAACTACTTTCCTTTTATGACCGATTGAACTTTCCATCCATTTATGTGTAGAGGCCAAGGCTTCTTTATCAAGATTTAGTTGATTAGAAGGCACAGTTGAAATAATCATTAGTTCAGTAGAATCAGAAGGAATCATTGTCTATTGATCTATACTAACCTCTTTCGTTATTGGTGAATTAGATTATTTATGACCTTTGGCTTCTTCTGAATCCTCTTCAAAATTCAAATCCACAATCCCTTTTAAAGAAATCTAACTCTTCTTCTTACTTTGAGTTCTTGACCTGGTGGCACAAGGAGGTAGGGAAGTTACAAGGGCCTTCTCAAATTATTTGATGACAAGATCCCTTCCAATTTTTGACTTGGAAGTATCTACATCATAGATAGCAATAGGCTGGTTAGATGAGTTTATTGGGAATGGAGATTAAATTATTGTTGTACATTATTGGGAGACTATGTTTTGAGCTCCTCCCAGTTTTTACTCTCTCAGCCATTTTTCAATTCTTCTTATTATTGGGAGGGTCTTAACTTTAATTATATCTTATTCACTTTTCTCCCAGTCAATTTTTGGAATAGATGCTTATTTTATCTGTTCAAATTGTGGATTAGTCACCTATTCATCATTGTCAACAATTATAGAAATGTCCATGTTTAATTTAAGGGTAATTATCTACCAAAGGGAGAACGTGGACCATAGTCTTCTTCTAACTTCAAATTCATCTAAACAATCTTCCCAATAATCCTCTAATTGAGCAATATGTGAAAAACCTGTTCCAAGAACCAATTTATCTCTGGCAAAACCTTTGTTGTCAAATTGTGGTCTCATTGTGAAGTATTAAAAATTGAATTTTTTAAGATCCAATTCTAAATTCAAAGCATCAGATGTTGTTTTGTATGAACAACATCCAAGTTAAATATGAAAAGATATACCAAATCTATTCTTCATTGGGAATTTTTTATCTACATGTGTTAATTGCCTACAGATTTCTATTAACACAAATCAGTCAAGAACATACCTCAGTAACCTCAAAGGTTCACCATCAAAACCCCCAACTCTAATATAAGTGAACCAAGAAAATTGAATGAAGAAACTACCATAAATATTAATTAGTTACATATATTCATCAGACAACCTTTTACTGATGTTATTTGAAAATTCAAAAGTCATTTTCCCAATTAGAACATCATTGACCCTCTTGTAATCCTCATAGCAGTTATGCATTTGTAACTATGAGTAATAATCATAAATTTTACTATCTTCAGCTAAAGGTGCATGAATTAACCCTACCCATTGTCTCGTAGAAGCTAGGCAATAGAGGAGGTATGAAGACATATAAAACTCTCTATTTCTCAAACACTTAAACCTAGATGGAAACTTTTAGCTATAATTTCCACCTAATCCAAATATTGCTCTCCCTTGAGAATCACCTATATGAAAATGTACATCCAATCCTCCTAATAATATGCATGAGAATTTCCCTTTATCTTGTGTAGTAATACTATAATATCTTATACTTCTGGAATCATATGATTTCTTGTTAATGGTTTGGGTAGTCTTGAACCTCATTTTTGGAATTTTAAGAGCTAATTACTAGCAATCACGCTCTTGTAAATTGTTTCTTTTAATGAAAAACAATAATATGAAGAATTAATACTGAGGTCAGAGTATGGTTCCTTAGGAGGAATTCTCATTATAGACATTAGGGTTTATCTATTAATATGTAGTAAAACATTTCCATATGTAGTCCTAATGCATCTATTCTGAGGTTCATATATATTCATGCATTCAAGGACTAATTCAGGGCATTGGATAGCCGTGAGAAAGGCCACAGCTTTAACTAAACCACTTTCTATAATTTTTTTCATCATAGGGTTTGACACAAGATTTCTAGCCCTTTCCTTAAAACCTTCCAAATCATATTGGACCAGAGAAGTGTCCCCAATTTCAGGTGAAAAACACATGAGACTAGGGCCATGCTCATAATCAAGACAAACAGATTTTATGGCTACAGGTCAGAGAATATAATGAAAAGAGAATGTTTTGATTTTTTTTAATAATTCCATAAATTCAAAAGTATCCTTCTTTCCAACCAAGTAAAGGAACCAACTTATAGTAACTCACCTTAAATTTATCTAAAATCACTATGAATTCAAGCAATCAAATATCTTATACCACCTGTGTTGTTCTCCTTTATATCACTCAATATGCTTGTTTGCTAAATTTGAACTATTCTCTCTTGATATAGATATTAATCAAGATCAAATAATTAAATTGAAACAATACGTGCTAAACATGCTTGACAAGACACACATTCTGACATATGCATTAATGATAAGTATATTTTATGCATGATTCTGATGAGTAATGATTATTTTTAACTTCATGAAAATTCAAAGTTTTCCACCTTATAATGAGTTTTAGATATATTCTCCTCTAAATCTCCCACTAATTTTAACTTAGATAAATCCTCAAGGCGAGATGAGAGTATAGCCATTGAACCATTGAACCATTGAAATTTTGAAAATTGTGGTTCAACTTTGAGGTTTAATGATACGAAATAAAATATACATACTGACCAATAGTCACATGAATTTTCTAGAAACTTTTGAAGTTTTAAACATTGAACCATTGAATATTTGAACTCTGAAAAAGGGTTCAAGTTTAACTAGAAGGTTCAAAGGCATAACTAAAATACAAAGAAACAAATAGTTCACTTTAAGAAATATTGAACCATTGAACCATTAAACTTTGCTATGTAGGTTCAATCAATAGGTTCAAGTGGTACTTTAATTTATACAGAGTAACTGAGTGAACACAACTCTTTACAAAACATCGATTATTGAATTATTGAACTGTTAAAATCTTTGAACCATTGAACTTATTAAACTTTTGAACTCTAGGAAAGGTTTAAGTTCAAAGGTTCAATTCTTTTAGAAATTTTACATACAGGAAATGATAGGCAGATGAACTTTATTAAATAAAGAGTCAAATTAATGAACAAAGGTATGACCAATAAGGGGAAATAATAATTTGACTATTACTTAAGGAGAGTACATGAAAAATTGTATAAGGGTGACTCAAAAGCTAACATTGGCTCTGATTGGGGACTATACATTGTGACAAAATGTAGAGAACTCAAAAACTTTGGTTACATAGACTAGGGACATAGAAATGGAAGAAAAAGGAGAAAGACAAACCAAAAAAGGGAAAGGAAAACACAAAATACAACAACAAAAGAAAAGGCTATGTATAAAATAGGGGATACATGTTTCACAGTTGGTACAACTTAAGATCTTGTTGTGATGTCCCCTACTAATAGGGAATATCGAAAGACACAAAACTCTGATACCAAAGACCAAAGCTCTGATACCACTGTAATGTCCCTTACTTAGGGCCTCTTTTTGTCTCTACACAACTCTAATATATAGCAAATAAAACTTTGATACCACTGTGTTATCCCCTACCAATAGAGATATATGAAAGACACAAAACTATGATACCAAAGACCAAAGCTCTGATACCTCTGTGATGTCCCCTACTAATAGGGAATATCAAAAGACACAAAACTCTGATACCAAAGACCAAAGCTCTGATACCACTGTAATATCCCCTCCAAAATAGGAAATATAGCAACACAAAAAAATTTGAACAAGATATAACTTCGGTTGAATAAATTCAAAATGATCACAATAATATAGTCTCTAAATAGAAAATTACAAATCTTATCACTTGTCCTTTTAAACTATTACAATTGCAGTGCTTTCTCATGCATATAAATATGAAATACAGTCTTAAAAACCCTGGCTTATCAAAACTTGAAGTGAAAATTGAATTCTGAAAGGTCTCGGCCCTTCTGTGTCGACACACAGTCGCTGTCGTCGGTTGATATCTCATCGACGTCGGTCTCTGTCGATCGGCTTTCTGCCGACGTCAGTCTTCAGTTGACCGATGTCGGTCACTGAAAACCCTCTGTCTGTCGAGGTCGGTTCCTACACTGATCTGTACGAACCTGTACGGACTCTGTACGGCTGCCACTTAAGCACAACTTCCCTATTTTCAACCCTTGATCTGGAAATATATGTCTCTAGCATAGTAGATCTCTAGCTGTATAATTTATTGAATCAAAACATAAAGCAATAAATACCTGGAATATTTGTGATAACTTCTTTGTGAAGTTATCTCGCAAACCTGAAATTCTGTGATAACCTCTGGATGAAGCTATCTCTCACTTTGGCAATATATCAACTGATATTCCACAGCCTCTTAATTGCACACACTAAAGAGGGAATGTTCTCCAATGCAGATGGAATCCTTAAACCTTAGGCTCAGTCTTCACAGAAGAAATTCTCAAAATCAATATCAATAATCAATAGCATAAGATATTGTGTCTTTCGATATTATAGGCTCTGATACCACTATGATGTCCCTTACTTAGGGGCTTCTTTTTTCCTACAAATGCTCTGATACCACTGTGATGTCCCTTACTTAGGGGCTTCTTTTTTCCTACAAATGCTCTGATACCACTGTGATGTCCCTTACTTAGGGCCTCTTTTTGTCTCTACACATGCTCTGATATATAGCAATTAAAACTCTGATACCACTGTGATATCCCCTTCAAACAGGGAATATATAAACTCATAAAGCTCTGATCACAGATACAAACTTGCAGAATAGATTCAAATAAGCATAAATAAATCACAGTATAATCTCTCAATAGCAAATCAAGATCTCATTACTTGTTCTTCTGGACGATTACACAATTGAGTCTCTATTATACAAAATAAAGAATATTAAAATCTAGTCTTAAAACCTTGGCTTTTGCTAATCTGGCAATGAAAACTGGATCTGGAAGGGTCTCGGCCTTTCTGTGTCGACACACAGGCGCCGTCGTCGGTCGATATCTCACCGACATCGGTCTCTGTCGGTCGGTTTTGTACCGACGTTGGTCTTCAGTCGACCGATGTCGATCATTGTAGCCCTTTCTCTACCGAGGTCAGTGTCTGATGCGGATCTGTACGGACCTGTACGGACTTGGTACGGCCGCCAACCTGTCTGTTCTTAACCCCTGATAGCTGAACAGCCTGATCTCATGAATATAGATTCTAACACAAGATCTATCTCTGTATAACTTATTGGATCAAAACTAAATAAAGAAAATACCTGGAAAGCTCTGTGATAAACTTTTGTGTGAAGTTATCTCTCAACCCTAGAATACTATGATAACTTCTGGGTGAAGCTATCTCTCAAACTTGAAACCTCTGTGATAACTTCTATATGAAGTTATCTCTCAATTTGGCAATAGATCGGCTGATCTCTCACAACCTCTGAATTGCACACAATGAAGAGTTGACGTTATTTAATGCTAATGGGAATCTGTGATAACTCCTGTATGAAGCTCTCTCAATTTGGCAATAGATCGACTGATCTTTCACAACCTCTGAATCGCACACAATGAAGAGTTGACGTTCTCCACTGCAGATGGAATCCTGAAACCCTTGGCTCAGTCTTCACAGAAGAATTTCTTCAATATCAAAATCAATAATCAATTCATACTTCCAAACTCTCTCCCATGAGAAACTCTTATACCCTTCCAATGGTGTGCTTGCTAAAATTAGATTTCCTCAAATTAGAACTTAGGGTTCTAAAATTAGAATTCCTCAAATTAGAATTCCTCAAATTAGAACTTGGGTCTTAAAATTAGACTAATTAATTAATAATTAATAATTAATTAATATCTAATTTAAAATTAGACCAAATAATTAATTAATTAATAATTAATTAATATCTAATTTAAAATTAGACCAAATAATTAATATTTGATTAAATCAATCAAATATTAATATCTCCCTCAATACATGTCGGATCCTCGAACCATCTGAAGCTGGTGAACCAGGGAGTGATTCTGCACATGACCATATCAAAACAAGGGTGCTCCGCTGTATGTCAAATATCCCTAAATAATAGGAGCTCAGGCCCTATGTGTCTGAAATACCCTGAATGAGAGCCAACTATAGGAATTCTATAAATCAAAGCCAAGCCAATCTCCATCATGACCCTCTATCCATCCAATCAGCCTACGAAGGTCGCATAATAGGCTAATCATCAAGCCTGTCAATGTCCATGAAAAAGGGGACATGACAATCCACCCCTCTAAAAATTGCTTGTCCCCAAGCAATCTCAGAACAATGAACCACTCGATCCACCTGGATCCCAAATGTAGTTATGTTTTGCACTATTGTGAATCAATGCAAGTACCTGCAACATCAACAGAAGTATAACAAAGAGGAACCCATAATCAAATTGGCGAATGCAACTCAACCAAACTCTAAGAGCACAACTGCCATAGTCAAGAACACATGAGAACCAAACTCTCAAAGCATCATAACCCAAGTAGAATGGACAACTCAAACTGCCAATTCCATCTGCAAGAGATGGTGCCAATCCATCCCATAATGGATGGTAAAAAATTGGAGCCGATCTACACCTGTGTGAAATCAAATCTTCTCTCTCTGGGTCAAAAGAAAAATAATGAGCATACCCCACCTCAAAATCCTTGTGAGGTAGCATAGTAGATAGGATCCCTATAATCTCCCCACCCAATCTGCTAATAGCACCAGTACCTTGGATGATAACACCTTCTGTCACCCTATGCGAATCCAGATGAACACCTGCACTATCCAGCAAATACTCCATGAATGGTTCAGTGCAGTAAAAATTATATGTGGAAGCATCAACATACTCCCCCACACACCACAACTGATCCCTCTGTAAAGGTAGCATAACCAACTGTACCACACTGTCATCCGTGTGAGAAGAATCAATCTAGAGACTCAACTCCACTGGCATCCCAAACTCATCAGGACCAGGTACTCCCAAATCCTGAACATGTGTGTTAGCCTCAACAACATGTTCCTCAGCAACAACTGTAGGAACGTACTCATCACCAACCACCTCAATATATGAATGATCTGGGTCTAGAGCTGGTGAAGACCTCAAATTCTCTAGCTCCATGGTCACCTTAGCCAAATGAAACTGTGACTCCTCATAAGCCAACTGCGTACTCTCAATAATCTCAAAAGTCACCTCTAGTTGCTGAGTAAGCTCACTCACCTTATCTTAGTAGTAAGTGCTTGTAGTGTCTGATTCATCTGTTGTTGGCCTAACATCATAGCACGGTGGAATTCTCTAGTGTCTTGATCACCATTATGTCTGTCACTCATGGTGACTTCGCTGATTCAATCTTCCCACTCTACCCAATAGGATGGCAGGACATTAGCTCTGATTTGCCCAAACTATCCAACAGGATGGCAGGAATTTGGCTCTGATACCACGATGGACTCAGGTACTAAGATCAATTTTCCCTCATCATCTAAGGGAGGTAAAACTGTCGAAGGTATCACACGGTGTCTTTACGCCTTTTTGAGGCATGATACATGAAAGACATTGTGTACCTTGCTCTCTGTAGGAAGCTCTAGCTCATAAGCCATCTCTCCAACGTGTCTCAGGATCCTGAAAGGACCATAGTAACATGGCTTGAGCTTCTCTGCCCCACTCTTCCTAAGAGTAGACTGTCAGTAAGGCTGCAGCATAACATAGACCATGTCACCTACCTCAAAAGATCTTTATAATATCGACCATATAATATCGAAAGACATAAAACTCTGATACCAAAGACCAAAGCTCTGATACCACTGTAATGTCCCTTACTTAGGACCTCTTTTTGTCTCTACACAACTCTAATATATAGCAAATAAAGCTCTGATACCACTGTGATATCCCCTTTCAAATAGGGAATATATAAACTCATAAAGCTCTGATCACAGATACAAACTTGCAGAATAGATTCAAATAAGCATAAACAAATCACAGTATAATCTCTCAATAGCAAATCAAGATCTCATTACTTGTTCTTCTGGATGATTACACAATTGAGTCTCTGTTATACAAAATAAAGAATATCAAAATCTGGTCTTAAAACCCTAGCTTTTGCTAATCTGGTAATGAAAACTGGATCTAGAAGTGTCTCAGCCTTTCTGTGTTGACACACAGGCGCCGTCATCGGTCGATATCTCACCGACATCGGTCTCTGTCGGTCGACTTTCTACCGACGTCGGTCTTCAGTCGACTGATGTCGGTCACTGGAAGCTTTCTCTGCCGATGTTGGTTCCTAATATGGATCTATATGGACCTGTACGGACTTGGTACGGCCGCCAACCTGTCTGTTCTTAACCCCTGATAGCTGGACCTAATGATCTCATGAATATAGATTCTAACACCAAAATCTATCTCTGTATAACTTATTGGATCAAAAACTAAATAACAAAATACCTGTAATACGGTGATAACTTCTGAGTGACGTTATCTCTCAACCCTGGAATTCTGTGATAACTTTTGGATGAAGCTATCTCTCAATTTGGCAATAAATCAGCTGATATCTCACAGCCTCTAAATCACACACAATGAAGAGGGAACGTTCTTCACTGTAATGGAATCCTGGAACCCTTGGCTCAATTTTCATAGAAGAATTTCTTCAACTTTCAATAATCAATAATCTATGCATACATACATACTCTCTCCCATGAGAAACTCTTATACCCTTCCAAAGGTGTGCTTGCTAAAATTAGATTTCCTCAAATTAGAACTTGGGGTTCTAAAATTAGAATTAGGGTTTCTAATTAAAAGTAGGCTAAATAATTAATATTTGATTAAATCAGTCAAATATTAATATCTCCCTCAATACATGTCGGATCGACAAACCGATCGAAGCTAGTGAATCAGGGAGTGATTTCGCACATAACCATACCATAATAAAGGCACTCCACTGCATATCAAATATCCCTAAAAAGTAGGAGCCCTGGCCAAATATGTCTGAAATAACCTGAATGAAAATCAAATGTAGAAATCATGTGAATCAAAGTCAAGCCAAGCTCCATTATGACCCTCTATCCATCCTATTAGCCTACGAGGGTTGCATAATAGGCTAACCATGAACTCAGAACATGTCAATTAAAAAGGGGACATGACAATCCGCCCCTCCTAAAATTGCTTGCCCTCAAGCAATCACTGAATGACAAATCAATCAATCCACCTGGATCCCAAATATAGTTTTGATCTCCACCACTATCAATTAGCATGAACCCCATGCTATGTCCATCCCAACTCTCATGTAATGGCGTCACATCATCTCTAGTACTAAGATAAGCACTCCAACATCCAATCCATAAATGAGAATCAGCAAGCAAACTCCTTACCTGAATAATATCTGAAACTGGATAGTGAAGACTAGAAATAGTCATATCATCATCAACATGTGACCCAGCTGTAACAGAAAGTTGATTCCTCACCACATGTGAGAACTCCTAAACTGAAGTCACCTCAAGACCAAGCTCATCCTCATACCTCTCCTGTGTTGGTGCCAATGTGCACTCGTCATCGCTCTCTATCATGTCATGTGGTATAGGTACCTACATCCGATGAAAAAACATATATCTGAAGCTGCTGCCCCGTATTGCCTTAAGAATGTGTGTCTTCCCATCAACATCAAAGAGAACCTCCATGTCCTTGAGATGAAGAATAACTTCTTCAAATGAATGAAGCCACTTCATACCCAAGACTAAGTCAATATCCCCCATGTTTACCACATAATAATCAGCCTTGAACTCATAATTGTTCAAGTGCAATGGCAGGTCTCTAATCATACGCTCACACTTAAGAGTGTGACCATCGGCTACCTTAACACTGATGCCCTCAAAGTCTACGGTAGTGAGCCCACGCTTCTCCACAAATCTAACATCTATGAAATTATGTGTGGCTCCTGTATCAAGAAGGGTGATAACCTTCTGCCCTGCCAAAACTCCACGGAGTTTGAATGACTCATCTAACTGAATACTGGATATGCGTGCCTCCTGAATGTGAAGCTCTAACTCTGCTTCTGCATTAGACCCTGAAGCCTCTGCCTCTGCCCCCTCAGAACTGTTCTGCTGCTCGAAATCCTCAGAATCTGAATCCTCATAGTATACCCACATCATACGATTCGCCTTGCCCTTAGGCCTCAAAGGACAATCATGATGGATATCATATGGTCCTTTGCAGTAGAAGCAAAGCTTCTTCTTGTGTAAATCATTAAGCGCTTCACGATCCAAAGGTTGCGCTACCGGATTGGCTTTTGAATCATTTTTAACCCCAGATTTGTCTATGTTAAAATCTGATCTCTCTGTATCCCCATGGGAATGCTTATGGTCTCTAGACGAAGAAGCACCTCTGGAGTTAAATCTTGCTAGCCTGAGGGTGTATAGATCTTATGCAGCCACAAGAGTTGGGACCAGACAAGTATAACACACACAGCTGAGCCTTGCTTGAAGGTACTCAGGTGTTAGATCAGCCACCGACCAAAGAGATGACAGGAGTGCTACGGTTAATCAGAGGCCACAACAGACTCACTCCAGAACAGCTGATAGACCTACACGTCCTACTTTTGTTCAAGAAGAACTAGAGGCACTAGCAGAGGAAGCAGGGAATAACCCATTTGCAGATGTTTACATGGCTGCAAATGATGAGTGGGACTTATTACCTCTTCATGTCCAAGAGAGGATGACCTTTGATCATTTTGTCAATCTTAGGAGAGAGCACTACAAATTGGTTAGATAGGACAAGAAGCCTAGAGTTCAATTCAGTGAGCTACAGAAGGCTACTGGTAAGCTTTCTTTGACTACTTTTGATGGCAGCGGTAAGATGACAGCTCAAGCTTGGGTTCATAAGCTTGACACTTTTTTGGCATTGAGACCAATGTCAGAGATAGATGCCATCAAATACGCCACTTTGCGCTTGGATGGAGTAGCACATGATTGGTGGTACCATGGTATGGTAACACTTCAGCATAATCAGGTAACAGAGTACCAGGACTTTGTGGATAGATTGGTTAAGCGGTTTGACAGGAAAGATCTTGAGGTTTACTTTCAAGATCTGGCACAGTTGAGACAAACAGGTAACTTGGAGTCCTTCATTGGTGAGTTTCAGAGATTGGCAGTCATGGTGCCCAATATTTCAGAGCGTAGATTGGTAGTTCTCTTCATAGAGGGATTGTCAGAGCCATTGAGAGGTTGGATCAAAGCCTTTGATCCTCCTTCTTTACAAGTAGCTATGAAGAAGGCATGGAGTATGGAGATGGCAACCCCATCCAATAATCGGTCACTGGAAGACTGAAGTTGGCAGAAAGCCGACCGACAGAGACCGACGTCGATGAGATATCGACTGACGACGGTGCCTGTGTGTTGACACAGAAAGGCCGAGACACTTCCATATCTAGTTTTCATTGCCAGATTAGCAAAAGCTAGGGTTTTAAGACCAGGATTTTAATATTCTTTATTTTGTATAACAGAGACTCAATCGTGTAATCGTCCAGAAGAACCAATAATGAGATCTTTATTTTTTATTGAGAGATTATACTGTGATTTGTGTATGTGTATCCGTGATCAGAGCTTTATGAGTTTATATATTCCCTATTTGAAGGGGATATTACAGTTGTTTAGAGCTTTTGTGCAGAGAAAAGAGCCCCTAAGTAAGGGACATCACAGTGGTATCAGAGCTTTGGTCTTTGGTATCATAGTTTTGTGTCTTTCATATATCTCTATTGGTAGGGGATATCACAGTGGTATTTACTTAGGGCCTTTTTTTGTCTCTACACAACTCTAATATGTAGCAAATAAAGCTCCGATACCACTGTGATATCCCCTTTCAAATAGGGAATATATAAACTCATAAAGCTCTGATCACAGATACAAACTTGCAGAATAAATTCAAATAAGCATAAACAAATCACAGTATAATCTCTCAATAGCAAATCAAGATCTCATTACTTGTTCTTCTGGATGATTACACAATTGAGTCTCTGTTATACAAAATAAAGAATATTAAAATCTGGTCTTAAAACCCCAGCTTTTGCTAATCTGGTAATGAAAACTGGATCTGGAAGGGTCTCGGCCTTTTTGTGTCGACAAATTGAGAGATAGCTTCATCCAGAAGTTATCATAGAGGTCCAGATCTAAGAGATAGCTTCATCTAGAAGTTATCACAGAATTCCAGGGTTGAGAGATAACTTCACACAGAAGTTTATCACAGAGCTTTCCAGGTATTTTCTTTATTTAGTTTTGATCCAATAAGTTATACAGAGATAGATCTTGTGTTAGAATCTATATTCGTGAGATCAGGCTGTTCAGCTATCAGGGGTTAAGAAGAGACAAGTTGGTGGCCGTACCAAGTCCGTACAGGTCCGTACAGATCTGCATCAGGCACCGACCTCGACAGAGAAAGGGCTACAGTGACCGACATCGGTCGACTGAAGACCGACGTCGGTAGAAAGCCGACCGACAGAGACCGACGTCGGTGAGATATCGACCGACAACGGTGCTTGTGTGTCGACACAGAAAGTCCAAGACCCTTCCAGATCCAGTTTTCATTACCAGATTAGCAAAAGCTAGGGTTTTAAGACCAAATTTTAATATTCTTTATTTTGTATAATAGAGACTCAATTGTGTAATCATCCAGAAGAACAAGTAATGAGATCTTGATTTGCTATTGAGAGATTATACTGTGATTTGTTTATGCTTATTTGAATCTATTCTGCAAGTTTGTATTTGTGATCAGAGCTTTATGAGTTTATATATTCCCTGTTTGAAAGGGGATATCACAGTGGTATCAGAGCTTTATTTGCTATATATTAGAGTTGTGTAGAGACAAAACCATTAAAGGACATGGGTAAAATAGCTTCATCTAGATATTCCAATTTAAAATAATTAGGACCAAGTATCTGATGAATTTTGAAAGGCCCTTTCTAAAGTAAATCAAATTTACCATGTGCTCCTTTAGGTTCTCTCCTTCTATCCCATAGCAATACTTCATCTCCTTCCATAAACTTTCTAGGTCTAGTTTTCTGATCAAAAATATTTTTAACTCTATTTTGATGAGTAGTAATATGGTCAACCAGTTCATTCCTGTCCTCTTCAATCTTAGTTAAATACATAAGTCCTTTTTCTAAAGAATCTTGAAAGTAATGATCTTTAATAACATTTTGTAATCTAGTTGTAGATAATTCTAGAGGTAATGATAGTTGTGATCCTATTCCATAAACCAGATCAAATGGTTCCATTCCTATTACTATTTTTGGGGTTACCCTGTCAGCCTAAAGTGCTTCATATAGTCTCTTATGCCAATCTTTGGGGTTATCATTTACCAATTTCTTCATGATGGATATCAGCTTTTTATTACTAGACTCTGTTTGTCCATTTCCTTGAGGATAATAATTTGATGAGTGAGAAAGAGAGATACTATGTTCTTATCAAAATGAGGTAAGCTCCATTGAATAAAAAATAGTAGCATTATCTACCACAATCTTTTGAGGAACACCAAAATGTACAAGTATATTTTCTTTGAGAAAATTACATACCACTTCTGAAGTAGTTCTCTTCACAAGGATTGCTTCAACCCATTTTATAAAATAATCAGTTGCTATTATAATGTCTGTATGACCAACACCTGAAGGAGGTGAAAGAGGACCAATGAAGTCTAATTATTATTATTTTAAAGGTTCTTCAATAATGATAGGTTTTAGAGGTAATGTTGCTAGTTGTGGTCTTCCTAAAAATAATTTGCATTTTTCAAAGTTAGCCACTCATTTATATGCATCTTTGAACATTCTTGGCCAATAATAACAATTTCTAAAGATTTTGAAAGCTATGATCGATAAAGAGAAATGTCTACCAGATGATTCACTATGAAAAAATTCCAATAGTTTGTATTATTGTTCCTTATCTACACATCTCAGAATGGTTCCATCTAGTCCCTTTTTATATAGGACATCACCCCATATCACATATTTTGTTGATTTTAACTTTTGATTCCTTTAAGGATAAATGATTGGGACAGTCTCCATAAGTAAGATAGTGTGTTATGTTTAGGAACTAGGGATCTTGTAAGCTCACCAATAGGATAGTAAGAAGTTCTTCTTCTTGTTCTTCACTTCTAGCTATCAATTTGTACAAACCTTGACCTCTAACTAATTTGGTTGGCTTAATATCCATATCGTATTCTTGAATTTTAGCAATCCATGTTGCTTTATTGTTCATCCTAACCTCTTGCTGAGTTAGAATGATTTTTACAACTGAACTAAGAATAAATATAATTGAATGAAAATGAAGTATATAATATCTAAATTGTTTAACAACCTTTACTACAGTAAAAGTTTGTTTCTCAACCAAAGAATATTTAAGTTCATGTTTCTTGAGAGGAACACTCATAAAGGCTATTGGGGCTTCTACATTTAATTAATTTTTCTATAACAAGATGCCAGACATGGTATGTTCTAAAGCATAATAGTAAATAATAAAATCTTCTTAGAAATTGGGATTTACCAAAGTAGGTGTTTGTGCAATTGCTTCTTTAATATTTTCAAATGCTTTTTTAGCAACTTCATTCCATTTGAATGCTTGTTTCTCACTCGTCATCCCCACAATATGTTTTATAATCTCAAAAAAATTAGGAATGAACCTTAAGAGAAAATTAATCTGACTAAAGAAAGACTAAACTCTAGTCTTATTAGAAGGAAGACCTAACTGTTGTATTGCTCTAACTCTTTCTGGGTCAATTTTGATTCCACGCTTTGAAACTAGGTGTCCTAATAAGTTCCCTTCTATAACATAGAAAAAGCATCTTTGTAAGACAATCTCTAGATCCTTCAGATGATATTCTCTTTTTCTAGAGAAAAGAGTCAAATCATCAAGATAAATATTAATAATTCTATCTTTCAAATCTTTAAAGGATGAATCCATCACCCATTGAAAAGTTGCACCAGCATCAATCAGATTTAAGGGCATAAAGTTATAAGCAAAATTTCCTCAAGGTTTAGTGAAAGTATTTTTATGTTGGTTAGCTATAGCTACACTTATTTAATTATAACCTGAGAACCCATCTAACATGGACATCATTTCTAACCTAGCAACAGTTTGTAAGATGTGATCCATCATAGGCAAGGGATAATTATCTTTTAAAGTAGCTTGATTCAAATTCTTAAAGTCAACACAAATTCTTATTTCTCCATTCTTTTTTTGCACTAGAACAATGTTCACCACCCAGGTGGAGTGATGAATTGGATAAATAATCATAGCCTTTAGCATCTTGTCAATCTCCTTAAAGATATCCTCAAAAACTTTTGGGTTATAATTTCTCAGCTTCTACCTGAATAGAATTGCATTTGCTTTCAAAGGGATATGATGTTGAAACTGTCCACATCTAAAATCTTTAAGGTCATCATAACACCAAGCAAAGACATCCTTATACTTAATCAATAGATTAATTAATTCATTTTTGTCATCTAAAGAACAACACTTACCAATGAAGATCCATTTGGGGTCAGTTTCACTTTCAATGTTGATTTTATCATAACCCTCTATTTTGTTAGGATTTTGGACAAGTTTGCTTTTAGTATATTCATCTTGTCTAGTGAATAAATGTTCTAGAGAGATCAGCCCTTTAGGGATTTTTTTTTCTTTTAATTGAATTACATCATCTTTTGAATTGATCCCTAGATCAGGACTAAATTCTTTACATTCTATTTTATAACCTTCAAAATAAGTCCCCAAGAACATATCAGCAATCTCCAAAAAAAAATTGATCTATTTATTATTCTCAAAAACTTGCCAATTTTCAGCATTATCTGGGACATTAGGATGATAGATTAGTTCTATTCTATATGAATCCTTTTCAAAATTAGGGTGTAGGAGAAGAAGAGACGCTGATACTACTAGAGAATCTACCTAAGTGTTCTAGTCTCTAGGAATTGCCTCAATAGAAAAGGCATCAAAACATTCTATCTCATCCCAAACTTTGTTTTTGTAATGTCTTAATCTATCATTTTTAACTGAGAAAATTCCTCTCACTTGTCTGATAATTAATTCAACATCTCCTTTTACCTTGAGTATTTTTATACCTTTTTTTTAGCTTCATTTAACCCAAGTAATAAAGCTTTATATTCTGTGGTATTATTAGTGTTTTTAAATTTAAGTTTGAAAGAGTAAGGAAAATTTTTACCTTCAAGTGAGATCAACACAACTTCTACACCTAAACTAGTGGTAGCAAAAATACCATCAAATTCCATGGTCCATAAATCATCTAAATGAATAGACTTTGGGATAGATTCTTCTTTTAAATCTTTAGAGGAGAGAAAATAGTTACCAAACTCACATTCTTCAAATAGAATCTAAGACTTAGGATCATCAGAAGGATATACTATAAACTTGTATTTAGGTTTAGGTTCTAGCTTAACTTTCTACTTTCCCACTAGAATTGTAGCTTCTGACCAATCCAATTTAATATTCCCTCCCAAATCTTTGCAAAATGTCTACTCAACAACATCCCATAACTAGCATGGATATTTGCTACCAAGATAGTCAACTTCACCTTTTTATCAGGATAGGCTGCAAGAGCAACTCATGCATCTTTAATTTGTCTGAGAAAAGAAATATATTTTCCATCCATGGAGTAACATCTACCAATTTTTTTGTAAGGGATAGGCCTAAGGCTTTGGCTACAGAAAAAGGCATTATATTATCAGAAGCACCTGAGTCTATGATACAATTATTGAGTTTATGACTATTTATGTACAAAGAAACATAAAATGGGTTGGGTTTCATATTAGCCATATAAGGAGTATCATCAAATGAATTGAGGGTCATTCTGGAAGTATGAGTAGGTGATTTAGATGGAGAATTAAATAATTGGGCAATGGGAGACTCAGTATTAACATTTAATTGACATTCAGGTTCAACTTGTACAGGACCATTTTTGACATATTTAACCAATTTATCAAGTTCTTTAGGTTTCAACCTAAGATATTTAATAGGGGATATTTGAATCTTTGTAGACTTATAAAATTATAAAATATCAAAATAAGTCTCACAATCATTTCTATGTAACAACTTACTTTCTTGTGTCTTAACATCATAAGTTTTAGTAATATGTCCCTTACCTTTAACAAGCATTTCTTGAATATTAGAAAATCTCAAATTCTTTTAACTTCTGGTAAGCATAGCACATGAAGGATCTTCAAGAGTAATCAATATTTCACCTCCTCTTTCTAAATATGAATCATATTCTAGGAAGAGTATTTTAGAGTCGTTAGGTCTTTCAAAGCTTTTTTCTTCTTCAGTAATATCCCCTAAGACATCTTAAGTAGAAGTCATTTGAGTATATCTAAGCATCTCTAGACAAGAATTTCCATCGTGATCAGTAGTTAAATGAAATACACACATGTTATTCCTTCCAAAAGGGGCTTCTATAGTCAATCTTGGTTGTGTTGATGCAAGTGGTAATGTCCTGCCAATATTTACCTATTGATTTCTCGTACCCATATCTTGTTATGGTTATTGGAATGAAGTATTAATCTTCGGTAATTTTCTCTTAAGGGTAATCATATGATTGACTATCCTTTGAAACATAGGATCCATAGAGGGTGAAGGATGAGCATTAGGTACTTGTACTTCTTTCTTCCATTTTTTGGCCATAATAAGATCATCTTCTAACTCAACTGCCAAAAAAATGTGCACTTGTTAAATTGACAATTGCACCTCTTCTAAGATGAAAACTTATATCAGGAGGTATATAATTAATAAAGAATCATTTTGATTCTCAGTAGTTGATCTTTTAGTAGTAGGAATCTTGTGCAAAATCCTTTTGAATTTGGCTATAAATTCCCTCATGGGTTCATGTATTTCTTTCTTGAGCTGAGTAAATTGAGCAAGAAGGGAATGCTTATCTTCTACACTTTTGAACCTATTTTCAAATGTAGTTTTCATATCATTCCAACTTGTGATTGAGGAATCAATTAGATGATAAAACCATTGTGCTACAATATCAATTAGAGTTTGTACAAAAAGCCTTATGGCTACATCTTGATATTATATGCCTAACACATCACATGCTACTGTAAAAGCACTTAAATGTTCCTCTAGTGATTGTCTTCCATCTCCATTAAATTTGCGTAAATTTTCCCTTGCATTTTTAGGTAAAGGATTAAGGTTGGCCCCTAAATTTAGAGGTCTTATGGCTACTCCCCAAGATTGGCCCATTGGAAGAAAACTTATGGTAGAAGGAAAGATAGTACCAAAAAGTGTTAAGGCTTGACATACAGAGGATGTAGAGGGTTTTGGAGGGCTAGGATGTCTACTTATAGATTTTATAACATGGGTAGGAATATAAGGAAAATTTAGGCTTTGCAATGTTTGAAAATTAGAATCTTCAATTCCTTCTCTTCTCAAAGACCTTGTGTATCTTCTAAAATCTAGCTTATGATATTATAATTATTAATTTCACACTTCAAGGGGTTTTAATTCCTTACTACATTTTTTTTATTATCTTCTTCTTTGCCTGAGTAACATTAATCTTATATTATCAGCTAATTCTTCTTCTTTTTCTAATATTCTACTTGCTAATCTATAATCATAAATATTATGACAAGAAAACCAAGCAAGAGTATTTAACTGACTAATTATATCTTTTTGTTCGTCTTGAAAACCAAGATTTGGTTACAAAAAAGGAATTATATTTTCATGAGGAAGCACCATTTTTGCCTCATATTAAGGTGACCAATCTATTTCATTCCCTAGTAGAGTCACCAAAAAATTGTTGGCTAACAAATTTGTCCTTATATAAAAATATTTTATTTTAACTCCATACCCTTCTCTCAAGAACAAATAAGTTGAACAACAAATGGGTGAACTATCAAGATTAGTTCCCCTCTAAATTAAGGTATAGCTCCCTTTAAAAATTTTAATAAATTTAAATATTTAGATACACTTTTAACCAGAAAAGTGCTTAAAAGTAGACTAGCATTCATACATCATTATTGTTATGAATGTTAGATTTTATAATAGCAATAGGTAATAGAATACATAGATTCTATTTTTAATAACAATTAAATAGATAAATGTATATATGTTGAACCAATAAATGATAAAACACACATAATGGATTATCTAATGGAATATTAATTACTATATGAAAGAATATTTCACATGGAAAACCTAATTTCAAATACTCAAATGCACAAATCCAAGTATGAGGTAATTAATTCTCCTTTTCATTCACAAATGAAAAACCTTTCAGACAAACATCACATATATTATAAATAATAGTGGTCTAGTTCAGAAATTTTCTCCCTCCTTTTCTTCTTCTATATTATTTCTTATATATATCTCCTTTTCTTTTTACAACCAAAAATATATATTGTTGCCTTAACTCATCCATCTTTTAAACTAAACCAGAGTTAAAGTAACTCTGACCCATACAAGATTTAGTTTTTACAAATTCAATAAAGATTAAGTTTTGAATAGAAAAGTAATTGAGTAACTAAATAAAAGATACTATGTAAGTAAAATCATTATTGAAGTGATGGACTAAGATCTCTAGATTTGTTGTATTCGGTGGGGTAGACACATTGAGCTTTCCACTCCTAAAATGTTGTAATGAAATCTTGAACTTTCAAAAGGTTGGGTATGTTGACGTGTTTTATCCTTGCTTTCCAGATGTTTTCTTCCCTCTAAATTTTTCCCATCTTCTCTGTGTGCTCTAGGAGTGTGTCAATACAGCAGCAAAGAATTGACACTATCTTTGAAATCTAAGAGAAGTTTTCAGTTGATAAGATGTCACTTTTTTTAATGATGTTAATCTTTTCCCTAAAGGACTGAATCACAACATTGATATCTTTTATTGGTTTTCCATCATCTTTTATATATTTGATATCAATACTCTGTAGATCATGCTATAATGACTAAATGAATTCAGTTATTTCCTTAATCATTTTTGGGATTTCTAATCATCTTTATCTAGATACTGAATTTCTCCATTCAAAATTTTTATTACTTGCATATAATATATCTTCATCTAGTCCTATCAAGTTCTTTTCTGATAAAATTTTTGTTATCCCATATTTTTACACCTCATCAATCTGGCTCATCACATTCATGCATTTTTCTTCATCTTTTATCCACAAAGTGTTTTGAGTATTCAAATATTCAACATTATTCATGGATAGATCATATACATTCTTCAATTTATGAATGTATTTTCTACCTTTCAATATGATTCCATTCAACCAACTTTCAAATACTCTGGTAATAATTTTACCTCTGTGTATCTAGTCCAGCATCCTTTAATTGATAGGAGATTTTGGGTCAAATGATAAGGGCATTTGGGTGATTGGTTGTGGATCTAGACTATGAATGGTGTCAATGTACTCTGCCATTGACCACACAATATATTTTAACTCCCTTTTATCCTTTACATCCTTCCAAGTTCTATTGACTATCCTTTTAGTGGATGATTCTAGATTATGCATATCTGTGGCATGTGATGCAGTCCCAAGGTCTACCTTTTCAATTGTAAAATCTTGAATAGTAAGGTCTTGAAATTCTTCATTGGTTTTTGGTTGGGCAATTTTTGCATTCTATTTCCCTGTGTTTGGGTCAACATCTACCCTGGATGTTGTTTTTAAATTTTTGGATTTAGGAGCTTTCCATAAACACTTTCTCACCATATCTTCTAAGGGTAAATAAAATGGAACTACTTTCCTTTTATGACTAATTAAACTTTCCATCCATTTAGGTGCATAGGCTAAGGATTCTTTATTAGGATTCAGTTGATCATAAGGCACAGTTAAAACAATCATCAGTTCATTAGAATCAAAAGGAATCATTATCTGTTGATTTGTACTAACCTCTTCTATCATTAGTGAATTAGATTCTTCATCACCTTTGGCTTCTTCTAAATCCCTTTCAAAATTCAAATCCACACTCACTTTTTCATAAATCTGACTCTTCTTCTTGCTTTGAGTCCTTGACCTAGTGGTACAAGGAGGCAAGGTAGTTATAAGGGCCTTCTCAAATTCTTTGATGCTAAGATCCCTTCCAGTTTTTGACTTGGAAGTACCTACATCATAGATAGTAATAGGCTGGTTAGATGAGCTTATTGGGAATGGAGATTTAATTATTGTTGTACATTGCTAGGAGACTATGTTTTGAGCTCCTCCCAGTTTTTGCTCTCTTAGCCATTTTTTCAGTTCTCCTTATTACTGGGAAGGTCTTAACTTCAATTCTATCTTCTTCAATTTTCTTCCAATGAATTTCAAGAGTATATGATTATTTTATCTATTCAAATTGAGGATTAGTCACTTATTTATGATTTTCAATAATTCCAAAAATGTCGATGTTTAATATAAGGGTAATTATCTACCCAAGGGAGAACCTGGACCATAGTTTTCTTCTAACTTTAAATTTATCTAAACAATCCTCCCAAAAATCCTCTAATTAAGATAAATGTGAAAACCCTATTCCAAGATCTAATTTATCTCTGGTAAAACCTTTGCTGTCAAATTGTGGTCTAGCTAAGAAGTATTGAAAATTGAATTTCTTAAGATCCAATTCTAAATTCAAAGCATCAGATGCTATTTTGCATGAATAAAATCTAAGTTCAATAGGAAAAGATATACCAAATTTATTCTTCATTGGGAATTTTTTATCTACATGTGCTAATTACCTATAGATTTCTATTAACACAAATCAGTCAAGAACATACCTTGGTAACCTCAATGGTTCACCATCAAAACACCCAACTTTGATATAAGTGAACCTATAAAATTGAATGAATAAACTACCATAAATATTAATTAGCTACATAGCTTCATCAGACAACCTTTCATTGATGTTGTTTGATAATTCAAAAGTCATTTTCTCAATAAAAATATCATTAACCCTTTCATAATCCTCATAGAAATTATGCATTTATAATAGTGAGTAATAATCATAAATTTTATTGTCTTCAACTAAGGGAACATGAAGTAACCCTACCCATTTTCTCATAGAAGCCATGCAATAGAGGAGGTACAAAGACATATAAAACTCTCTATTTCCCAAACAATTACTTAAACCTAGATGCAAACTTTTAGCTAAATTTTTTTGCCCAATCCAAATATTGCTCTCCCTAGAGAATCACCTGTATGAAAAAGTATATCCAATCCTCCCAATAATATGCATGAGCATTGCACTTTAGCATCTGTAGTAATACTATATTATGTTGTACTTCTGGAATCATATGATTTCTTGTTAATGGTCTTGGTAGCCTTGAACCTCCTTTTTGGAATTTTAAGATCTGATTCCTAGTAATCACACTCTTGTAAATTGCTTTCTTTAATGAAAAAACCATATGAAGAAGTAATACTAAGGTCAGAGTATGGTTCCTTGGGAGGAATTCTCATTACATACATTAGGGTTTGTCTATTAATATATAGTAAAACATTGCCATATATAGTCCTGATGCATCTATTTTTAGGTTCATATCTATTCATGCATTTAAGGACCAATCCAAGGCATTGGATAGCCATGGGAAAGGCCACAACTTCAACTAAACCACTTTCTATAATTTTATACATCATAGGGTTTGACACAAGATTTTTATCCCTTAAAATATTTCAAATAATATTAGACTAGAGAAGTGTCCCTGATTTCAGGTGGAGAACATATGAGACTAGGGCCATGCGTGTAATCAAGACAAGCCAATTTCATGGCTACAGGTCAGAGAATATAATTAAAAGAGAATGTTTTGAATCTTTTTTTAAATAATGCCATAAATTCAAAAGGATCCTTCTTTCCAACCAAGTAAAGGAACCATCTTATAGTAAGAGTGAAACTCACCTTAAATTTATCTAAAATCACTATAAATTCAAGCAATCAAATATCTTATACCACCTGTGCTATTCTCCTTTGTATCACCCAGTATGCTTGTTTGCTAAATTTGAATTATTCTCTCTTGATACAGATATTAATCAAGATTGAATAATTAAATCAAAAAAATACGTGCTAAACATGCTTGATAAGATATGCATTCTAACATATGCATTAATGGCAAGCATATTTTATGTGAGATTTTGATGAGTAATTATTATTTGTAAACTCATGTAAATTCAAAATTTTGTACCTTATAATGAGATTTGGATATATTTTCCTCTAAATCTCCCACTAATTTTAACTTAGAGAAATCCTCAAGGCAAGATGAGAGTATAGCCATTGAACCATTGAACTTCTGAAAATTATGGTTTGGCTTCAAGGTTTAATGATACGAAATAAAATATACATACTGACCAATAGTCACATGAATTTTCTAGAAATTTTTGAAGTTTGAAACATTGAACCATTGAACTCTTTTAACTTTAAGAAATTTAATTGTTGTACTCTTTGAAATTTAAGACATTGAATCATTGAAATTTTGAACTCCGAAAAAGGTTTCAAGTTCAATTGGAAGGTTCAAAGACATAATTGAAATATAAAGGAACAAACAGTTCACTTTGAGAAATATTAAACCATTAAACCATTGAACTTCGCTATGTAGGTTCAATCAGTAGGTTCAAGCAATAGGTTCAAGTAGTAATTTAATTCATATAAGGGAACTGAGTGAACATGAGTCTTTACGAAACATTGAGTATTGAATTATTGAACCGTTGAACTCTTTGAATCATTGAACTTATTGAACTTTTGAACTCTGAGAAAGGTTCAATTTCAAAGGTTCAGTTCTTTTAGAAATTTCACATACAAGAAATGATAGGTAGATGAACTTTCTTAAATAAAGTGTCAACTTAATGAACAAAGGTATGACCAATAAGGGAAAATAATAAGTCAACTATTTCTTAAGGAGAGTACATGAAAAATTGTATAAGGGTGACTCAAAAGCTAACAAGTTCTTAGGGGGAAAAGATTTGTATATAGAACAATCCCACTCATTAAGGTAGGTGATAATGGAAGAATCATCTTAGTGTTGGATGGTGTGAATAGTGGGTGAATCAAGATCAATCATCTTAGGATAGATGAGAGTAAAGGTTTTAGTTTGGCCACCTTATTGATAGGTCATTGGGCATAAGCTAATGGTATTGATAACAAAAAGTTAGATGGTATGATGTTAGAGTCTTTAGATTGGGAAGATGAACTTGGTGAGGATGGAATCTCTTCCCTAGGGGTAGAAATGAGTTTTAGTGAGGTGGGTTCTTCTATTGGTTTTAACCTAAGCCTAAAGAACTCATGAGATTTATAAGTTTTGATAATGGGTAATTTGTGAGGTCCTTATTTGTAAAGGCCCATACCAAATCCTTTCCAAGCATAGTGATGAAGATAGGTTTTGGCAAAGGCTGGATTGCTTAGATAGGAGAAATTGAAAGTGAAAGGTTGAATATATGGAGTGGTGATAGGAGTGAGGATTGGTCGATCAAGTCCCCCATAGTCAAAATTTATTCAACTATTGGGAAGTCCAAAGGGGATGATGGTTCCTATGTTGGGGTCATAAGAAGGGTCATTTTGAAGGTTCCCATATTCATGTAGAGTGGGAAAAACATATAAAGCTAAAAGTCAATATTCCCCAAGGGAGATACATTGGAAATTTTGTGCCAAGGAATCCTCAATGGAAATTTGGGAAGAAGAGATAGATACATTGGTTGAGGCTTTATCATTGTTGATGGTAGAAGCACTATGGGTCATGGTTGGTGGTGTAGTTGTGTTAATGGGGTTGGTTGACTGTGTGGGAGATGAATGTGGAAGAAGGACATCTTTAGGCCTATAGGTCATGTTGCAAGATGTAAAAGGATTGGGATTAGTGTTGATGGTTATAACCTATCCCTCATGTTTGAATTTGACATAAAAGTGTAAAGTAGAGGGGATACAACTCATACCTTAGACCCAAGGGCATCCAAGTAGAATGTTATATTGAAACTCACCCTCTACAACATAAAATATCTCAATAATGGTGTGAGGCCCCAAGTTTATTTAGAGTACAATGGTCCCTAAGGTAGTGTCCATTATGTCATTAAAGGAGCAAAAAACCATTATGCTTTTAGCCATAATGTCTTTTGTTAAATGTAGCTGATTGAAAGCATGGGAGGAGATTACGTTAATGTTATATCCTCCTTCAATCATCACCTTTTTGATGTGGGTGTGATTAATGTATGCAGTGATAAAGAGAGGAGGGTCAGATTCCTCAAAATGGGTCAAAGGTATCCCAAAATCTTGGAAGGTAATGATGGTATAATGTTGGAGGGTTCCAATAAAGGACACAAGAGGTTGAGGGTAATCTAGTTATACCTCAATATATTATAAATCTTATATTACTGCTTGATAATGATGTTGTGAGGTGTTGATCAATTCATAAAGGTTAATCTTCATCAGTGCTTGGTGAAGTTGCTTCAACATAGGTTATTGAATGGATGTAGAAGAGTTGGTGGGAGTTACACCTAAGATAGATATTCTAGGTCTAGGTGAATGAATATATGGTGGTGTTAATATTTGAGCTTGGAAGGCTAAGGGTCCAAAAGATATGTCCATGAAATGGATCCATGGGCTCTTTTTTTACCTCATTATTACACCCAAGATTGGGTAATCATCTAAATGGTATGGATAATAGGATCAGTCAAGATAGGTAATTTATTTGGTTCTTCCACCTCATTTTGAGATGAAATTTAGAGACCAAGTATAGGTGGGGTTAGTAGTTGGATCAGTTGGGTTGATGGTTGGGTTGGCTAGGCTAGTAGTTGGATTGGCTAGGCTAGTGAAGGTGGTTAATCCAATAACAGATCATCCTCATCATATAGGCTATAGACAAGGGATTTGAAAGCTTTATGATTCTCTGTATCATGTCCTAGTGTCCTATGATATACAAAAATAAAAATATCATTAAACTAGTAGGGTTTGGTATTAGAAAGGGTAAATGGCTTGATGGGTAGAAACTTGATGGAAAAATTTTACAAAAACCTTTATAAAATAACTGCATAGGATTCATTTAGAGGTTTTGGGGGTGTTACAATGATTTTTGAAGAAATAGGAACCTTTTTAGGTGTGGACTTGACTTTAGAAGGGGTAGGTGGTTGAATGACTTTGTTAGATGGTTTGGGTTGGGTTGGTTTATCCATGATTGAGTTATAGGTGGATGGTTTCGAAGTAGAGGATGAGGGGTTGATAATAGATGAGAAAGTGGAAGTGGATAAACTAGATAATAAAGATGAAAAATTTGATAGCTTAGGTTGTACAAGGATAGGCATAGAAAAGGGCATTGGTTTAATTGAAGTGGAATAGGTGACTGGGATGGTGGAAGGGTGAGATCCCAAAATAGATGGTAAATGAGAAGGAGGTAGCATAAGTCAAGCTTGATGATGAGGTTTAGGAAACTACACCCTTTAAACCTTCTTGGTTGGTGGTTTTTGAGGTGAACTAGAAGGGGTTAGATCTAATTTTATTGGTAGATGGGTGATGATAAGTATGGGAAAGATAACCAGATTCTTGGTTGGTCTAGCAAAAAAATTATGAGATGATCTAGGTAGACGTGGGTGATATGATTCTCTCATGTCTTGAGAGAAAGAAATGTTTGATTATGGGGTGATACTAGGTTTGAGGGTGGATGCCAATAAGGTTAAGGGTTTATCTCTATTTTAGTATGGAATCCCTAGATGGTGCTAAAAGGTGGCTCTATCTAGGTTAGGTTGTGAGGCAAATTCTAAACTTTTCACTAACCAATAAAAGGGATTGTAAATGGGTTTGGTTCCCTGATAAATTATTTCAAATGTTAATCCCTTATGTGAGGAAGAAGGTAGGGTTCCTTCATCTTTACTTGAGCTATAAGGTTCTAGAATCCCTAGTTGGGTAAATGAGGTAATGGCCACTTATGGGGTGATTAGGAGAATAGATGGTTATTTGATTGGGGGTGTAGGTATGGTCCTAATTTATTCTTTCGCTAGGGTATCCAAAGAAAAAGAGGAGGATTCAACCATTCCATTTGGTGGGGTAAAAGAAGAGGTGGTTAAATCAGTGGCTTCTTCCATGAAAGGAGAGGTGGCTATGGGTATGGTTTGATCAAGCAAAGACATGAGCGCTATAGATTTTTGTATTTGGGTCTATGAAGGGGTAAGAGGTGAACTTGTTTCTTCCATAGGTGAGGTTGGAGAAGGAGTGATAAAAGTGTGGGGATCATCCACTATGGGCTGATTTATGATGATTTTTATTGTGTGTGCCTCATGGGATGATGATGGTCTAGAGTTATTATTATGGGGTTGGGCCAATGGAGTATGATTAGGAAAAGGTTTATGAAAGATATCAAGAGAATGATTAGGAGGTGAATTAAGGTTGTCAAATGATAATTGACCATTGTCAATCAAGTTTTGGATGAGGATTTCAAAAGTGTTACACCATTCTATGTCATGTCCAATGACTCAATGGAAATCATAATGGTCATTTTCATTATACCACCTAGGCACAAGGTGAGAGGGGTCAAATTGTTGAGGTGGCTTGATTGGTAGAAGTTGAATAAGGTTAGATTTTAGTAGTTTTTCCAATATAGAGGCATATGACTCTCCTATAGGTGTAAATTACTTAGGAGGAACCCAATTTTGATTTTGGTTTGGTGGGTAAGAAGGGTTGGAAGGAGTGGTTTGATGTGGTTGGTTAAAGGACAAAAGTGGGTAGATTTTAATACAACCAAGTTTGCAAAAGCTTTGGATTTAGGACTGGGTTGGTTGGTTGTCTTGATAGAAAAGGGATCATTGGGTTTGAAAGTGGAATTATTATTTCACAATTTTAGTTTACCCTCATCTATGGCACAATTTTAAAATTTGCATGCCATTGTGAATGCTTCATCCAAGGTTCTAAATGTTTACACCTAAAGGGTGGAATAATTGTGTTTTATATATCCCCTAGAAAAAATATTGATAAAATCTACTTGGGGTAATGAAAAAGATAATTGGTTAATGAGACCTCACCATCATGCGATCAAGTTAGTGATCAATTCATCATCAAACCAATTGATATAATAGAGGTCTGTTATGGAGACCTTCTTAGATATGTTAATTGAAAAGTGTTCTAGGAATATTTGGGCTAATTATCCAAATGCGAAAATGGAGTGTTTTTGAAGAGAACTATACTAGTCAAGGACTGGTCTAGACAAGGACATGGGAAACATTTAGAGGAGGAGAGCATTATCATGTGTGATCAAATAGTAAGAATGGTGAAACACCCTCAAATGCTATTGAAGATCTTCCTTACCCTAAAATTCCCATTGAGTTAGATAAGCATGGATTGAAATAGATGGATTGATTGGCTCATTGCAAATTTGATCATGGGATAAAATATTATGAGACCTAGATATAGAGGATTCAAGATGGGTCATTTTATGCATGAGCATCTTGATCAAATTTGGTTGGGGTTGGGAAGCTACGTAATTTGGTGGAAAGTTTTGTTTTGGTTGGGTTGTAACAATAAATGGATATGTGGTAGGAGGTATCAATGAGGCCACATATTGGTATGTGGTTATTTGAGGTTGGGATAGTGCCCCATATAGGCTAGTGCGTGCAAACGATTGGGTAGTAGGGGAAATATATCCCTATGGGTTGGGAATATATTAGTAAGTGGTGATGGGTAGCTATTAAGGTGTTGATAGAGGTTGATATAAAGGTATGCTAAGATTAGTTACAGGTGGGATAAATACATATGAAAGAATAAAAGAACTAGTTGGTTATTATTGTGTAGTAACTCGAGTGCTAATAGATGGGAAGGTTTGGGGTATGGAAAGTACTAGATTATAAAATGGGGTTGAAGTGGGTGGAGTGGTTGAAATATGGGGAATGGTAGAATTTGGCGTAGAAGACACTAAAATGGATGATGGGGTATGGGTAACAAGAGGCAATGTCAATCCTATGGTCGAGGTAGGGGGTGTTTGACCATTATTTGAAACATTAGATGGGATTTGGGTGTTACTATTAGATGGTTTATTGGTAGAGGATGAAGCTTGGGTCATTATGGGTTGAGTGGAAGTGACACTAATCATTAGGTAAGAAGGCATACCCAAATTTGGCTCTATATGAGGGACCAAGCAATGGGGGTATGGTTTGCCAAAGTAGTGAGGTATTTTTGAAAGGCAACTTATTTATGGTCCAAAAAGGTAAAAAATTATGCATCAACCTCAAGAATAGTTGGAGGTATGGTAGGTGGAGGAGAATGGTGAGGCAAAGCATGGGGTGATTTATCTGCATCTGAGGTATAATCCATGGATGGATATGAAGAAGAAGATGGTGGTTGGTTGTTTAAATTCCTTAGTTATTGTCTAGTAAATACCATATGAGAAATCAAAAATGGATAATGAACCTCTCACCTCAAACAATGAGCAAACAAAAAAAAATCCCAAAGCAACAAGGCACACACTAAAAGTGCAATTAATCCTAGGGTTCATTTTAAATCACTTTTGGGTTATGCCTTAAAATGTGAAAGAATAAATTAGCTTATAAGTTGAGTACTAGAAGAAATTTATAAGGATGGTTTTGGGTAATATTTTTATGCTCAAAAAATCTACATTAGACTAAGTATATGGCTTGGTACTGGGGGCTTACTCCCCACACTTCACAAACCCAAAGCCAAGTTGGGCTACTTAGCTAATAGATACCATTTGTCTAGAGTTTATAATCTATGAGAGAATGGAGTGGGTCATCCCCTTGGTGATGAAATCCAAGTGAGATCACTAGGTAGGGTAAGGTGATCCAAAGGGTAATGAAATCCTAGTGGGCCTTGTCTCAAGTAAGTTTTGATGTTTAATTTTGTGTGAGTGGTATGGTAGTGTAGCATATGTGTGTTATTATTAATTCATAATGAATTTAGTTAATCTAGGTGAGATAAGATTTAAGAAGGTAAGATAATGAATGCACTTAATTTTAACAAAATTAAATTTTTGATGTCTTTGCATGCAAATAAGGAATAGCTAAAATGCACTTAATTTAGGATGAAAATGTAACCTATCCAAAAGATGGAAACTTTTTTTTGTTTCTTTTTTATTTTTAGAAAAGAAAAGAAAGAAATTTCTATCTTTTGGAATTTAGAAATAACAAAAATACAAGAACATGGATTTTCACTAATGCAACTATATGCCTAAAAAGAAATACAAACCCAGAAAGGGTCCCACTAGGTGTGCCAGATTGTTTCCTACTATTTCTCACTATACTTATAAACTTTAAGAAAAAGGAAAGAAAAAATAAATGAGGGTTGTGTAATTGGTTAAATGTTGCACTCATTAATGACCAGACAAAGTAGGAGCTCCTTTTTGGTGAGGAAGGACTACCTACAATAAGACTTCACTAAACCAACTTGTTTATTAGATGAGTATGAAGGGTAGATTGCCTAGAAACATGCTAGATCCAAGAATCAAAAGCTCCTTTGGATGGATATCAATCCACTCCCATAATGATAAAAATATTTTGACAATAGAAATAAAATATGATAAGTTGATAAGAACATAAATGCTTATGTAATAAATAAGTAATGTACATGTTCAATATGATATAAAAATATAGCATAGTAGGTCAATTCCATGCTAAAGTGGGTCATGGTCTAGTTTAGAGAATCTAAACATGATTTTTAGATAGTTCAAAATCAAAAAGAGGGCCTAATGGGGTGTGAGGAGGTAAAAAATAACAAGCTATTATTTGGTATAATAGGTGATTGGCAATGGTCAAGCCAACTGACTGTGGTTAGTTTGACCATCAATAGTTAAGTGATCTGTGATGGTTGCTATAACCATTAATGGTTACAATAACTAGCTAAAGTTACCTGTGGGAATGTGGTAGGATATTGAAGTGGAGTTGGAGGGAGGGTGGTTAATGAATAGAAGGTTTAATATGGATTTTGAGAGTGAAGGGTAATGTGTAGGTGATCTGATCAAGATAAAAAGACTTAATGAAGAAATGAAATGTAAGAAACAAAAAAATAATACATGTATGATGTAAATTGGAGACTAGTGACAAGCTGAATGAAATTAGATAACATAATAGTACTCTAGCCTTTAAAATTCATGTGGATGGAGTTTTAGGGTCTGGGATGCCTGCACAAAGAAAACAAGAGAGTTTGGATGCAGTTTTTGGATACTTTTATCTTTCAATAACCCTTAATTTATAACACAAACTTACTAAGTGAGGAGGAAGGGATTTTCCAAGTTGTTCTGGGATAAAGATGCCAATTCAAAGAGATGGTAAGCTAGAAGGTTTACATGGAAAAGTTTCTATTTTTCCTATGTTTATCTTGCTTACAATTAGAATTTCTTATTTTATAAGCTTGGATACTTAACTGTCGATGGTCAAGATAACCATCGATGGTTAGGATGACCATCAATGGTCATACCCTAAATCACAAAAGGGTGAAATCAAGTTCTAAGTTAAGGTATTACAATGTTTATCCAATGTGTCCTAGGTGTTTTAATGAATGTTGAATTAGAAGAGGTGTTTTAAGGGTGAGTTACCTATGTGAATAGACAAATAAAGGTTGATATTAAGTCCAAGGTAGTTTGACATAAAAATTTGGTCAAGGGGATGTTTTTGAGTGTCTACATTTGTGAGGTACAAACCTGACAAAGACTACCAACCCTCACTAGTCAAGCATTAACTCATATAGACCGTTAGTAAGCATCAACTTGCAAGGAAGCACCAACCCCCTAGGTAACTCAACACCAAATTAGATAATTGTAACATTTTATCACCTTTGGACACCTTTTTCTCACTCAAATCATGATGATCACCAACTTTTGCTCTTCATACTCTTCTATCTCTCTTAAACAATCTATTAAGCCTCTTCACTCAATAATCCCTCTCCTTGGTAAATTTAGGCCATATTACCTTGCTCAGTATCTATATAATTACTGTTATAAATTTATGATATGATCAACACACCTATTTTATGGTCTTCAATCCCTCTACCTAGTTTCTAATATTTTAAATCATTTGTTAATGTCCTCAATATTCTAACTAGTCAAATTAGGCCTATTAGACCTTGTTTTTATACTTGACTCTTGCTCTCACCCATCTTGGTCAGCCATAAGCCTTTATATACTTGAATAATCCTTGGGATAGATAAAAACATGTTTCATAATTGAAACAACCATTACGTAGGTTAGTTACCTCCCTTAAGGACCAAAACCACCATTAGGCCTAATAGAGACCTAATACAATTATGCCTTCTCAAAGCACATGTTTCACATTGAATACTGACTAATAGTCAATTAACAATTAGATATATTTCTATTGATCAAAACCAATAGAGTTACCATATACCTATACCTTCTACTTCATTTAAATATCAACTTGAGGATGTAGACTTGATAAGATGATGTCACTGTATGTGTACACTCAATCTTCTAATTTAACCTTTTGCCAATTATTATCTAAGATGTTGAAGTCATGAAATAAATTAAATTATAGAATTTAAATATAAACATAATACTCTAAAATAAATGCTTATACATTAGAATCATCCTTAAACAAATATAAGCAATAATGTAGATCACACAATTCAAAAATAAAACACACAATGCATAAATAAATCAAATAACATGCTTAGTTTTTTAAATGGGTTGGATTGTTGTTGTAGACTTCCAAAAGGGACCCTTATTCCTTATAAATTTAGTTTCAATCCTTCCTCTCACAACACTAAATTGAACTTAGAAATGTTTGTTCATATTAATAAAAAATGTAGCAATGAATTACTGCAAGAAATTATAATAACAGTTGCTTGACAAAATGTACTTTTGATAATATCTAATCAACATCTACTATATCTCAAATCTATTGTTACACATATATATATAAATATACCATAGATGATATTGTTTTATACAAAAAAAATATATTCTAATCTAAGATACATTCAACTTATGATAACTAAAATTGACTCCTTTTGATAAAGTCATCTTTCATGTAAATTCTAAAATATTACTGTAGGACAAACAAAATTGTTTTATTCTTCAACCACTTCCTTGTTGGGCTCTAGGGAGGTTATTGTTATTTTTTTGATTCGATTGAAAGAGGAATCAAAATCTGTTTATTCACGACTTTGGTTATGCAGTGGCTATAAGATAGTCTGAGTAATGAGACTCATTTGTTGCAGGATGTTCCATGGATATACCTATTTATCCAAAACATCCTTAAAACATATTATAGAAAAAGTGTCCTAAAGCAATAAATAACTATCATATATTTAATTCCAATACATAATTCTAACTATTCAAAGAGTATAGAAACATAATTCTATTTTCAAGATTATGGCTATATGTGGAAGGAAACTTATGGGAAAGCATTCAAAATCATGGTTAATTAGTAGGATGATTGAAATAGATGAGGACAATAACATAACATTTATAGGTCTCATCACACCTCCAAACTTACGACCTTGCTCAACCTCAAGCAACAAACTTCTTCATTCCCATTTCACAAAGAACTCTAAAATCCATGGGATCTATGGCACTACTAAGAAGGTAAGCATAAAATCCATGTATCTATTTAAATAATTGTGATATTTTAACCTCCCTAACTTCATCTAATGGGGATTTATCTTACTAATATGGAATAGGATACCAAAATAGAATGGGCTAGAATTTGAGGTTGAACAATTGAAATCCCATTTCACATGCAAGAAGAATATATTTTATGATCCTATTAAATGTTGTCTTTACGTTAAAAGGGGAATATGGATCTCTCTTTTCTAGTGCAGGATTGAGTTCATTCCATTGTTTATTATAGGATTATATTGCAAAAATACCAATAGAAATTATCAATCCTAAATAAAAATCTTGGGCTTCTTCACAATTCTATGTAAACCAATCTCTAACTTTTTTCTTCAACGTGATATTATCCCATTCAGTCAATACAACATTAGGTGCTATTGATTCTCTCCTGATAAGTATCTAGCTTTCATTCTTCTTTTTCCTATATTCAACTACTTCTCTTCCTCTTCTTTTCTCATTCAATAAATATGATGAAAATTTATTTATTTGGACATCTCCAACATATAGATTAAGGTTTCACTCTATGTCATTAAGGACATCATAATTATGAAGGTAGAACTTGCACAATTGTGCTTATTCTTCTAATGAACTTTCTCTATACATATAAAATAAGGAGAGGGGTTCAATGACTTCATGTGGCATGTCACAATAAATTCTCATAAATTTGAACTTATGCCATTTCTCCTCAAGGTAGACTGAATAAACTCTTGTAGGAGGCCTATATTCAAAATTATCTTGGGTAAGACCAGCCATATATTTAATTTTATACTTCATTTTGGATAATCTCTCATACTTTGACTTATTCTCTTCTTTCAATTTCTTATTTTTTTCTTAATTCCTTCATAATTTCAGACTAACTATCCATCCAATTCATCAATTTAGAATATATTTTAAATGAAGAATGATACCTAAATTCTTGGGTCATTGTAGGTTTTTCCTATTGATATATCTCTATAAAAGGTTGTGAAATAATGACTGTAGGATGGTATTCGATAGAGGGGTACAACTAAAAATATATTACAAGTGCATCCAATCCTCCTCCAGAATGATCCTATAGCTACTTTTTTAATCACTTTATTTATTATAGAGCTTATTCAAAAGTGGGAAATTCCATTTGTATAGTAGGTTACTCCAATTTTTTTCTACTTCCTCCAACATTGGTTCCTCATGTAATTCTTCAAGACTATGCTCTACTTGTTCTACCTCCTGATTGTATTCTAGAGAACATTCTCCTTTGTTTATTTTATCCTCTATAGATTCATCATTGCCAGCAGTCTATTTTTCTCTAGATTTTTCATTAAATTCAATAATAGAAGAAAGTTTAGTTCTCATTTTGCTTCTCAATCTATGAGATCTATAAGGATTAGAGGTTTACCTTGGCCTTTTTGGGAGAAGGTGGAAATTCCTCCTCATATTGCTCTGAATCAGGCTAGAGAATGAGTTTCTTCCTTTTTCCTCTAGATTACCTATTCATGCAAGTCATGTATTCAATCCTTGCTATAGGTTATTATGTTTCTATAGGAATATATTTTTTTTTAGGTTCTTATGTGGCTACAGGAAGGTCTCCTTCTATAGATTCTTGTGGATCTATAAGAAGAGGTTCTTCTGATCTTTGTTCCTCTACCTCCAATTCCTCTTCTATTTCATTTCCTTCTCTATCACTTTCTATTTACTGGTACTTAGGTAAATTCTTCCCAACTTATGTTGGCTCTAGTATTTTTCAAATAGTCTTGAATAATCAACTGGATTAAACAATTGTGGGAAAGAGCTTTGGAATTACCTTTTTAAAATGCCTCTACCATTTCTATGATCATGTTGAGTAATAAGTTGGGGATGTTTATATCTATACCATGATGTAAATAATTCATGAAATTGAAGTAAATTCCATGAAACATGGAATACCTCCCCTCACAAGTGAAATATTTGGAGACAAATTCAACAAATTTGACCCATCATCCTAATAAGGATAACTATGTAGTGCCCTACTTTAAAATTTCTAGGATTTTATTTCCTCTAACAAATTTTTGCATCTCTACCTTGGCATCAAATGTGTCTTGGAATGCCTCCCCTATCCATAAAAAATACTATTACTCTACTAATGATAGTCTCTGTTAGATTTATATCCACTCCTCTTATTATTGTTAGGTTTTTATGCAATGAGCCAAAAAATTATTCTACAATTCCATTATCCAGGGCCGACATCCTCTCAAAATATTTTCCCCATCCTAAATTCTAGAATAGGGATAGAATGTCTAATATATTGGTTAAATGAGTGATATCAAGTGGTTCATGTTTAAGTAAGTCCCCTCCCATATTGCGAGATGAAATTTGAGTTATAGGTCTGTGTTCTTACAGTAAGGGTTTGGTGGCTTTGGCAAAATGTTTACAATTTTTGCTTTGGGAGTGAAATAATCCATTTGAATTATGGAAAATCTCCCCCCAAACTTAAAATATCACTTTTCCTCAAGGGAAAAAGCTAACATGCAAAAAATGGCTCGTGGTAATACCATAAGGTGGTGGAAATAGTGCATCAAAGGTCACTTAAATCAGCGAAGGAAAATATATGGTGAGCTGGCATGATAAGGAGAAGATATGGGAGTGGTAATAACATTAAGAACCATCATATCTACTAATAATTAAAATATATGACATGAAATAAATATAAAATAATTAACTTGTTACTTATAGGAATACCTTTCATTAATGCACAAATGATGATTTGAAGTGATGGTTTGTCATATGTTGACATCATTTGATTAGGATAAAAATGCTTTACGTAGGATGGAATGTAGGATAGAAGGATAAGAATACATCCTATAGCAATAAATTTTTCTTGTAGTAACAAGTTATATCCTAAAATAATAAGTTGTATCATGCGACAATAAGTTTTATCTTACAGCAACAAGTTTTATCATATAGCAATAAATTTTTCATTCTTTATCAAGAAGGAAAATGTATTTCTACTCCAAGGGAATGAATTTACAATTAAAAACAAATGAAAATAAAAAAATTATTGTAGTAGTTCTCTCTCTCTCTCTCTCTCTCTCTCTCTCTCTCTCTCTCTCTCTCTCTCTCTCTCTCTCTCTCTCTCTCTCTCTCTCTCAATGAATGTTGATTAACTAGTGACCTAGTTTTTTGAGACATCTATTAGCAATGCTTGAAGGTTTTCAGTACTAAATTTTTTGATTCTTGTTTTAGATTTTTTGGTCCAAAATCAATTGGAATAATAGGAAACAAATATTTAGGATTTTATTTAGCCTAAACTAATCCATTTTGAATGACTTATTCTTGGCTATAGGAAGATTTATTACTCATAGAAATTATTAGAGAAAGATTGACAAAAATACCCTTCGAATGTAGGAACAAATTGATTTGCATCATGAAGAAGAGATGGATGTTGTTCTTTAAAATATTTACGAGTGAGATTTTCCTTAGGAAATGGTTTCTTATATATCTTGATATTCTAGCTATTAACAAGTAGTCAGAACTGAATGGAGTCAATGGTCATGAGATTTACATCTTTATGTCAAAAAATTATTTGATCTCATAAGGCCCAGCCATCTAGAGTATAACTTTCCTTTATGATCCTTATATTTAGAGTAAAAAATGAGTGCCCAGTCACCATGTTAAAAATTATTAGTCTTGATGTTCCTATAATGCCAACCCACATGTTGTCTTTGCACTATTTTAGTGTCATGAAGTGCTTCCTTTCTTAGTTTATAAAGTGCATTTATTTGCATGATCCTATCATGTTGAGCTTGGGAAATATATAATCCAAAATCAAGTGTTATCCTTAATATTTTATGTTCAAACTCAATGGAAAAAATAGGCTTTTTACCATAAACTAGTTCACATGGAGTGAAACTAGTTTTGGTCTTTCAGGGGAATCTATAAGCCTAGATTTCTTCTAGAAGATGAGTTAAAAAATATTTTCTATGTAGGATAATAGTCTTAGTGAGTATATTTTCCAATTCTCTATTTATCACTTCTACCTGACCATTTAACTTAGGATAATAAGAGGTAGAATTTTTGTGTCTGATTTCATATTCTTTTACCAAGGTAGCTATGAGGTCTGACGTGGACTATAGGCCTTCATTTTTTACTATTTATCTTGGTACTCTATAACAGGTGAAGATTTATTCATAAAAGAACTCAAATAATTTCTCATCTCGAGCATGGGTTAAGGATTTAACCTCTACTCTTTTTGTGACATAATCAATACACACCAGTATATATTCCTTATTATTGGATTTAGGACCAATGGGACCTACAAAATCTAGTCCCCATTTATCAAAGGGTTCTAGAACCAGTTGTGGATGTAATGTTATTTCATCAGAGCCAGTGGGTTTTCCCATATGTTGGCATTAATCATCTCGATAGGTATACATCATGGCATCCTTATACAAAGAAGGCCAATGATATATAATAGTGAGTATTTTCATTGTAATATGTTTGGAAGCAAAATGAACCCCATATGGTTCATCATGGTAGGCTTTGAGAATGTCATAAGCTTCATCTTCTCAGATACATCTTCTCATAACTAAATCTAGTCCAGTGACAAAGAGAAATCCTACAATCTAGGAACAATTTATACTCTTTTGGATCAGATGTTATTTGTCCCTAGGTGAAAAATATTGCGGTAGTGATCCTATAGTAAGATAGTTAGCAATATCTATGAATGAGAGAGATTGAATTATTATAATAAATAAATATTCATTAGGGAAAGAATCATAAAAAATAGGACTATGCTCATCATTTTTCTATCGAGATAGAAAATATTCTAATACATTATATTTACCTAATATATCCTCAATGGTAATACCAAACTCTTGCATAAAAAACAACCAATGAATTATTTTATCTATTACATTAGGTTTGTTAATTAAATAGCTAATTGTTTCATGATTACTGTGGATGAATACTTGGTAACCTATAATTTAGTGTTAAAATTGATTTATGGTATAAATGATGGAAATAAATTATTTATTTATTATAGTGTATTTGAGTTTAGCCCCTTGAATATTCTTGTTGATAAAATAGATTGTATAACTTAGGGATTCATCTTTTTGGCTAAGGATAGCTCCTAGAGTGGTTTCAGATGCATCTATGTGGATGTGAAAAGGATTCTTCCAATTAGGCCCTCTCAAAATAGGATTTTTTATGAGAAGGTCATTGAGTTGTTGAAAGGTAGTTTAACAATCATTAGTCCATGTAAATTTAACATCCTTAGCAAGCAATCCAAATAATGGGGTGGTAATTTTACTAAAATATTTGATGAATCATCTATAATAACAAATATGTCCTAAAAATATTCTAATATCTTTTTGATTCTTTGGTGTGGGTAGATCCTTAATGATACATATCTTTGTTGGGCCAACTTGAATTATAGCAATGGATATTTGATACCCCAACACAATCCCTTCAGTCATAAGCATGTAACACTTTTCATTAATAAAAGATAATTTATGGTCCTAGCAACATTGAAGAACTTTCTCTAGGTTGATGATCATTTCTTTGAATGTCTACCCATAGATAGTGAAATCATCCATGTAGATTTCAAAATAGTCATGGGAGAGAATAGAAAATATACTCAAAACAACCTTTTGAATAGTAGCTAGGGTATTGTAAAGACCAAATGGAAAGACATGATAGGCATAAGCTCCCCAAAGGTAAGTAAATGTGGTTTTATCTTGGTTTTAAGGAGTAATTTGTATCTGATTATAACCACTATAGCCATCTAGGAAGGAAAATTAGTTTTTCCCTACTAATATATCCAGCACTTGATCAATAAATGGAAGGGGAATGTGAGCCTTCCTAGTAGCAACATTCAATTATTGATAGTCAATGAAAATATGTCATTTTACCCCTTTCTTAGGGGCAATAACTAGGGGAGAGACTCATTGGCTATCCAAAATACGATAAACAAATCCTAAATCCAAGAGTTTTTGTAACTCAATTTTGATAATATGTTTAGCTACAAGATTCATTTATATTGGGGTTGGAAAATAGGTTTGTATTTTTATTTAATGTAGATGTGGTGCATGCATAAATCTAGGGGTATTCCTCTCGTGTCATGGAAATACCAATAAACTATTGTTGTGTGATTTCTCAACATTAAAGTAACTAACTTTCTTGCTTGGTTGTTAAATAAGTGTTGATGTAGAGATGTTTTTTGGGTAGAATGTCTATTTGCTTTGTTAAATAAAGCATGGTTTCTATGTTGGTGATTAAAGGAGCATAGTTGCATTGATGGGGAAGTAATTGATAGAATGTCCATATGTCTCTTTTGGTTTTAGTAAGATCATTCTCAAGAAATATATTTTGAAAAGGGAATGGTGTACATTCCAATAGGTTGGTGGCTACATAATCCTATTGATAGGTGTTTTTTAGGATAATGATAAGGATAGTGTATTATTATTATGCCTAAAAAGATAGAATCCAATTAATTATGTAGAGATTTTTCAAGGAGATAGATTATTCAAAGTCAGCAATCCAAGGGTTTGGGACATTATTTTAGGAAGGCTGAGCTGGTGGATAAAGAACCAATTTCTTGGTGGTTTTTATTGGAAATTAGCATTTTTATTGACCTATAGATAATAAAATAATCAACAATGGCAAACCATGGGTGGAAAAATATGAGAGGGAAACCCCCTAAATTGCTCTTTGGATATAGGGCAATAAAGTCTGCTTGACTTACTAGGGGTCTATTGGACATAGTCATTGAGGTCTAAAGAACTATCATTGATGTCAAAGGAAACATGTGTTATCATGAATTAATGTCAAAGGTTGAGTTGAATAGACTTGTAGATTAAATCAGGTTTGTGAATTGATTCTACTTATAAAATAAGTAAAGCAATGTCGAGAACCTAACTTGGTATGGTAGAGTGAATCGGGTTTGTGAAATGTTTCTACTTATAAAGTAAGTAAAGCAATGTTAAGAACCCAAATGGGTCTAGGTGAGTTAATCAAGTTTCTAAAATGACTTAGCTATATTCATTTTTATAATATATGTAGTCTCAAGAACTTGAATGGGTTTAGTGGAGTAAATCAGGATTATCAAGTGCTTTTACTGCTTTACTTATGAGCTTTATAAGTAAAGTCATGCAAAAAACCTGAATTGGGCTAGTGAAGTCAAGAAAGTCAAGAAACTTGAATGGGTATTTGCCTCAAGAGTAAATCAGGTTTACCAAGTAACTTTACTTCTTTCAATCTTATAAGTAAATCAATGCAAAGAACCCAAAGTATGTTGTTGTCAAGAACATTTGTTTTGGTCTTCACACTTAGCCAATTTTCAACTTGGTTTATTTTTTTGGAAATATTGGTATAGGAAATTCTTTCATAAATTTGTTTTGAAGGAAATGATCCCATGAAAAAGTTCTAAAAGGTAATTTTTGAGAATTTTGAAGTGTTGTGGAAGATACAAAAAATGTTGAAGGGGTCATTTCAAAAAGTCCAAAGGGTAAGTGGACCATTACAAAAGTTCTAAAGGGATTTTTCCAAAAATTCCAAAGGGTATGTGGAACATTATAGAAATTTTGAAGGGATATTTTCAAAAACTCTAAAGGGAATGTGGATCCTTATAGAAAATCTAAAGGGTAATTTTTGAAAAATCCAAAAGGTATGTGAACCCTTAAAGAAAATCTGAAGGGAACTTAGACATTCCTTTAGGGAAATTGTCTACACAAATTCCATCAAGAAAATTTTCCACAACAATTCCTTCAAGGAAATTGTCTACAAAAATTCCTTTGGGGAAATTATCTAGGAAAATTGTCCCAAAAATCCCTTGATAAAAAGACCATAATAAATTATCTCAAGAGAAATTTAACTTGCTGAAGGATAAGGTGTGGAAGTCTTATAGGGAATTCTCAAAGGGACAAGGCATGTTAAAGATTGAGCAAGTCTACAAGGGTAAATGGTGTAAAATCATTACAAGAATGCTAAATAAAATGAGATCAAGTCAACATGCTAAATTTTAATGATGCAATAGAAATGGTAAAGGATGAGCATATAAAATATAATAAAAAGGAGTGAAAGAAATCATGTAATATATGAAAGGTAGAGATGGGAAAAAGAGCTTGATGGTTAGAGATGGTATGAAGAAAGGAATTAAAGGCATACATTCAATTTGATCTAATGGTTAAGTGAAAACAAGACAAGAATTGGTTATGGCTACATAGATCTCAAGATTAATTGATCTAATCAATCGACGGTTAAGGAAATGGTGTAGTAATGACTTAAATCTTGTAGTTACCAAAGATAGTAAAGATACTTGAACATAATAATAGAGAACATAAACCAAGACATAGGAAAGAGTATATGTCAACAACACATTGAATGAGAACCAAAAAAGGAGTTGTAAAGTGTGAATGCAAAGTGGAAATGTAAAAACCTAAAACTTAATGTATATACATGATATCTTATTCAATATAAAGTTTTTGCTACCTTTATAATTTTAAGAGAGAGTCAAAGTCTAACATTTTTTTATTGTTCAGACTATCACTAAACCTAAGCATGTGAGTAATATGAAGTGTGTCTAATAGAATATAGAGACATAAACCTTGATAGAATAGAGAGAGGTATAAAGGAAAGAATAGGACGTTGATGTGTCAAACAAAGAATTTATAAAAGATACAAACTAAGAGAGGCCAAAGTAACTAGTGTAAATAGACTATGTAAAATAGAAGATATAAGAACATAAAACCAGTAAGATAAAGAAAAAAGAAAAGGTTATATATCTAGATGAATATAGATAGAGTAAAAGGAAGAAAAATGGAATGACGTGTGTCTGAATATAATATATCTAGATGTATGCAAACATAGAGTAAAAGTTTGAGGAATAGAGATTGAGTAGAGAGGAAGAAATAACACATAGAGAATGTGTAGAGATTGAATAGAGAGGAAGAACAAACATATAGAGAATGAGTAGAGAGTGAGGTAGAGAGAGAAAAAAGGGCACATAGTGAATGTGTAGAGATTGAGTAGAGAAGAAGAATAGGCATACATAGAATAGGCCAAGAGTGAGAAGTTACAAACTAGACTTGTAAAAAGGAAATTAAATTAGATTCATTTGTGAATCTATCTTGTATACTAGAGTTGTAGCTCCATAGTTCTAATTGGTTGGTACCATCAGCCAAACTAGGTTGGTGCCCTTAAATCTTGTAACCAGTAAGTTTAAACTAAGTTGGTACTTAGTTAGGGGATTATTGTCTCGTACAGATAGGTGTCTTTGAATGTAACTAGTGTGGTTTTTCTAGTGAGGTGATTTAACTATGAGGATGGATTAGAATAGTAGATTCTAGTATCTATTCTAACAATGGTTTTTTCCTTTGGGTTTTCCACATATAAATCTAGAGTACTATGATTTCTTATATGTGTGTGTGTCCTCTCTACAATTTTTATTTGATATGCATATGTTTTGTATCTTCATTAAAAATATAAATAATTAGTAGATAGTTGTGTTTAATAATTGGTATCAGAACATAGGGTTCCTTAGGAAGAATATTAATTAGCTTAGGTAGATCTTGGTTAGTGAACACAATGTCTAGTCATGAAGGATCATCCTCAAACAAAGCACCTCTCTTTGATGGAACTAACTATGCTTTCTAGAGCATACAAATGGAACCATATATTTCCTCATTAGGATTTGATGTATGGATGTCTGTAGTAAATGGATATATAGATCCTACTAATTAGGATACCAAGAAGGCATATGAGAACAATGAGAAAGTAAATAATGCTAGTCTTTATGGACTATAAAACTTAGAGTTTATTAAAGTTATGAATTAACAAAGTTCAAAATACATCTGGAACAAGTTAAAGAGCATCTATGAAGGATATGACAAGGTGAAGCAAGCCAATCTGTAGACATACAAAGGATAGTTTGAGAGCCTCAAGATGAGTGAGGAAGAAAAGATTGTAGACTACCTCCTTAGGGTAGATGAAATTTTGAATGTTGTTAGAGGACTTGGAGAAATAATAGATGAGTCAAATATTGTCAAGAAGGTTTTGAGATCTCTACTATCAATATACGACTCCAAAATCTTTGCAATAGAAGAAGTAATAGATTTGGAAAATATTATAGTAGATGAGCTACATGGAACCTTCACTGCTTATGAGATGAGAATGTGTAATGCAAACTCTTCCAAAATAAAAGTTGCATTCAAAGTTTCTAAATAGACAAAGGAAGAGAATCATCTACATTAGGATCTAAGAACCTAGGTGAGGAAGTTTCTAGATTTGTCATAAGATTGAAAAGAGGATATGTAAAATATAAAGGTAAGTTACCCTTAAAATGTTTTAACTATGGTAAAATAGGACATTTTACTACCAATTGTTAGTATAAGAAAAAGGGTGATTCTGAGCAAGATGAAAATAGTACAATATTGAAACCTCACCATTCCCAAAGAAGGAACTTTTCTGAGAACAAGAAAGTTCTATACACAAAAGAAAAACATGACTCAATGGAATATAGTGAGAGTTCAGATGATGATTATGACTATTACTTTGCAGAAAAGGGAAATAAATATTTATTCATGGAAATAAAATCAACCTCAAAATATTCAAATCAAGATTATGATGATGAAGACTGGGATGAAGAAGAGGAAGGAAAAGTAGATATGGAAGGAGAACTCATCTGTGCTCTAAATGAGATTGATAGTCTAAGGAAGGAAAACTCAAAACAAAAGATGATTGGACAAAAATAAATTGAAAATCTATCCAAGATTCTTAAAGAGTCTAATCAGATGGTGGTGAGCTTAAATACTTAAATTCAAGAGCTCAAAATAATAGAAGATGTAGTCAAGATTGAACTACACCTCAAGTTTATTGAATGTATGAAGCTAGAGGCAAAAATAGTTGCCCTAAGAAAGGAGATTGAGAAGGATAAAGAGTAAATTGACAAAGGTTTCAAACTAAAATGAAGTTCAAACGTTATTGATGCTTTAGTCAACTCACAAAATCCCTCAAAATTAATATCTAGTCTTGGCTATGAGAAAGGAAAGAGTCTCATGACAAATGCCTCACTAAGTTGTATGATAGCTTTAAAGTAAGAGGATCAGGATCCAAGAAGGAGACAACTTAAAATGGATCATATTCAAATAAAATCAATGCTAATAAGAAAAAGGCTAAAAGAGAGAAGAAGCTTAAGGCAAAGAAGAACTAAGAATCTATCTATGCAATTTCAAAGAATATACAGAAGATAAATGTAACTGATGTAGCTAATTACACAAAGAGAAGAAGATCAATAAGTAAACCTAATGCTATGGCTAGGTATTCTTCATATTTTTATGGTTATTAATATAGCTATAATAAATTTAGTCATAAGGCTAGTAAATGTAGAGTTTTACCTGTAAGGAAAAATAACTTTATAAGCAAACATTTAGTTGCATCCTTATTAGATACAAATGTAGTGTGTTATTGGTACAATAATTTTGGTCATATAGCTAAACATTTTAGATCAAGATTTATGAGATAAAAAGTGCAAAAAATTATGATTTTAAATGTGAAAAAAGTTTCACAAGCCTCTAAGAAGGAGAAAAGGAGACCCAACATGACAAACAAGGAGACCAAGAATGTGAGAAAGGGTGAGTGATTCAACTACCATGATGAGGGACACATGGCCAGGTTCTGCAAGCAAAGGTGTACAAGTCAGAACAAGCTTATCCAGGCTCCTAGAGCTCAAAAGAGAAGGTAGATCATTTCATGGAGACCAAAGGTGGTGAACATGAAGCTTTATGAGTCTGCAGATCACATCAATCTATTTAATGTGGTGGAGAGTGTAATAGAGGATAGAAAGGGTCAAGAGATCTCAACATATTCCATTGATGAGAAGGATAAGACAAAGCTTAAGGATAATCCCAATAAATTTACTGAATATAGGTCAAGGGTATGCAAAAGTTCAAGTGAATACCTAGTTGTAGTAGAGCAAGTAATGAGCATAAAGAGTCAATCTTCTGGGCCTAGTGATGAGATTTCTAGTTGCAAGGAAGATTCATCAAATGAATGGATGTATCATGGATCCATATTGTCTCCATGTATTCCAATCCTAGAAGGAAAGGAGAATTGTTTGATGGATGACCATGCCACTTCTCTCAATCCTAAGGATAAGAAGAATAAGGAGGACTATGGGAGTAATTTTTAACTCCTGGTTTCACACTATTCTAAAACATTGTGAAATGAGGTGTCTTTATTTATTCTTCTTAAGATACCCCTTTAAGTAAATAATAAAGAGATGCTCTTCAAAAGGTGTTGAAGGTAGGAATGAGTACTCCCAATTGATGTTATTGTGCCAAGATGAGTCAAGTGCTATAAATATGGTGTTTGATGGGATATAATGAGTATACTAACAATGTGTTCATGGACTTTTGTTCCAAAGTCAGGATATGGAGACTTCTAAGTGGGAATAAAGTATGGTTTCTCTGAGATCATAATATCAACCAATATAGAGATATGAAGATTGTTGATTGATCTTTTCAGACTAATGCTATATTGATGTGTAAATGATCCTATACTAAGTAGTCTTGTATTGATTATTAATAAGTTAGTAGAGCAAGGGGGAGATAGGTTGTTCAATCTATTAGGATCAAGAAGGCTTAGGATAAATAATCTATTTGTACGACCTATGGTGTTAAATTTGAAAATTCTCAAGTGGATGCTGGTTGAGACTAGTTTCTGCTACATAATAAATAAAATCTTGAGTTCTAAAGATGATAAGTTGCATATACCATGCAGTTAGGGGGATATAACTTAGATAATCTAAATGGTTTAAGGATCCATGCATGATGTGAAAAGGAGCATATGTGAAAATCTTTAGTCATAATTGAAAGAAAGGATGTTATATGTTATAGATGTTGACTCAAAAAGGCTAAGATGATGACTTGATCAGACCAAATTAGGTACCTAAACACTATACTAAATATTCATGAATAAATAAAGTGAAAGCTTTGTAATTGGTTAGGTCTTAGGATCAAAAGACTATATATGGAGACATGTAAATGTTTAAGTGATGCAATGAGACATAATCTAGGAGTAATAACTCTTGCATCACATCACTAGATACTAGTGATAGGGCATGAATCTAGGGGGAGTATTGAAGGAATATTATTAACTCCTAGATTATGGGAGAAGGTAGCCTGATGAGATAGCTATAGTCCCTTTGTTATTTGATGATGAAAAAGGTGACAAAGGTGTGTTGACACTAGATCACTATGATTATCCACATAGAGATATGTTGATTATTGATTAGTCTTTTAGACTAATGCTATATAAATTATTATTTAGAGAATCATGGAGCCATGGGAAATACTATATCATTGTTTAAGGGGGAGTTCCTCACAAAGTGTTATATCCTATCAGGTTCAAGGATTAGAACAACTAAGATACCAGGAAAGGAGTAGACTGTTGACATATTATGGTAGTTACTCTTTGTCATTAATGTCAAAGGGGGAGAAAGCAAAGTGAAGATAAAGGCACTAAGGCATTCTGATGATGAGTTGACATCAATGATAAAGGGGGATAATGGTGGACATAGTCATTGAGATCTAAAGAATTGTTATTGATGTCAAAGGTAGCATGTGTTATCATGATAATCATAAAATATACTGAGAGGTGGGGGGTGAATTAGTATATTATATATCTTTTAATTAATCTAATTTCTTTTATTTAGCCACTCAATCATACATTCAAGATATGCAATAAAACTAAAATAATAATTTTCACCACACGAGAGAGAGAGAGAGAGAGAGAGAGAGAGAGAGAGAGAGAGAGAGAGAGAGAGAGAGAGAGAGAGAGAGAGAGAGAGAGAGAGAGCAAATTTTTACATGGAAACCCAAAGTGGGAAAAACCCCAGAGACCAATCTCAAGTATAATAATGAGCACCAACTCAAAATACAAAGTTCACAAGCACCAACTTGTAGGAGCATAAAAATATTTAAAAACATTAAATTTAATGGGGCCTATATCACTAATAATGCTAGACCTTTGACATTAATGACAATATTTCCAACAATCTCCCCCTTTGTCATTGATGGCAACCTCAAACTAAAACTACCACATCCTAAAACCTACCCATACTTTCATCTAAAAAACATACAGTAAATTCCCCTTACTGTAGTAACCTATACCTATTTCTTGTACCTATTTTTGCACCTTTTCTTGTACCTATTATTTTCCCCCTTTGACATCAATGGCAAAGGTCCTACTTGGCACTAACACTTAGCTCCCCCTCAATTGATGTTGAACCTCAATGATAAGAAGTAAAATAAATTACTCCCAACTTGTCTCACAGATACTCAAATGTGTCTTTTGGTAGTGCCTTTGTGAAAATATCTATAATATACTCTGTAGTACTGATATACTCCATCTTAACATGTTGTTTTACAACCTGATCTCTCAAGAAGTGATATCTAATGGGAATATATTTTGTTTTTGAATGCATCACTAGATTCTTCAAAATATTTATAGCACTTATGTTATCACAAAAAATAGAAATAGGTTCATCATACCTTACCTTGATATCTTCCAAATTTTGCTTCATCTAAAGCACTTGAGTACAACATAATACTACTACAATATATTATGCTTCATCTATAGAAAGTGATACTAAATTTTGATTCTTCCTAAGCCATGATAATAAGCTATCACCAAGGAAAAAATCTCCTCCACTTGTACTCTTTCTGTCATCTAAGCACCCTACCCAATCTGAATCTGTATAAGCAACCAAAGTGAAATCTCTACCTGTGGGATAACATAATCCATAATCCTATGTCCCCTCGATATATCTAAATATTCTCTTCACTAACTTAAGATGACTATCTTTTGGAGATGATTGGTATCTTTTAACCATACCTACTACATGCATGATGTCTAGCCTCTATGTTGTCAAATATAAAATACTACCAATCATAAATCAATATAAATATTGATCTATAACAGGTGAATCTCTATCTTTTCTCACCTTATTTATTGTACACATTAGTGTGCCAACTGGTGCACAATATTGAAAACCAAATTTATTCAATATTTCCTTGGCATATTTACTTTGAGATATGAAAATTCCTTTATTTGACTGAAATATTTACAATCCTAAGAAAAATGGCAATTCTCCAAGCATAAACATCTCAAATTCTTTTTGCATATTATCAAAAAATTCTTTTGTCATCTTTTCAATATTTCCTCCAAAAATGATATCATCAACATATACCACAACAATCAATTGATGCTCACCTTCTATTATGATGTAGAGATTACTATCAACAAATCCTCTCTTGAAACCTTGATCCTTTAGGTATTTATCAAGTCTTGCATACCAAACTCTAGGATCTTGTTTCAATCCATACAATGCTTTCTTCAATTTGCATACATGGCTACTAATATTTTGGAGAATAAATCCCTTAGGCTACCTAATGTAGACTTCTTATTCTAGATTCATGTTCAAGAAGGCAGATTTGACATCCATTTGAAACACTTTAAAAATTTTAAACACTGCATATGAAAGAAACATTATAACAGCCTCTAACCTTGCCATTGGTGCAAAAGTTTCTTCAAAATTTATTCCCTCAATCTGAGCATATCCTTTACATACTAATCTTGCTTTATTTCTGGTCACTTCTCCATTTTCATTCAACTTATTTCTATAAACCCATTTTGTTCCTATCACATTGTGATCTTTTAGTCTAGGCACTAATTCCAAGTATCATTTTTTTCTACCTGATTTAATTCTTCATCCATATCCTTAACCCAATGCTTATCATGTATAGCTTCTAAAAAAGTTCTAGGCTAAATTTTGGATAACAAAGAGAAATTTACTTGCTCAGATTCACTTACCATCATTCTTTTGGTGTAAATTCCTTCATTTATGTTCCCAATGATGTCACTTTCATTATGATTTATCTGAGCATATTTGGATGGAGTTTTGGTGCCATTTTTATCCTTCTTCTCATCTTTATCTGATTCTTCAAAACCTTCCTCTTCAATGATTTCAAGAATGTCTACTAAATCACTGAATTTTTATGTTCCATCTTCTTCTATCCTGACACTTGCACTTTCAAAAAATTTCTTGGTTCTTTTTTTATAACATTTATAAGCTTTAATTTTGAAAGAATAAACAAGAAATATACCTTCATCTTCTTTGGATTATAATTTACCAAGTTTTTCATCAATTCTCTTTATAAAGCATTTACTACCAAAAACTCTGAAATAATCAACTATTTATGTTTTGTCTTTCCATAGCTCATAAGGAGTCTTGTCATTATTGACTCTCAATAATGATATATTATAAATATTCATTATTGTACAAACTACCTCTCTCCAATATTTATCTACTATCTTGGATTCATTTAGCATTGTCCTCACCATCTCTTGAACTGTTCTATTCTTTCGTTCAACTACTCCATTTTGTTTTAGAGTTCTGACTGCTAGATAATGTCTCTTTATTCCATGGTCTTCATAAAACTCAATAAATTAATCTGACACAAATTCTCCTCAATTTAATCTTAGACATTTAATCTTCAAACTAGTTTCATTCTCAACTAATGCTTTAAATGCTTTGAAATGTCTGAAAGCTTCTGATTTATTTCTTTAAAAACATTACCCAAGTCATACGTGAAAAATCATCAATAAACAACATGAAATGTTTCTCACCTTGAGTAATTTAAGCTCTCATAAGTCTACATATATTAGTGTAAACAAGATCTAGCATCTGAGTAGTTGAGTATTCTTTTGTTTTGAACCACCTTTTAGTCTGCTTCCCATGCTAACAAGGTTCACAAAGCGTGTTAGATGGCTTTATAATCTTTGGAAGATTTATGACTACTTCTTGATGTTGACAATATTGTTAAAATCTATGTTCCCTATTATTTTGTGCCATAGCTAACTTTCTTCAATCTAGCTCAAACAACATTTTTGACCTTTGATGTCTAATATCATATACAAATTATTGCCTACTCTTTGAGCATCTACAACTAACATATCTGAATCTTTTCTTCTAATTTCACAACCTTCTACATAAAAATTTAGTGTGTGCCCCTGATCACAAATTTGACTTACACTCAAAAGATTATGATTAAGACCTTCTATATACAAAACGTTTTCAGTTTTAGTTCTACAATTATCCAAGATTAGTGTACCTTTTCTAGTAATTTTGGTAGTAGTATTGTCTCCAAAGTTCATTGTGATATCATTTATCTTATTAAGGTTATGAAATTGCTCTTGTCTCCTATCATGTGCCTTAAACATCCACTATCAATGAACCATAAATTTTATTGCATGCAAAGTAGTCTGCATCAACATAGATTTTTCAGGTTATTTCTTTTGCCATGAACTTGTCTGAACTTTCTTCTTGATGAATGGAGCCTTGAAACTGTGGTCCTTCTTGACTAACTCACACACACTTGTATATTATTGGGCTATGTGTCTAAATTTTTTTTACTTGTAACATATTATGGCCTCTTCATTAAATCTTGAAGAGGAGAAAAAGAGTTATGGCTTCTGCTTGACTCTGCATGACTTTCCTTCTCCTTATTTCTAAAACTATTAGGTCTTTTTCAACATTCTAATTTTTTATGACCATATCCATTACAATAAAAATAATAACCATAAAATAAGACCTATTTGTGTATCTCTAACCTAATTACCTTTCATAGCTCTATTCCCTCTAGCCTTCTTTATTTGAGATGTCCTTTGTATTCTTGACTTCTTCCTTTTTTATTTCTTCTTTTGTAAGAGCTTCAACATAACTCTTTCCTTTTTCCTTGTATGTGAAATTAGTGACCTCCTCTTTCTCTTTTTCAAATCCAATACCTGTCTTATCTGACATTGACCTTTGATTTTCTAATATCTTATTCAACATATTAGTGTTATTCTCAAATTTAAATCATTCACTAGTTTATCATTGATTGCTTTAGTTGTTTTCTCAAGATCTACTTTTAAAGAAACAATTTCAATAACATACCTTTCACATTCTTTACTTATTATTTTCAATTGTTTCATTAGACATTCTTCATTCTTCTTGGCTTCTTCAAAGTGTGCTTGTGGATCTTCAATTATTTCCTTTGACTCCTTTTCATTTTTCTTGATCTAGAGCTTTAATCTTCGATTCTTCTTTTCAAGAGCTTTTAACTCTTCTAAGGCACAAATGAGTTCTCTTTTCAGATTCACTTTAGATTCATCTTGTTCTTCTTCTTGATCATATATAATTTTTATTGTGGAGGAATCTTCATGCTTGGCCATGAATAGAATCTCTTCTTCTTCTTCTAAGTCACTAACTCCACTATCTTCAGCTGAGCTAGGATCTTTAGAATACAAACTCTTCTTCTCAAATCCCTTATTAAATTTGACTTTGAAATTAATCTCATATGTAGACTTTCCTTTTTCATTATAATCATTACTCTTATTTGGGAATTTAGCTACAAAATGTTCAATCTTTCCATCATTAAAGCATTTAAAAGGTTATTTTCCTTAATATTTACCTGTGCCCTTTTTTGGCTTGCAAATGAATAGAGATCCATTTTCATCTTCATCATCGCTAGAATTATCACTTGATTCTTGAATTTTAGCCTTCTATTTCTTTGATGTCTTGAAATCTACTTCTCTCTTTGAAGTTTTATCTTGTTCAGTCTGCATCTCATATGCCGTAAGAATACCATGAAGCTCAACCATCTTTAGCTTGGCTAAGTTCTTCATCTCTTCAATTGCTAAAACTTTTACATCATAGCTCAATGGTAGAGATATCAAAACCTTTTGAACCATAGTTGATTCTTCTAAATTTTCTCCAAGACCTTGAATCTAATTGACTATTTGATCAACCTGTAAGAGATAACTTACTATATTTTCTTCTTCTTCCATATTCAAACTCTCAAACTATCTTCTGAAAGTTTGAAGCTTAGCTTGTTGAACCTTTCCATCACCTTTGTAAATATTCTCAAGTTTTACCCAAGTTTCATGAGTAGATTTACATTGCATAACTTTAACAAATTTTGATTCACATAAACCACATAAAATAGCATTTAAAGCTTTAACGTTATGTTCACTTGCCTTATTCTCTTCCAGAGTAGTTAAAGTGTCTGTGGCTCTTCATATTCCTCCACCACTGCTTGCCATATGTCAAATCTAAGGGCTATCAAATAAGTCTTCATCCTTATGCTCCAAAAAACATAATCCATCCCATCAAACAAAGTGATTTATTTGTAGAAAATTCTTCACGTGATCCAACCATCATGATTTCCTAATCTACCTTCAAGCTATAAAACTTTTTCAAAAGGAACCTGCTATGATACCAATTGTTAAGCATGAAATATACTGAGAGGGGGGTGAATCAATATATTATATATCTTTTAATTAATTTGATTTATTTTCTTTAGCCACTCAACCATAAATTAAAAATATGCAATAAAATTGAAATAATAATTTTCACCATATAAGAGAGATAGAGAGAGAGACACACCAAATTTTTATGTGGAAATCCAAAGTGGGAAAAACCATGGAGAAAAATCTCAAGTATAAGAATGAGCACCAACTTTTAGGAGTACCAACCCCTTTACCGAGCACCAACACATCAGCTTATTTGTGAGCACCAACCCACAAGATCACCAACCCCTTACAAAGATTCATGAGCACCAACCCATAGGAGCACCAAACCCTCTTATGTATAAAATATAACTATCTCTCAATGTTGCTTACTCAACAAATGATAAAACTCTACAATATCTCCTAATTTTCTCTCTTTGAAAACAAATAAAAACCATGCATTCTATTGCATATTACAAATGGATTCTCAAGTCTTTATTTATAGCTTTCTAAATGACCTTTGGCATTCACCCTTTGTGACCCTTCAATCCTCATGGAAAATAGAACCAAACTTGCATGACCCTTCATATCCTTGCATTTAAAAAGTAATATGGTGACCCTTCATAAGTAAAAGCATCCTTTCCTCTTTTGTTTTTATTTTGGTGACTTTTCATATTCCTTAAAGTGTCCCTTCATGGAAAAATGCACCATACCTCTTTTGTCTTCACATGGTGACTCTTGAAATTCCTCAAGATGACTCTTCATGAGAAAATGCATCCCATTCCTCTTTCATCTTTTACCCCATGACTCTTTGACTTCTCCATGGGCCCTATTTTTAATTATATGTAACAAAAAATATATTCATTAATATTAAATAAATATTAATGAACATTAGCCAAGATATGAATATTAAAAACACCATTAAATGCAATGGAGCCTATATCACCAATAATACTAGACCTTTGACATCAATGAGAATATTTCCAACATATCATGAATTAATGTCAAAGGTTGAGTTGAATATACTTATGGACTAAATCAGGTTTGTGAAGTGTTACTTATAAAATAAGTAAAGCAATGTCAAGAACCTGACTTGGTCTGGTAGAGTGAATTAGGTTTATGAAGTGATTGTACTTATAAAGTAAGTAAATCAATGCAAAGAATTCAAATGGGTCTAGGTGAGTTAATTAGGTTTTTATAATGACTTAGTTTCATTCATTTTTAGAGTCTAAGTAGTCTTAAGAACCTGAATGGGTCTAGTGGAGTAAATTGGGCGCTAAGTGCTTTCACTACTTTACTTATGAACTTTATAAGTAAAGTCATGTAGAGAACCCAACTTCATCTAGTGAAGTTAAGAAAGTCAAGAAACCTGAATGGGTATTTGCCTCAAGATTAAATCAGGTTTACCATGTAACTTTACTTCTTTCAATCTTATAAGTAAAACAATGTGAAGAACCCAAAGTATGATGTTGTCAAGAATGTTTGTTTTGGTCTTCACACTTAGACAATTTTTGAATTGGTCTATTATTTTAGAAATATTAGTATAGGTAATTATTTCAAAAATTTATCCTAAAGGAAATGATCCCATGGAAAAGTTTTGAAAGGTACTATTTGAGAATGTCGAAGGGTAGTGGATCATCCAAAAAATGTCAAAGGGGTCATTTCATAAAGTTTAAAGGGTAAGTGGACCATTGTAAAAGTTATAAAGGGATATTTTCAAAATTTTCAAAGGGTAAGTGGACCATTGTAGAAATTCTAAAGGGATATTTTCAAAAAGTTTGAAGGGTATGTGGATTCTTACAAAAATTTTGAAGGGTAGTTTTTAAGAAAAGCTAAAGGGTATGTGGACCCTTAAATAAAATTTTAAGGGCACTTAGACATTACTTCAGGGAAATTATCCACAATAATTCTATTGGGGAAATTGTCCCAAAAATCCCTTGACAAAAATCTTGCAATAAATTGTTCGAAGATAAAGGTCACTTGTTGAAGGATAAAGTGTGGAAGTCTTAATGGGCATTCTAAAAGGGACAAGGCATGTTAAATATTGAGTAAGTCTATAAGGATCAATGGTACATAAGCATTATGATCATGCCAAAGAAAATGAGATCAATTCAACATGCCAGAGTTTAATAATATAATAGAAAGGGTAAAGGTCAAGCATATCAAATATAATAAAAGTAGTGAAAGTGATCTTATAATATAGGAAAGGTAGAGATGGGAAAAGGAGGTCGATGGTTAGATATGGCATGAAGAAAGGAATCAAAGGCATGCATTCAATTTTCTCTAATGGTCAAGTGTGAAAAAGATAAGAACTATTTATGGCTACATGAAGCTGAAGATTAATTGATCTAATCAATGGATGGTTAAGGAAATGGTATAGTAATGAGACTTGAATATAGTGGAAAAGAACATGAACCAAGACATAGGAAAGTATATATGTCAATAATGGATTAAATAAGAACCAAAAAAGGAGTTGTGAAGTGTGAACACAAAGTGCAAATGTAAAACCCTAAAACTCAATGTATATACATGACATATTATTCATTGTGAAGCTATTGCTACCATTGACATTTTAAGAGAGAGTCAAAGGCTATCATTTGGTGATTGTTTAAAATATCATAGAACCTAAGCATGTGAGTAATACAAAGTGTGTCTAATAGAATATATAGACACAGACCATGATAGCATAGAGAGAGGTATAGAAGTAAGAAGAGGACATTGATGTGTCAAACAAAGAATATATAAAAGATAGAAAAGAAGAGAGGTTAAAGTAGATGGTGTAAATGAATTGTGTCAAACAAAAGATATAATGACATAAAACTAGTAAGGTAGAGAAGAAAATAAAAGGTTGTCTATCCAAATGAATATATATAGAGAGTAAAAGGCATAAAAAGAGAATGAAGTGTGTCTGAATAGAATATATCTAGGTGTATGCAGACATAGAGTAAAAGTTAGAGGAAAAAATATTGAGTAGAGAGGAAGAAAGAGCACATAAATAATGTGCAAAGATTGAGCAAAGAGGAAGAACAAGTACATAGAGAATGAGCAGAGAGTGAGGTATAGAGATATAAAGGGCACACAATGAATGTGCAGAGATTGAGTAGAGAAGAATAGGCATACACATAATAATCCAAGAGTGATTAGCTACAAACTAGACTTGTAACAAAGAAACTAAACTATATTCATTTGTGAATCTATCTTGTATACCAAAGTTGTGGATTCATAGTTCTAATTTGTTGGTGCCATCAGACAAACTAGGTTGGTACCCTTAAATCTTGCAACCAGTAAGGTTAAATTGAGTTGGTACTTAGTTAGGGGATTGATTTATCCTAAGGATATGTGTCCTTGAATGCAACTAGTATGGTTTTACTAGTGAGGTGGTTTAATAATGAGGCTTGATTAGAATAGTAGATTTTAGCAGTTATTTTAACCATGGGTTTTCCCTTTGATTTTTCCATGTATAAATCTGGTGTACTATGATTTTGTGTGTGTGCGCTATCTAAATTTTTTATTTAATATGCATATGTTTTTTATCTTAACTAAAAATATAAAGAACTAATTTTTAGTTGATTTATTGATTCACCCCCTCTCAGCAGATAGTTGTGTTCAACAGAGTCCATAGTGATAACAAGGTCCTCAACAATCCTATTAGGCTTAATAGTTGATCTATCATCCATCTAGAAGATGGTGGGTGAACGAAGAATGGTAAGTTTCAATTATTGCATGGTCTCTATGGTCATCACTTTGATGGTTACACCCAAATCAATTAAAGTATTAGAGATGGGTTGGCCATGGATGATAACATTAACTATAGGACTTCTTAGATTAAAATATTTTAGGGAAACTATGTTTCTCAACATAATATCTACTAGTTGGCCAATAATCTAAACTATTTTAGGATCCTTCTTGTTTCTTCTTGGTTTTTTCAAACATATCTCCCTAATAGCTTTATTTTAGATAAGAACATCCTTTATTTCTTGAAAAAGTTGGATTTTTATGCATGCATTCTTGAGTTGTCCTAAAATATTAAATTTAAGCTCTAGTTTAGGATGTGATATGTTCAATCTCTCTAGAAAAGGAGGATTATAAGATTATTTTTTGATTTTTGGATGGACTTGACTCAAGATTGGCCATGGGTGACTATGTATTAGTATATAATGGGATTGGTTCAAAGTGTTTTGTGATTATGAGTGAGGTGGGTTGTGGAAGAACACAATGTGAGTGAAGTTAAATTTGATTAATATCCAAGGTGTATGTTGTATATTGCATTATCTCAATGAATTGTATTGGTTGAACTAACTTATTAACAAGATTGAGGATGGGTTGGGTGGACAATTGAGTGGTTTGAATAGTTTTTTGAGTGTTTAGCATTGTGTCATTTTTTTGTGGTTGTTTCATTTACTGAGGAAATCCTTGATTACCTCTCCATTTATATTGACATAGATTAGAGGGATAGAACCATTACTGGTTTTGGAATTACCTAGGTTGAGGTTGTTATCCATTATGTTGCATCCATAACTAATTCTTGGGCAGTTGCCAATTTATTTGGGACTAATTTTGATTGGTTATTTTCAACCAAGAACCATATTGAGGATTATTTGAGAATTGGGAATTTACAAATATAGAGTTTAATGGCATACCTAGTCTTTGTACCCATGGTTTCCATTGAGCCAAAAAAAACCTAATTCTCATCTTCTCCTATGACATAAAACTTCACTATCTTAGGTTTCTCCTTGGTTATGCTAACTACCTAAGCTTTCATAGAATGGCATGTGTAATCTATCATCTTCTATTTACATTCAAGGTAATATATAGTTAAGGCTTTCTAAGTTTCTTCTTATTTTCTCCATGTATGTAATATATCAAGATGAGTATCTTGGTGGATGATAATATCCTACTTCATGTCATAGAGTAGGTTTTTAACTTCACCTTTAGATAGTCCTATTGTATATTTTATAGGAAGGGTTTTTACCCTAATTTTGTTCATGATTGATCTAGAGTAGTTTATACATAGAACCATTAGTTCATCAAAGGGCAATGTAGAAACATCACCACTAAATATTAGATCTAATACCTCTAGATAATCATCTCTAATCCCTTTCAAGAATATCAGCTTGTTTTATTCCTTGTCCATTATAGACTACTTGGTTTTTTGCAAGCCGAATAGAAATGTTTCCATATATTCTTCTAATGACTCATCATCAGCTTATGTCATTCAAAATTTGTCATCTCTCCTATATTTCCTACCCCTATAATAGTCTTGGTATTTCATAAAAATATTCTCCTTCATTTCTTCCCAAGTAGAAATGGCATCCTTTCCAAGTCCTATGAACAATCTAAGTGTTGTATCTTAGAGTATTTTTGGAAACAATTTGAGTTTCTGAGTGTATTGATTATAATCATAGCTATGACATAGGATGTCAAACTCAAAAATAAATGTGGTAAAACTTCACATGATTTTATCTTGAAATTAGGGAGGGAAAAGTGAGGGATATTATTCATGTGTTAATTTCCATCAGGAGTAAGGATAGGAAATTTGAAAGTAGAGACTCATTGGTAATGCTTTATTCTTAGTGATCCCCCATGAATACTCTTTGTATTGGTAGACTAGAGGTTATTGCTATCCACCACTCAAAATTCTTATCAATTATTTTAGTTCTTAAGGTGTAGAAGATGGAGACTTGTATTTTTCCTTGGGAATATATGGTTTCCTATACAATGGGGATGGTGTGGAGGTTTGAGAAGATTCATCTAGTGTCTCAGCAAAGATTCTCTATAAATTATAAGATTTTATTGGCATGGTATTTATTCTAGGAGTAAGAATAACATTGAATGCCTCAGCAAGAAATTTGGGTGATGGAGGGAAGAAAAATTTATATTTTTGAGTATGAGGTGATAAGGTGGAAATTATCAAAGGTGGTACATGTGGGTGTCTTCCAGGGGTATGAACCTCTTCAAGGTCTCCATCTTGTGTTATAAGTCTAGCCAAAATTCTTCTTTCTCTACCTCCTCTATTAACAACTGCAAGTGATCTTCAGGAATTCCATCATGTTCCTCAATTTTTATAAAAATGAATTTATGATCTTTCATAAACCATTGATGATTTAGGAAAAAATATTCCTATATAGTCCCCTTCACTTTGCATACGTCAACCACTTTTTAAAAAAAAATTTGTCCACCCTACCTGCACAAGGTTAGTAATATGGGGTTTTTTGAAAATTTCCACTAAACTATGAAATCAATAAATATTTAGTATAAAGAAAAAAAATCTTTATAAATAAAACTAATAAACATCTAGAAACAATTTCTATCAAGATTGAAGATTAAAAGTGTGTGACACCCTTCCCTAACAATGGTGCCAAAAATGACTAGAAGTTGATTCATAATTAGATATAATTCTCTTGATCACAAAAAATAAGGAGATTTATCATATAATTTTTATTTTTAATTCATTTAAATGTCAACTCGAGGATGTAAACTTGATAGGATGACATCACTATATGTGCACACTCAATATTTTGAATTGACCTTCTACTAATTGTTATCTAAGATGTTGAAGTCAAGTAATAAATGAAATTGTATAATTTAAAAATAAAAATTATACTATGAAATAAATGCTTATATGATGGAATCTTCCTCAAACAAATCTAAGAAATAATGTAGATCACATAATTTAGAAATAAAACACACAATGTTTAAAGAAATAAAATACATGCTTAGCTATTTAAATGGGTTGGATTATTGCTATAGACATTGAAATGGGGCCCTTCCTCCTTCCAAATTTAGCTTCAATCCTTCCTCTCATAACACTAAATTAAACTCAGAAATGCTTGTTCATGTTAATTAAAAATGTAGAAATGAAATGCTATAGGAAATTATAATAACATTTTCTTGACAAAATGTACTTTTGATAATCTATAATAAACATCTACTATATCTCAACTCTATTGTCACACACACACACACACACACACACACAAAAAAAAAAAAAAAAGAGAATGTTTTATAAAAAATAATATATATTTTAAGCGAAGATACATTCAACTTAGGATAACCGAAACTGGTTCCTTTTACTAAAGTCATCTTTCACGTGAATTCTACAATATTGGTTTAGGACAAACAAAATTATTTTAGTCTTCAACCACTTATATATTGGGATCCAATGAGGTTATGGTTTTTTATATGATTTAGTTAAAAGAGGAATCAAAATGTGTTCATTCATGGCTTTGGTTATGTAGTGGATATAGGATAGTCCATGTAATGAGATTCCTTTGTTGTAGGATGTTCTGTGGATATACCTATTTCTCCTAAACATTCTTAAAACACATTATAGAAAAATCATCCTAAGGAAATAGATAACTATCATATATTTAATTATAATACATAATTATAAATATTTAAAGAGTATAGAAAAATAAATTCTATTTTCAATATTTTGGAAAGCATTCAAAATCATGGTTAACAAGTAGGATGAGTGCAATATATGAGGACAAGAATAGGACAGTTCTAGGGCTCATAAACTACCTTGGAATATCTTGATCCTTTAAAAATGTAATAAAACTTCATAAAAAATTCAATTATACCATTTATAATCTCACCTTAGGTCCCCAACACCATTTTTCTCATTTCACTCCTTATAAACCACACCATTAGGTCCACTCACAATTAGGTCTTCTCATTATCAGAAAGTCTACCTTGAATATTTCAATAATATACTCAATTTTTACACATAATTACATTAGGAAAAAACATGGATAGATCCTCCATGACATAAAGGTCATAAAAAATTCTATTATATTTCAACATATATGGAAAAAGACCTCAAACTGATCATTACCATATGCTCACTTAGAACTGCACATAGGCTTCAAAAACCCTATCAAGAGCATTTGAATTTTCACACCTTCATAGGAATTTATAATGAATAAAAATAAAATAAAATGAACCTATGAGATATATAAAACAAATTCATGTTTATTTTACTCTTTAAGTCTATGCATAATGACTTAGGAACATCATTCTCACTCACGCACACAAAACTGCCTGTAGCTCCAAAATATAGTCATGGAAACCAAGACTTAGAACACCTATGTGAAAATTTTTATGAACTTAAAATGGGTTTAAATGATACTTAAACATAATTAAAAAATATTTAAATATATATATTACATGGTTCAATATCAATATTGGTCTTACATACCAATATCATATCTTCACCCTACACAGACCTCATTATGTTAAATAGGCCACTTTGAGAGAATTTTTTTGCTAGTATATGATAATATAAAAATAATATATTTAAGGGGGAAATATTATATATTTATTTAAAAATATCCCCATGTATTTTTATCCATTCCTAATCCACTATAATCCCTCCCTAATCTCATTATCACTTTTGCCTGGTTTTCTCACTGTCTTCCTCATTAAGCCTATTTATTGACAGGTCAAATTCCATGAATAATTTATAATATTTAAGGAATATAACCTAATAAAAAACTTACATGGGAAAAAACTAAAATTCTCACACATAATCCTAACATCATTTTCATTCTTTGACCTGGTCAACCCTACTTGTTAAATCAAAAATTTAAGAAACAAGGCTTTTATTATAGCTTCCACTCACTCTTTTGATAGAAAAAATCCACCTAAATATACTTGTTAGAGTCATATACATGTTAAATTCATAAAAAAATTGTCAACCAAACCATTTTGATCCATTTATAATAAGATCTTCCTTATGATGTCATTATGAGGGTTTTGAGAGGGTTTAAACTACCTTCCATTCTTAACAATCATTCATAAAGTATTGCCCCTCAAATCTAAAAAAAATGGAAATAAATATGAGATAGAAAAATTACCTAATGTACATGCACTTATTAGGATCTCATTAAATTTTTTCATATCCTAATGACCATAAGAAAATTATTCTCAGGTCTGCAACACTCCATTCTAGCACTCAAGAGACCTAAAGATCCTCTTTTCATGATTTCTTATTCACATTAAGATATAAAACTTCATAATATATTTTTAAAAAACCTATCACACCTCTATTATATTTCACATGAGATCTATCACCTTGAAAACTTAACTTGATCCCTCATTAGGCCACATTGGGTCTCTTTACATACTAGACCTAAACATGTATGTCATTTGTAGACCTTGAACACACCTTGCTACCTCTTGAAATAATATCAATAATTCATAATCATGTCATAAAACCTCATACCATGCTCACACACTACCAATACTCTTCTCACAATATTTAGACTACTAACATCATCATACTACCAAGCTTCTACCTTCTCACTAGGTCTCTTCATGCAATTACTAAGCCAAGAATTGACCTATAAACCTCATCTAAAAGATTATTTACCTTATAAACATGTTTAAAAAATTTAAACCATCTTCTCACATGATCTACCAATAATTTTCATTCTTGATAACACCTCTAAACTCCTCATTAGGTCAGGCAAAGTTTAAGACTACTCTAGTTGCTTGCTTAGGCTTAAGACCATACCCCTGAATGTTTACCTTGAAAATTTCTTGAGAGTTTAAAAACTTTATATAAATTATTGGGAATTACTAAACATCCACTCATACCTATGTGTATCCATATTACTAGGCCACCATCTTCACACACATGCTCCTGATATGACAATATTCCTTAAGACTAGTGTTCAAAAGTGTGCTTACCTTGTATCTTGATCTTAAGCTTGACATGTCAACAGCCTTAGAATAATTACCATGTTGCCTTCAAATTATCTCTCAACAAAGAGAATATGGTTTTCCTTTAAACTCTCTCTTATCACTTTGTCACTTGGTTTCCTTGTCATATATAATGCATCTTCACAAGAACATCTCTAGGACATCAATGACACTCACAAACCTTTGACATCAATGATAAAATTAATTTCACAATACCAAAAACATGAATATACCTCAACAATATCCCACTTTTTAATTTATGGTAAAAACTAAAATAAAGTTGGTCATTCTCATCTCCCCAAGCTAGATTTATTCTAATTGACTTTTCTCCCAAATTGGAACTTTTCCCCCATTTGACATTAATGACAAAGGGTCATATATTGACAACTAATTTATCCTTAGACCTAGAAAACACACTTTTTTCTATCCAAACAAGATAATTTTCTCTCTATCAATAACATAACACAAATCAGGCTCATAATCAATTGTTACATATTTTCTTGGCAAACACCCCTGATCTTAGATCATGATTATCTCCACTTATCTCCATGAGGTTTTTAGACACTATCATGAATTTGACTTGGTTTTATCAAGTCATCATACAAATGATTTGTAACTCATCTCTTGTAATCACACCTCCAATTAAACTATTGACTAAACTTTAGATCTAAACCAAAGAGTACAAAGCTCCCCGTAAGACCAATCATCCTTCATGCTTCTACTTACTAGCTGAGTGCCTCCATGAAGCCTAATGGAGTCACCTCTTCTCTCTTAAGTACTAAAATAACATAAACTCAATATATTCCTAGATCTCCATGTCCTTACTAGACTAAAATTTCTTCATGATTATTTTACACTTAAATTCTTCAATCTCCATTTGAACAACATTCTGCCTTGGATTATTTGTCTTGACTTCTTCATCCACAATCTGAGATGATAAGGATAATTTTTGGCAATACTTTACATCTAAACTATTCTCCACCATGTCAAATAGTCTACTTAAACTTTCAAACTAGTCATCATTCACCTTAGTTATCTTTGGTTTCCACTCACTCTCTTGTCTTCTTTCTTGCACTCTAGGAGCCTCAACTTTATTTTTTTGACTTGAGAATCCATGCTTACAAAACTTTGAAATATGACCAATGTTTTGACATTTGAAACATAATATAATTTTTCATGGAACCACACCATGACCCATACTTCTTAATTAATTAATATCCTCATAGTTCCAAGTATATTCTTTCTTGGAGGGCCTTCTACAAGGCTTTTCTCTATGACCAAATTGGTTACATGAATAACAATAACCCTTAAAATGATAATCATACCTTATAGCATGAGGATGCCTGATAGTATTGGTTTTTATTATACTATAACCCTCATTACTTGATTGACCATTTACATTTAAAGTTTGATTCTCCTTGATCAAATTATCACTCTTCTTTTGGTCTCCATTGAAACCAAGACTTATTTTGTAATTAACAGTCTTTTGACTATTCAAAATGTTGTCTAGATCATTGGTATCCCTTTCAAACTTTAGAAAGGACTTCACCTTACTTTATGTCTAATCCAAATTAGCTCTCAAGGAATCCACTACAATTACATACCTTCCACATTCTTCTTCTTTATCATTTAGGCTTGCAATCACAATCCCAATTTGAGTCTCCACTTATTTGACTATTTCTTCTTATTCCTTAGAGTTTTTACTACGTCTATCTTTAAACAAATTTATTTTCTCCTCTTAGTCTTTGATAAGATGCCTAATCAACCTATTCTTCTTCTTCATCATCTTTAGTTCTTCTAGAGTATTCATTAACTCAACCTCAAAGTCCACCTTATCTTCTTCTTCATCTAAATCACCAACACTTCTAAACCACATGGACTCTTCTTGATTTGAGTAATTTGCTTCTTTAGCCATGAAGATAAATTCATTGAAATTAGGACCATCACTTTCATAGTCACTCTCAAAATCACTTCTCTTACTCTCATCAGATGAGCTATAGTCTTGGTGTAAAAATTTCTTTTGTTCTTAAAGAACTTATTCTTGTCATCATATTTTTTCAATATTTTCTTGATGTTATTAGACCTATAAGACTTCTTTATCATCATCATTTACTTTATCATCCTTTTCCTTATGATTATGAGGGTAATAGTTATCAAAGTGTCCAATCTCCCCAAAATTAAAATAGTTAAAGGGAAGCTTACCCTTATATTTACCTAAACCTATTTTTAGTTTTCTTACAAACATAGCTATCAACTCATCATCATCAATATCAAAATCATCAATGTCTTTGATCTTCTTAACTTGTGTCTTCTTCTCTTTTGATTTTTTTTTTTACCTTGAATGTAGCTTCCTTTCTTTTAGGTCTTCCTTCACTTGTACTCATCTCATAGGATGTTAGGGTGCTATGAAGTCCATCTATCTCTAGCTTGTCTATATCTTACATATCTTCAGTAATAGACACTTTAGAATAAAACTTAGGATTTATATATCTCAAAACCTTTTGAATATTAGTAGAATATTTCAATTATTTACCTATGGATTTTATGATGTTGACCACTTCATCAACCCTCAATAAGTAAGATGTAATGGTCTCATCTTCATTCACCTTTATGCTTTCAAACTATATTCTATGAGTTTAAAACTTATCCAAATTGACCTTAGAGTTTTCCTCATGGATATTCTTTAAATTTAACCACATTTCTTTAGCAAACATACAGTGCATCAACTTCACAAGTTCTACCTCTGATAGGCCACACATAATACCATTCATTACTTTTGAATTGTTGTCACTAGCCTTATTACCTACTACATATATAGGAGGACTAGGGGGTGCAGTATATCCATCTAAAACATATTTAAAAACATCATGACCTTGAGACATAAAATATTTTCTTATCTTGACACTCCAAAGAACCTAATTATATCCAATAAATAATGGAGACTTGCTTGTATGAAATCCACCTTGTGCTTGACTAGCCATATTTTCTTGCTTAGGATCTCCTTTAGGCTATTAGGCCTAATCCAAAGGACCTGTTATAATACCAAATTTTATAAGTATAACTAATAAGAGGGGGTTGATCAATTATCTTAAAATAATCCTTTATCTCCACTTATCATTCATGAAGCATTCATTCAAACATATACATCAATCAATGCATAAACAAGCACTCACATAAGCATATAACATATGAAAACAAGATATGTATGGGAAAAAATCAAGGGGAATAAAAATAACTAAAACATATCTTTTAATATAGTCCTATAATCAATGAATCAAAATTTTGTGAGGCACCAATCTCACAAGGAGCACCAACTCAACTAGGCCTTTAACAAGCACCAACTTGCAAGGAGGAACCAACCCATAAGTAAATCAACACCAACTCAAAGACCTAAAACTTATTATAATATTTGGACATCTATTTCTCACTCAATTTATGATTATCATCTTTTTTTCTCTTCACACTCTTCTATCTATCTCAAATATCATATTAAGCCTCTTCACTCAATTAGCCCTCTCCTTGGTAGATTCATGTCATATCACATTATTCATCATCTGTATAAGTAATTTTATAACTTCATGAAATGATAAAAACACCTCTTTAATTTTATTCAATCCCTATACCTAGTTTCCAATCTTCTATATCATTCGTTCATGTTCTCAATATTCTAACTAGTCGAATTAGGCCTATTAGACCTTTTTATACTTGACTCTTGCTATCACCCATATTGGTTAGCCATAAACCTTTAAAAAATTGTATAATAATGTAAATAGATAAAAAACATATTTCAAAAGTGAAACAACCATTACATGTGTCATTCACCACCTTTAAGGCCCAAGACCACCATTAGGCCTAATAGAGACCTAATGCAATTAGGCCTTTTCGAAGCACACGTTTTACTTTGACCACTTTAGAACATATTAAGCCTAAAAAATGGATAAATTCTTCATAAAAACTCTAATTATACCATTTATAATATCACCTTAGGTCACCAACACCATTTTTCTCATTTTACTCCTTGAACCACACCATTAAGTCTATTCACAATTAGGCCTTCTCATTGTTAGAAAGTTTGCCTTGAATATCTCAATAATATAATAAAATTTTCCACATAAACACATTAAAAACCCACATTTATATAACCTCCATGACTTTAGGGTCATCACCATGTCAATTATATTTCACCATATAGGGAAAAATACCTTAAACTGATCATTACCATATGCTCACTCAAAATTGCACATATGATTCAAAAACCCAATAAAAAACCTTTAAATTTTCACATATTCATTGGAATTTATCATGCATAAAAATTAATTAAAATGAACTTATTATATATATATATATATATATATATATATATAACAAATTAATGTGCATTGGATTCTTAAACTCTATGTATAATGACTTATTAACATCATTCTCACTCACACACATAAAACTACATGTAGCTCCAAAATACAATCATGGAAACCAAGACTTAGAACACATGTGTGAACACTTTTATGAGATTAAAATGGATTTATATGATCCTTAAACATACATATAAAATATTAAAAAAGATATATTATATGGTTCAATATCAATATTGGTCTTACAGATCAATCTCATGTCTTCACCCTACATAGACCTCATTATGTTATATAGGTCACTTTGAGAGAAACTTTATGCTAGTATATGAGAATATAAAAATATTTTATTCATGGGGGAAGTGTTATATATGTATTTAAAAATAACCCAATTCATTTCGATCCATCCCTAATTCATTGCAACCCATCCCTAATCTCATTTTCACTTCTGCCTAATTTTCTCACTATCTTCCTCATTAGGCCTATTTAATGATAGGTTAACCTCCATGACCAGTTTAGAATATTTAAGGATTAAAAAATGATTATTAACTCACATGGTAAAATAATACAATTTTCACACCACATTCTCTTTGACCTAGTCAACCCTACCTACTACAATAAAAATCCAAAAAGTAAGGTTTTTCCTATAACTTCCACTCACTCTTCTGATAGACCAATGCCACTTGGATGGAGAAACTTTGGAGAGCCATCTACATTTTAAAATCATAAAAAATTTTAAACAAACCATTTTTAGCCATTTCCAACAATATCTTCCTTATCAAGTCATTATGAGGGCTTTAGGAGGGTTTAGACTACATTTCATTCTTAACAATTGTTCATAAAAGATTACCCATAAAATCCAAAACTAATTCTAATAAATTTGAGATATGAAACTTAAAAAACTTCCATGAACTTCTTATGATCTCATTAAAATGTTTCACATGCCAATGAGCATAAGAAAATTCTTCTCAAGTCTGCAACACTCCATTCTATCACTTGAGAGACCTAAAGATCCACTTTTCATGGTCTCTTATTCAACTTAAGATCTAAAAATTCATGATCACTTTTGAAAAAATATCACACCTCTGTCATAGCTCACATGAGCTATATCACCTTGGAAACTAAACTTTATCCCTCATTAAACCATAATGGGTCTCTTTACATACTAGGCCTAAACCTATAAGTCATTCTTAGACCTTGAACACACCTTGAGACCTATTTTACTAATCTCAATATTTCATAATAATGTCATAAAAACTGATACCATACTCAAACACTTATAATATTATTATTGTAAGCCTTAAAATACTCACCTCATCATGCTACCAAGCCCATATATTCTCACTAGGTCTCTTCATGTAAAGACTAAGCCAAGAACTAACTTAAAAACCTCCTATAAATATTATTTAACTTATACACATGTTTAAATTGTGTTAAAAATATTATTTTATTATATACCAATGTTTTACATTCTTGAAAACACCTCAAGACTTCTCATTAGGTTAGGCAAATTCTAGGACTAGTTTGGTTAAATGATTAGGCTTAAGACCATACCCCTAAATGTTTACCTTGAAAATTTACTAAGTGTTTAAACACTTCATATGCATTCTTGGTTAGTCTTAAACATCCACTCTTAACTATGTGTATCCATCTTACTAGACCACCATCTTCACACACATGCTCATGATATAACAATGCTACTTAAGACTAGTTCTCAGAAGTATGCTTACCTTTTATCTTGAGCTTAACCTTAACATGTTATCAACCTCATAGGATTTACCAGGTTTTCTTCAAATTATCTCTCAATGAAGATAAAATATTTTACATTTAAATTATCTCTTTTCACTTTGTCACTTTGTTTCTTTATCACATACCATGCATCTTCACAAGAACATATCTACGACATCAATGACTTTCACAAACCTTTGACATCCATGATGAAAATAATGCCATAATATAAAAAACATGAACATACATAACATTAGGAAATCATTCTAACACTTTATTTTTGTGAAAATTTTATATACAAAATAAGCAAAAACTAAAGTAGAAAACAAGGGATCAAAAAGTTGTGACCATTACAAACACACTCTTGAAAAAGAACACTAATTGAAAGATGGTTATTTTATGAGGAAGGGTAGGTTCTATCTTTTTTTTCAAACTCATAAAATAGAAACCCAAAAGGGTACATAAATATTGTAAAACTTAAATGAGATAAAATGGTATTTAAAAGGAAGGCCATGTCCTATCCATGGTCTTACACTATAACTTACAAAATAGAAACCTAAGGAGTGACAAAAAGTACTGGAAAGCAAAGAAATAAGGAGAATAAAATTGAAATAATGAGGTAGATTGTGTCCTATCCATTGTTTTACAATTCAAATCATGATAAAAAAAGAGAAACCAAAGGACTAAAAAGAAAGGACTAAGGTTTGTGGAAAGATATAGTACTATATAGGGTGAGGCCCATGTAAGTATCCTAGAAAAAGTGTTAGAAGGATAGAATATATACATTATGATAAGAGGGAAAGTATTTAATAAAATTTATATATCAAGGATGAACATGTGAGAGATAAGATTGTGTTTCTCAGAAGGTTTATTGAAGTTGAATTAATTTGGTGTCATGTAGTGTAGAATAAGAATATACATCGTAATATGGCCAAATGGGTAAATGGATGTATGGATGAGCATATTAACATGACCTAAAGGTTGAAGTAATATATGGGTGGGTAACGCAAGATGCCCCAAAGGCTAAAAATAGGAATAAAAGATAAGAAAAGATAAGAAGAAAAAATACCCCATATAGTGTCTAAATGGATTCAGGTTGTCAAAGAAGATTTTGATAGGGGATTTCATGATGCTTGATGAAATAAATATATATAGGGAAGAAGAAGAAAAATTAGGAATAGATTCATCCAGATAGAGAATAGAGTCAACTAGACAAATAATAGAGTTGGCCAACAAGGGACCAAGGGGAATCATGAAGAAGATTAGGTCCTATCTTCTTTTATACAATTCAACTAATGAGAAAAAAGAGAAACCATAAGACTAAAAATAAATGACTAAGGTTTGTGGAAAGAGAGACTATTGTAGAGGGTGAGACCCATGTAGGTATCTTATAATTTTTTTTATAAGGATAACATATATAAATCATGATAAGAGGGGAAGGATTCAAACAAACATCTATATCAAGGATGAGCATGTGAGAGACAATCTTGTGTGTCTCATAAGGTTTATTGAAGTTGAATTAATTTGGTATCATGTAAAGTAGAATAAGAGTAAGCATCGTAATATGCCCCAAAGGGTAATTATATTTAGGGATAGGAATCAAAACGTTCCTTAAAGGCTAAAGTAATATATGGGTGGGAATCACAATATGCCCCAAATACTAAAAATAGGAAGAAAATATATGAATAAAAAATCACCCCATATATTGTCTAAATAGATTCAGTTTGTCAAAGAAGATGTTGATAGTGGATTTCATGATGTTTGATGATATAAAAAGAGATTAATTAAGAAGAAGAAAAATTAGGAACTGAGTTAGCTATATAGAGAACAAAGTCAACCAAATAAAGAATAGATTCTACAAATAAGGGATAGGGTTGACCTATAGGTACTGAGTCATTTGGATCGATAGAGTATTATTAAAACATAATATGATAAAAGTAAACAGTTGTATGGGTTGATTATGTACTACTGGATAGGGGGAAAATAGAGAAATAAGAATACATAGTCATTTAGGCTAACTATGTACTACAAATGGGAAGATGAACATAGTCTATAAGAGACTATAGTGACCAAGATGATAGTGTTCTAAAATAGGGGAAATTTTTTTCTAGATAGTTTGAAGTAAAAATGAAAGTAGACACACAAACAATTAGATCAATGTGATTAATTCAATTGGATCACATAGCACAAACCTTGCACTAATGTTGGTCAAGGTAAATTTTATAATAAAAAACACAATGACAAAATTCTAATAAATCAATTAAAATTAAATGCTAATAAATTGGTCACCCTAAGTGTTATTAAATTATTAGAAAGTTTTGATTATAATGTGATATAGAAGTTAGATGAAATAGGGAATTATAAAGTAGTCTAAATTTGGTTTCAAGATGTTTGGGCTAAAAGGGATATGTATTGGAAATGATATTGGCTTGATATTAGGGCCTACCCCCTCACTTAATAATATTGCATCAATAATGGTGTTGCATATTTTTCCAATATATACCATTAAATATGTATAGATACTTGGTCAGAAAACCAAGTTAGCTTCCCCCTTGGGGATGAAGGCCAAGTAGGTAAGCCTTAGAAAGATAAATGTTTAAATGTATATTGAATCTTAAGTGATTTGGTAGTATGTGAAAAATAGGAAAATGGTGTAAGTAAAATGGTAATTTTGAAAACCACCTATTTAGACTACATGAGTTACTCTAAGTATGTAAAAATCTAAAAATGAAATATGGATTAATTACTAGTAAAAAGATGTTAATTCCTTGATTAAGAATAGTATAGAGTCAATTCAAGTGACACCATATGCAAAAAATAAAGAACATAGTTGATTGGGCTATTGTTATTTTGTACAAACAAGGTATTTAATAATAGATTTGAATAGGTTGACTATGTCTCTTAGCCATAAGATAGACTACATAACTAAGTCAACTAGGTTGACCTAGTTAGCTGTAGGTTTGTAGTTTTAAAGACTACTAACTTATTAAAAATATAAATAAAGGAAGAATTGAAATGATAGAGAGAGATGAGAAAGAAACCTTGGTGGGATTGAATATGATTTAAATTACAAATTTTTATGCTATAGTGATTAGTTGTTGTTTCTAAATTCTGCAAACTAGGTTAACTAGTTTGACCAAGTTCTACAAAATCTTATATGCTAAATAAAAATAATGAACAGAGTCAACATGTTCAATAGTGTTTGGTTACCTATATGTTTACAAAAGAAATTACTAGACATAATCAACCCATTTGACAATGTATGCTAATATGAAACTAGAGAAGAATACTATGTTGAATTGTTCAATCTAGTAATTCGTAACTGATGAAGGCTTGCATATACAAAATAGGGTCATTTTGAAGTGACTGTGTGTTAAACATATGCACAAAAAGTTAGAACTATATTGATTAGTTTGATATAGTACTAAAAATATTTAAAAATATAATAAATGATAAAAATTTGGCATGAAAGAAAACCTACAAGGGTTAGATTCACTTTAGGTTCACCAAAATGTATGCAAAGGGAAATGTAATTGATTTATAAATTAATCCTAGCTTGAAAAAGATAAATCCTACTTGCATTTATGATTGTAAATACATTATATATTTGGGGTCATGACCAATATGGATCCACTAGACCTATCTAAGGGATATCTTACCTCAATAAAATCACTAAGGAGTGTTCCAGAGCCTTTAGTCAAGCAATACTATGCAATAACACTAAATAGGTCCTATCTTTTCATATTCACTAAACTAATAATGAGTAAAGTAAAGTCTAATCTAGTGATCACAAAATATTGTGGCACAAAATGGGGTTAGTAAATATAAAATTAAACATGCATAAGAGAATCCTATTCAAGCTATGTATAGGTAGGACCCTAATACATGGAGAGAACAATATATTCAAAGTCCATTACTTATGATACTTATATATACTAAATAGAGGAGAAAATTTAGAGATACCTACCTTGAATATGAACCCATCGAAACTCAATCTCTACCTTGGCCAAAGGTTCTTCACAAAAAGTTGTCATGGTTTATAAATATCACTAAGAAAGGCCAATACATCCAAGTATTTTCCATAAGATAAGATTCTTCTCCAAGTAAAAGACCTAAGATAAAACTCCTCAAGTAGAATAGTGGAAGAGTAGATTTTAAAGAAGAAAAAATGAATAGTTAACTCTCGTTGTCTCAAGGAAATGATGAAATGTATTTATTTATATAGATGGATCTAACCCTAGTCCTTTTCAAAAGTTTAACTAGTAGGGTTAGCCCAATTGACTTTATATCATTATTGATAAAAAAAATTAAGAACTAGTCTAGGTTGGCTAGGAGTTGACCTAAACCCTAAATGATTTTTTTGAATTAGAGTAGAAGGGTGATAGGGCCTACATTTTATTATAAACCATCAAAAATGAGTTTAGGCTAGTGAAGGGCTAATGAAGGTGAAAAATGACTATAGGAGGGTGAAAAAGAGGAGGCAAAGCTTAGGGGAATGTTTTTAGGAGATGGTTGTGTAGATAATAAGTGGTAGTATAGGGACCACAATCCTTAAAATCACCAATGGTCTATCCACCTATTTCTTGATGTACCATTTAAAGTGTACACTTAAAGAGATTGAGATTTGACAAGTTCTTATAAGATAGAAAGCATTAGTAATTAATAAAGTTTTAAAATATTGTGTATACACATTATATATTTTTTCACAAATTTTTGAATTTTAATTTATTTTATAGGTTCACCTAATGTTCCCTACAGTAGACACCTCTCCATTTTTTTCACATAATTTATACTCTACAACACTAAGGTAAGTAAAGTTATGTATTTTTCAAGTCTTTAATTTCAATTATCTTATTCTCCTTATACCATAATTTATTTAACTCAGGGTTGTTTGCTACTATCTTTTCTTGAAGCACCATCCCATGTTACAACTATGTGACTCATGATGAGCTTTGAGTGGGATATATGTATACACAAAATATTTATAAACTTTATCAATTATTGAAGTTTTTTCTCTTATAAGAACTTGTCGAGTCTCAACCTCTCTGAGTGTATGGAATAAAGGGTACACCAAAAAAGGGGTGGGTAGGCATTTATTGTTTCACAAGTATTATTTTCCCTATACCACCAACTAAAACCAATTCAAACCCATCCTATGTGTCTACCTAACCTTTGACACCTACCTCACACTCTTCTCCAAATAATTCACCATCTAGAATAACCCCTACATTAGCCAAAAATCCCTTTTACCACTTTACCAAATGGGTCAATTGGGTCAGCTTAATTTTGGGAATTAAGCATTTGTAGGACTAAATTGGCCAAACCAACTTAGTCCAAGACCTAATGACTCTATTTTAAAAATAATTAGGTCGACTAGGCTAACTACATTTGATAAAATTCTAGAAAGGCTTAGGGTCAAATGGGGCTATATATACACATCCTTCACCCCATTTGCAATTGTGATAATCATTCATTTATGATTCTTTATCTTCTTTTTTTTAAGTTCTACTTGAGGATTCATTACTTGGGTTTCATGATTTTTGGAGAACTTTTTTCTTATGAAGGTTTGAAATTCACTAAGAGATCATTTCCAAACTATAGTCCATTATTCATCCTTAGTTTCTTAAATAATACACAATAACCTATTTCAAATCACCATTGGCCATGCGAGAGGTTGAGGCTCAATAGGTTCATCATCAAGGTAAGTATTCCTAACTCTTACTTTTCTATTGTTAGTAGATAGATTTACATGTATAATGGCTAATGAATGTATTGTATTTCCTTGATTAAGATTACCTCTACATTGAATTGAGTAGAGTTGTTTTTTGCATGTTTATTGTTTATGTTTATCCCCCATTTGTACCACAAGCTTTAGTGAGCACTAGATTATATTTACTTTACTTTATTATTTTATTGAATTATCAAGCCCTATATAGGGTTATTGTGTGGTATTAATTAAATAGATGATTTGTAACTCTCTCTAGCCATATTATATGATATGAGATCCCTTAATTAGGTTTAAAAAATACATATGTCATGAGACCAATTAACTAAGTATTGCTAGCGATATAATTATTGGATTTATCTTATTTGAGTTAGGATTGATTTCATAGATCTGATTCACTTTCAATTTCATATAAAAATCAATTTTGAAAGAGATTCTATAATATTCACTAGATTCTAGATATGATGATCTTGGAATTTTAGACACTAATGTCATTCTACGATAGTTGAATCGATGATAATGTTTAGGTTTCACCTAATTTTATTATATTAAATACCTTCTTAAAAAGGATGTGACCACCTATATGCTTCTATGTTTGAATTTTCATTCACTTTGGTATATTCAAATTTGGGTCATGGACTGTCACTCCTAATGAATTTTTAAAACCATAGTTATTCATATTTATAGTGACCTTGGGGAAAAATGGGTGATTAGGAATATGGTGTTGATCTAACCCTAAAGACCCCACTATTAGTGGGTACTACCTACATATCCAAGACATGATAAGAGGACCTTAAACTCATGTAGTATTCCCCTACATGTTGGATTGTATATGACTCACAAAATATTATGCAAAGCAAGTACAATAGTAACCTAGATTGTAAATTGTAAAATTAGGACCTTGTTTTGATCTTTTAGTAATTCAAAAATATAGATGTGTTATACCTATTATTTTTGTAGAAATAAGAAATATTTGTTTAATTAAATTCTTGATAGAGTGATTTTGATAAATTATCTTAGTCTTTTTGGTATTTTTCTAGGTCTTGTAGGTGAGGAATGAATGAGGGTTGATATTTTATTTATATCAATTCCTCTAGAGAAGTAACTCACATTAAATCACTTAAGCTGACCATTTAGATACATTTCATTTGAAAATTAGATGATTTTAAGGCACTAGACTCTTATGTTGGGTCAAGACACTAATGTCGATGCTAGTATTTGTCCCATTCATTAGTTTTCAAGGAGAAAGAAATTAGGTACATGTTTATTATTTGTAGAGAAGGAAGATAAGTAAATTTTAAGCATTCTATGAAAGATAGAAGGGTTATCAACATAATACTAGTCAGACTAAGAGATAGGCCAAGGGGCATAAGATAGAGTAGATGTGAGACTTATGAAAGTGGGAAAAGGTCCAAAACTAATAATAAAAACCAAGGTGTGAGTTTTCCATGTGTAAAATATTGAGGTGGTATATAATCCATAAATATTATCTACAGTCATTCTTACTTTTGTATACATTTTACTAAGTTCTGCCCATTTGATTGTGTGGAATTTAAACATGACCCTTGTTTGTGGTCTCCTTAAACCATTATCATTTGATTTGATTTTGAGTTCCCTTGTAAGTGTGCTTAGTTTCTTGTTTAAATTTTAATGTTATTATCTAGATCTTTCCATGATATTTATCATGTATCTTAGTCATTAATGTGATCACATTTTATGTACTTCAATGATACATTTATTTATACATGTAATTTTATATGCTACATGGTTCATTCATAGTTATATAGTTATCTTATTATTTTAAGGTGAGGTGACTACCATTTTATATCTTCCCTCACCTCAAAAGGAGAGAATATTAGTGGGGGCATGTCATAGAGGTAGGGATTTCATAAATTCACAATTTTAGATTGAGTGGGGGGTATGCCATATAGGCATGACTTCTACATTTTTAGTCTTAGATTAAGTGGGTAAATGTTTTATAAACATGTCATCCACACTTAATCAATATTCAACATCTCCAAATTATAGTACAGACATTTTTTGGAAACATGTCCTCCATGTTGGCATTTATATTAGTTTTCAATTTTAAATTGGCCAAATTTCATAAATATATGATTCAGATACACATTTGTGATAGATTTATATACACTAGTACCATTATTATAGACAATTTAAAAATGAGACATATATAAAATTCACATGCTATGCAATGTGTACCTAATATTAAAAGAATAAAATCAATTTCAAATTCTAGACACTTTCAAGGACTATCACCACCCATTAGGTTGGACTTTTATGGACTATATTGAGTCAATCTACTACAATAATTAGTTAAATTTTTTGGTATGGTTAAGGTGATTAAATCACTCAATCTCTCCAATTTTTTATGTTGGACTTGATTGTATCATCTAGCCTCACCCATTTGATAGTGTGAGTTGACTTGGTTCACTCACACTCACTAGGTTATAAGTATTATTGGGTTACATGGTTGTGGTAGTCTCAACTACCAGGTGGTAATATACATTTCCTTCAAGGTTTGTTACATGGGCCTTCCTATATCTCTCTCTCTATCTCCTTAGATATATGCACTTTCTAGATACATATTTTTCCTAATCTCAATTTTAGTGGTTCGTAATGATACATCTTTCAAATGAAATTTTCTAAAGGCAAGATAATTATATTGATACACATGTATGATTAAGCCTTGATTTTTTTCAATTTAGATAATTTTAATGGTTTTAAATTTAGACTATATGTAGTGATTATATACTATAATATGCTCTTGGCTACAAGTCAATTATCAATCAATCAATCAAGTTAGATTCAAGAAAAGGTAAGGTGTGTTAGACACACCCATGTATACATTCCTTTCCTTTAAAATATAAATTTAATTTTTATATTAAATGGGGGAAATGTATATGATATTTATGAACTATATAGTGCCTCAGTCTTGTACACTTGGAAAAATTAGGGTTTGAATATTTCTCTTAGTTATATACATTTCCCACTTCCACAAGTCTCATATCTACTCTCTCTTGTACCCCTTGGCCTATCTCTTAGTTTTAATGGTCTTATGATAATGATATGAGACTTATATCTTGTCTAAAATAATTACAACCTAGTTATCTTCCACCTCTAAAATTTTTGGGCTTGTCCCTAATTTTTTTCTTCCCAAACACTTACATCCTATTTAGATGCCTATGTCAATATAAGTTTCCATAACTGATGAAACTATCTAATTCCCTAAGGTCATAAAATTTGAAAATGTAACATATCCTAATAGTTGGACTAAGTGATATTATGTGAGAAATTCTCCAAAGGGATTAGTATAAATATAATATCAACCCTCATTCATTCCTCACCTAAGAAAGACCTAGCACAAACCTAGCATTCATACCAAAGATCATTTAAAGAGTATTTAATCAAGAAAATATTATATATTTTATCTTATTTCCATATTATTCATAGCTAAAACACATATATATGTCTTAAGTACTAAAGGATAAATCTAAGACCTATATTTGTGAAGTTAAAAGCTAGGTTACTATTGTACTTACTTATCACACATTATAAGATTCACGCACAAGATAAAACATAGGGAATAAATACATAAGTATGAGGTCATATTTAGAGTATTTATTATGTAGGAAAATTCATAGATAGAGGGGTATTTAGGGTATCTCAACACCATGTACCTACTAACCCATTTTTCCCATAGCCACTATGAAGATGAAAAACTAGTGCTTGATCATTTGATAATGAGTGATAGTACATGACCTAGATATGAATGCACCAAAGTGAAGGTGATGATGAACCCAAAAGAATCTAAGTGGTCACATCCTATTTTAGTAGTTATTCCATAATGGACACCTATGTTTGATCTAGACACTAGCATCAATGTAACCATTCATGGCTGGCATAAGAAGCACTTAATCTCAAATTTGGTGATTATTACAAAATACTCTTCCAATTTACTTCCTACCTATTCCAGATCTAGATATGAATTGTAATAAAAACTAAATAAGTGTCTTTTTTCATTATTATTATAATATCTATAATATCTATGCTTCCCATTTTTAGCATATCTTAACATAATAAATTTAGTATATGTTATATCTAAATTTTACATTTAATTGGCTTGATATAGATCTATTTATCACCCTTTCAATTATTTATTTCTATATTATTAACCTTATATACCCATAGTAGGATCCACATCTAAGTTAGGTTTAAACAATATTTCACACTTCATTTATGTTTAATAAAGGCATATCCAGCTACATGAGATATGCACATATAGATGCTAGGATTTGCCTCTACTCACATCATAAGTACATTGGGGAAATATACTTGTTTTATCATGATAAACCTAGGTTAAAATATTTTATGACCACTTTCCATTATCATGCTTGAGATTATATACTTACACATGCCTCTATCCATGCTCATAATTTTCAATGTGTACTTGATATGCTATGTACTTAATAATGCTTGAAGACATATATGTTTAGGGAATAATATGATATTTTTATTTTGGTTGCCTATTATCCTTTATTGATATTGTATTGCATTTTATTTCCCATTGAAGCATTTTAATATGCTCCATTGATTATGGCCCTTATGTCATGTTTGCCTTTTTTACATTTGAATATGTCATTGTTTGTTGTATGTGGACATTTGAATATTATTCTATGTTTTAAGGTCATTTTACTAAGTCATGTCCCTTTAAATGTGTGTAATTTTAACATACCCCTTATATGAGGTCTTCTTGGACCATTTTTTAATGTTTTGTTTTTTAGTGCTCTTATGTATTTGATTTATTACTTGTACTACTACTCTGTAGATGTTGCCATGATTTGCATCCTACATCTTAAGACTTTATGTGTTCACATAAATGTGTGCCTAATTTTTATATCTACTTATACATGTTACTCTTATATGATACACAATTCATACATAGCTTATACAATTATATTATAGTGGGGGCATGCAATAGAAACATGTTTTCCACATTTACATTAGTTATTAGATTCTCTATATTATAGTGGAGGCATGTTGTGGAAAAATATTATCTAAATTTACATGAGTTCTCAGATTATCTAGATTACAATGGGGGAATGTTATGTAAACATGTTCTTCCACACTTGTACTAATTTTAGATTCACCAGATTTCATAGTATATTATTTAGATACACATTTGTGGCAACATTCTATACATTGATATTGTTACTATATTCAAATTCTAAATTAAGACATATATGAGGTGCATCTACCATGTAAAGGTTACCTAAATTTGAAAAATAAAATCAATCAAAATTTTAAAATATTATTTTGGACTATTATTATAGCTAGGTTAGACTTTTATGGACTGATATTGACCCAATCTAATATAGTAATTGGTTCAATTTTATAACATTGAGTTGATTATATCACTCACTATTACCATGTTTATAAGTCAAACTTGATTAAATCATCTAAATTTACCAGATTTATACATTAGATTTGATTAAATAATCTAACCTCGATAGATATATTATGAGTTAATAAAATCACCACACTCACCAAATCATTTAAATATTTGTGTTATGTGATTGATATTAAATAAGCTCAATGGATGTGTTGAAACTCACATTTACATCAATATTGGGGTCATGTGACCTCATATATATATATATATACATATATATATATATATATATATATATATACATATATATATATATATACATATATATATATATACATACATATATATATATATGTATATATATATATATATACATATATATATATATACATATATATATATATACATATATATATATATACATATATATATATACATATATATATACATACATATATATATATATAGACATATATATATATACATACATATATACATATATATATACATATATATATATATACATACATATATATATACATACATATATATATATATATACATATATATATATATATATATATACATATATATATATATACATATATATATATACATATATATATATATATACATATATATATATATATATACATATATATATATACGTATACATATATATATACATATACATATATATATATACGTATACATATATATATATATATATATACATATACATATATCTATATATATATATATATATGTATATATATATATATATATATATATCTCTGTGTGTGTGTGTGTGTGTGTGTGCACTTTCAAGTTCAAATTTGTCATAATATTAAATTCAATGCTTCATAATGAGGATTCATTTTAAATAAAATTTCCAAAAGTTAATATGGTTGCAAAAACACTCATGTGTACTCCTAACCTTTCTCTTTCTACTTTCAATCATTTCAAATTCTATTAATCCTAGATTTCATAAAATGGTTATATACTATAACATAATCTTGGTTTTAGACCAATCACCAACAAATCACTCAAGTTTGTTTCATGCAAAGACAAGGTGTGTTATACACAACCAAGTATTCATTTATTTACTTTAAATAATAAATTTTATTACTATATTAAAGGGGTAAATATAGCCACTAAATATGATTTACCCTAACTTTAAACACTTAGAAAATACCTATCATGGTTATACCTTTTATCTATAGACATATACACTACTAAAAGGCTCGCATTCACTATTTATTTGTGCCTAAATTGCTTATCTTTTAGTTCAACCACTATTATTATGATGACCAAACCTTATGTATTGTTAAAAAATTCTCTCAACTTGATTATTATACTTCACTACCAATTTGGAACCTATACCATTTTTATAAGCTTCCTAGACACTTACATCCTAGGTGGACACTTGGGTCCTTGCAAGTGTAAAAATTTCCTAAAAATTATATAGTGCTTACAAGTCATCCAATTTCCATATGAAGTGCATCCTAAAGGTTTAACTAAGTGATTGAATGCGAGATATTTCTAAAATGAATTGATATATGTATGTGTCTATATATATATATATATATATATATATATATATATATATATCAACACTCATTCATTCCTCACCTAGAAAATATCAATAACTCATAGGGAAACACACCAAGAATCTCTCAATCAAGAATTCAAGTGAACAAACATAAACTATTAATCCCTATTTCTATACATATTCAATACTCCAAATGGGTGCTACATACATATTCAATACTCCAAATAGGGCCTTAGACCTATGTAGTTATCCTCTTTATGTTATCTTGTGTGTGTATACATATGCAACATGTGATAAATAATAGCATGTAGTCACCTAGATTATAACTTGATGAATATGGCTCATGAACTACTCTTCAAATTATTTAGACATATGGGAATATTTTTCCTATGACTGGTATAGAAATAGGGATTAATAGTTTAGGTTTGTTCACTTGAATTCTTGATTGAGTGATTCTTGGTGTGTTTCCCTATGAGTTATTGATATTTTCTAGGTGAGGAATGAATGAGTGTTGATATATATATATATATATATATATATATATATATATATATATATATATATATCAACACTCATTCATTCCTCACCTAGAAAATATCAATAACTCATAGGGAAACACACCAAGAATCACTCAATCAAGAATTCAAGTGAACAAACCTAAACTATTAATCCCTATTTCTATACCAGTCATAGGAAAAATATTACCATATGTCTAAATAATTTGAAGAGTAGTTCATGAGCCATATTCATCAAGTTATAATCTAGGTGACTACATGCTATTATTTATCACATGTTGCATATGTATACACACACAAGATAACATAAAGAGGATAACTACATAGGTCTAAGGCCCTATTTGGAGTATTGAATATGTATGTAGCACCCATTTATACATGGGTCCTTAGGGAAATTTGACACCATGATCCCACTAGCCCATTTTTATAAAATACACTCTAAGGGTGAGGAAGCTAAGGTTTGATCATTTGACAAAGAGACACAACATGTACATGATCTAAAGACATCAAAAGGAAGTAAATAGAAAACCCATAAGGCTCTTGTTAGTTCTATCCAGATCTAGTCAGTATTCCATATAGGACACCTATGTTTTAATCAGATATATTACATAATGTAAATTTATAAATATTATAAGCATATGATTATATATAAATAATATTTAAATAATTTAACAACTATTCTAGGATCACCTTCCAGTCAACTTCCAACCTATTCTAGATCATACTTGTATGAGCATAGTAAACCATATAAGTATCAATTATTTTTTTATTCATTTCAATATCTACCAAAATTATACTTTACTATTTTTAGTAATATTAGTTTTATAACTTTAATAATATTATTTATCTAAGTTTTTATTAATTGGCATGCTCATAATATTAATTCATCGTCCTTGTGTAAAATTTAATCTAATACCTCTTAACCCTAGATACCCCAAAATATCTAAATTTAAGTTTAAATAGAAACATGTAAATATAAGTGTGATTGATATGGACCTGAAGTGGAGGAAAAACACTATCTAAGTGTCCCAACCTTAGGGTGTCAAGTAGTGTTGAATTATGGGTAGGTGATGTTTTTAGAAAGTAAAGAAAATAGATGTATGAAAATGTCTTCGTAAGGTTTGTGACTAAGTCATAATTTACCATGGGTTTAAGAATGACATAATATTCAAAAATACCTTAAAAGGGAGGAGTTTTGGGTTGATATTCTCTTGTGTGAGTAATGATATTAACTTCTTCCTCTATTTCTAACTCTACAACCCCTATCATCCTAGTCTTCCCCTAAGGCCCCAACTAGGGAGCCACATCAAGGTTATTTAAACTATAAGTATAAGCTTCAACATCATGATTTATATCCAAAGGAGTTTGGTTTTTTTGGATTGTTTGGTTTTATGGGTTACCTTATGATTAGTTTTGGGTAATGTGTATTTGGTGATTGGGGAAATGATTTTTTATAAATGTGTAGTTTTAGTTTTAGGGTGTTATAGTACTATTTTGGGGAGCTTGAAGGTTTACACTTACATTCCCTAGGAACATATAAATTTTTTTGCCTTTAGTATTTATGGAGCATTTAAATAAAAATTTTATACTTCCTACAATCACAAGTGTCATGTCCATATACTCTATGGAAAAGGAAATATATGTTAGGGTCATACTACCTAGGTAACACAACTACATAAGATGACACAAATACCCTACTTGGTAACATACCTACCATAAATAATAATGTAACCATTACCTAATTAACACTTTTTTCACAGTGGTTTATGAAACTAATGTAGCATAATGCTTTGAAGATGGGAGGTTTTATCATAATGAAGGGTGGTTTCATAATTAAAAGTAGTGGTTTCATATTGGATAAGAAAATTCAAATATTGAGGCCAAAAATGACTTATAAAAATAATTTCATGGTTAAAAAGTGGATAATGAAATATTATGGAGCAATAATGTTAGAGGGAACTAAGTTTGAACATATTTGTTGAGATCCTTACATCATCATTAGGTTCTTTAGAAATGTTGCACCATGTAATTTATTGGTGCATATTGACACCAAAACAAAAATATATAGATTAGAGATATGAACATGTATTGTATACTTAAAATATATCAAAATATCACTATCAAATTCAAGTGCCAAAAGTAACCAATACATGTGAAAGTATATTGAATAATATAGAGAAATAATTTCAATATAATAAGAAAACTATCAAACATAATAACTATGGTGAAAAATTCCTATTCTCATCAAGAAAGAAATATTATTATATAATTTGAAATTATATAAATTAAATTAATTTATCACAAATTAAATATAACAGATTTTCATATACTATATCATAATAAAATATATCAATATACTAGGTGCTAGTTCCATAACAAAAAAAAATATATAATTTAATAAAAACATATACAATATAAAAATTCCACATAAGTATGACTTAATAAAAATATATTTCAATGTGTGTGTGTGTTTGTGTGTGTGTGAAATATTTTACATGATATAATGTCACTCAATAATAGGATCATTTCCCTATGTATCTCCACCTCCCTTTACCAATAATGAACTGTGAGAATTATAAGATCTAATATCATCTAGTTTTGATCATAAGTGAGATTGAATTCTCCTCTCACAATCTTTATAAATGACCACTCATTCCTAAATATATGTTTGATAACAATATAATTATACATAATCATCAATCACATTTTGAGCTAGATACCTTGATGGAGTAGGAGGGGGAATTTGATCTCTAGTAAGTTCCACCCACATTTGATCATGCTCAATTATCACCCCATGTCTCTTTAATATACTTTAATCATGATCTATTATTTAAACATAGGATGTGTTAGCTATAAATGATCGATAAAAGGGTTGGGAATGTTCACCTACAATCTTAGTAGAGAGCTCTAAAATACCACTAATAACAACCTCACAAGGATCATGTTATGTTAATACCTATATGGATGTCTATGTGATGGTATTATAGTATTCATCATCCCTTAAAAAACAAATTCATAAAAAATCAATATCAAATTTATCAAAATAATTAAAGATAGGAAAAAACTCTAAATATACATATACATACTTAGAAGTGGAGCATGGGGACCAAACACTGCTACATCACTAGCATCTAATCCACCCTATGCCTATTCCAAACAATATTATGAAAATAATAATATGAATTAGAAATAAAATTTAGTTTATGAAATGATGTATAGATAAATAAGACAAGCATATATGCAAAAGAATATAGTCTCATGATTTACAGTGATTTGTTAGATTCTATAAATTGGATTTATGTTAGATGGGACACTAACATCAAATTGTAGACACTAGGTTCAACACTTATATCATAATTCTGATTCTTATGCCTATCTTATATTATATATCTTATTATGGAATAGTCAGTTTTACTTGTTAGGCTTCATTATCACCTTGTAGGTTGTCAATTTATGTCATGTGCATAGGTTCCTAGAATCAACCTTTAGCCCAAAACCCTAGGTCCTTCATTTAAGTAATGTCACCTTGTAAAACATGGGTTAATGGGATCAAATTAAGTTAGTATAACTTCAAATACCCATCTATCAATTAACATTTCCTACATATCCATATAATTTTAAGAGGGCCTCAGACCGATGTAGTTCTCCCCAACAATTATGAAATAGGTTATATGTAAGTGCATCTAGTGGTCTAGATTGTAAATTTACAAATAATACTCATGGTATACTATTTTAATGCTTTAAACTTGTAGGAAGACTTCTCCTATGACTACTTTTAAAATAAGTAAAAAAATGGAAATATACCTTAGTTATACAAATGATTTTCAATAATGTAGTGTGATCTTGAAAGGTGCTTTAGAGATTCCTAATGAATGAATTTTTATATACCATGCATTTTTAAATAATCTCATTGAATGGTTAAATAATAAAAATACACCAACTTTTACATATCAATATATTTATAATTTTATCATTTGGAAGGTAGGGACATTAGCGTAAATGCCAATGTCCTATTATAGATGCTAGTGTCATATATTGTAAAAACTTATTGAGTATATGTAAGATGGAAATTAGGATTTACTAATAATATAATATATAGGTGGTCTATGTCATTAGAATGTTAGGGTTGGACTATAGGATAAGAAGTTAAGCATAATGAGATGGAGAACACAAGCCTTTCATTACTAGGAAGTTCATAAAATAAAGGTTGATACATGATTGGTATTTTTCAAGTAAATAATGCTATCATGTCATATATAATCATATTTTAATATCTACATCCCCAATTTTAATCTAATAATTTATAAATATGAAATTATTAGGTTAAAGGAAATAAATGCATACATTGGTGTGTACAACACACCTTTATTTTTATTGAGCACTAGTTGATTTAATTATTTGTTCATTACCTATAATAAAGATCATTTTATATTTTAATTAATGTATATGTAGAGTAATTTTCAATCTATGTCATATTTAATTTTTTTATCCAAGCACTACAATTTTGGTTCCTGCATGCCTTGGTAATGACAGCAGAGTTTCAGAGCAGAGGACCGGTTCGTTTTGCCCAAGTGTTGAGATGTAGTGGAAGCTGCCAAGTGTCACCCTTTGGTAGCAGTTTCCTTTTCCCTTTTTGTTTCTTTCATCTCTTTTGCCTGAGTGTAAGTTCAAGTAGATGATACCAAGTGTCACTTTTCAGGAGATAAAGCCAACAATTGGCATTCCCTGAGTCCCCTTTTGTAACTTTCTAGAGAACTGTCGATCACGCCATGTACTTAGCAACAGTTAAGCAGAATGCACCATGTGTCAACATCTGCATCTCATATCAGCATCCATATTTCATTCAAAGACTTTCAACAAGATAAGCAGCAGAAAAAGCAAAAAGTGCCAAGTGTCACCATTTGTAAGACTCTGATATATGCCCCTAATATTACTACAAGAGAAGCAGAGTGAGCCGCATGTCTTCAATGAATCAGGTGGAAGGTGCCAAGTGTCATTATCTAGTACCTCCTAGACCATAAAGAGAATTTTTATGAATCAACTAAGTGTCTTCTCCCATTACAAACAGAACAGAGTGCCCATCTACCTGTTACAATGAAAATGGAGTGAAATTCAGTGAGAGTTAATTTGAGTAGATAGAGCAGTGCACCAGGTAGTTTTTTTGGGGGCTTGCAAGCATTTAATATTCCGTCAATTTGTCTCCTAATAGTGGAGGTAGAATAGATAGTTGAGTTGCCCAGTAGGTGATGAAATTTAAAACTCAGGTGTGAAGAGAACAACTAGTCAAGAATTGCCATGCCATAGTTAAGGGTAGCCATTGTTCTCCAGCATGGCTTTTTGAAGCATTGAATTCACCAAAGTTCAAATTATTATTATTTATTTATGTATTTGGGGCTATAAAAGAAGAATAATTGTAAAATCTAAAGAGGGGGAATTCTCATAGTTTTAAACTTTCTAAGGTTTGTGACCAGTAATATCATTTGCTCTTGTCTCAATTTTCTTGAGTTGTAAGGTTGATATAATCATGCATGTTTCTATGCCCTTTATGTGGCTGAATGAATTAAGGAAATTTGATCTCCATGCCTTGGTTGGTGTTGTCTGTGTCATTTGCAAAGTAGTCTATACTATATATTTTCTAGTGTTGTGATTGGAAATGTTATTTGCTTTTGTCTCATTTTCTCGAGTCTAAAGTTATACATAACTGTGCATGACTTCTGTGCCTCTTATGTGATTGGAGGATTCTACTAAGAAGATAAAACACTATGCCTTTGTTGACAATTCCTGTATCTCAGCAAAAGACTCCCCTGTTGTGAGCCTTATATTTCTGTTATTGTAATCTTTTACATTGATCATGCACTTGTCTATTCTTAAATGTAATAGAATCCTATAATAGTCACTCTATGGTTAGGTTAGGATTAGGATTATGCTCATGCGCGTCACCATAGATAGGTTTTAATTCCTACATTTTGCATTTATGTTTAGTCTCCTATCCCTTTTTCCCAACACCCAATATAAAAGAAGAGACCAACTTCTTTAAAATCTAGAGGTTGTTTTCAAGCCACATTGTCCCACAGATTGAAACTTCCCATTGTTGTTGATTAAAATCTAGCACAATTTTAAGACATCAATAGTTTTTTGGCACACCTAGTGGGACTTGTCTTTCATGGAGTTGAAGAATTTTGGTGTATTCTTTAGCCAATCTGCCTTTGGAGGTTTTTATCAATACCAACAATGATTCTGAGCCAATCAGTTTCAACTTGTACCAAATATGGGAGCCCCTATACCCCCAAGAAATTATGCAAGCTAGAATGCTGATGAGGAGGAAATAATCTCAGACTTTCTTCTCACTTTACAAGATAGCTATGAATTGGTTACAGATGAACAGAACAACATTAAGCCTCAGTTATATGTGCAAAATTATTTTGCTCTTTCAAGATTATCCTTTCAAGAGGATAAAGTCATGAAAGAGGAGGATAATGCAACAAAGAATGATTTTGACGTGGTCCACCATGAAGCAAAAGGAAACAGGTCAAGCCATGATGCACTACAGAGGGAATGTGCAAAACAAAGGGCTAACGGTGATAAACCAGAAGCCACTAATTTCTTGGTGAAGAGCACCAGTCTAAGGGACCAACATTTAACAAGCTTCCAAGGACAAGTAGAATACGTATATTTCAAAAGCATGTTCGATTCTGATCCACTCAGATATAAGCCAAGTAAGGTGACAAGCAAGAGGAGCAAGTCACCAAATCTCTTTTTCTTTCAGCCACTTGTCTGCCACCATAAATCTTCTTGCCAGGAAGGGGACTTTAGAAATGTTCCTTTTGATCTAGGAGGGAGGCAAATATACCTAGTTAACTTTATATAGTGGTTTTCTTTCAATATTGTTGCTCTATTTTCCCATTCTTTCTTGCTCTATTCTTTTAAATAAGTGTTTTTTGAGCACGTGGCCATGTAGCGAGAGTCGGGTTCTTTTTAAGCAAGATCAAAAGTCCTAGTGGTTGCCAATAACTATAGAGTAATTTTCACTCTACGTCATATTTAAATTTTTTTTATCCAAGCACTGCAATTTGGGTTCCTGCATGACTTTGTCATGGCAGTAGAGTTTCAGAGCAAAGGATCGGTTCATTTTGCCCAAGTGTTGAGATGTAGTGAAAGCTGCCAAGTGTCACCATCTAGTAACAGTTTCCTTTTCCCCTTTATTTTCCTTCATCTCTTTTTCCTGAGTATAAGTTCAAGTGGATGCTACCAAGTGTCACTTTCCAAGAGACAAAGCTAATAGTTGGCGTCGCCCGAGTACCCTTTTGTAACTTTCTAGAGAACTACCGATCGCGCCACGTACCTAGTAGCAGTTAAGCAGAATGTACCACATGTCAACATCCATGTCTCATATCGGTGTCCACATTTCATTCAAATACTTTCAACAAGCTAAGCAATAGAGAAAGTAAAAAGTGCCAAGTGTTGTCATCCGTAAGACTCTGATATATGCCCCTAATGTTACTACAAGAGAAGCGGAGTGAGCCATGTGTCTTCAATGAATCAGGTGGAAGGTGCCAAGTGTCATTATCTGGTACCTCTTAGACCATAAAGAGAATTTTTATGAATTGTCTAAGTGTCCTCTCCCATTAAAAATAGAATAGAGTGCCTGTTTACCTGTTACAACGAAAATGGAGGAAAATTCGGTGAGAGTTAATTCGAGTAGATGGAGCAGTGCACCAGGTAGTTTTTTTAGGGCTTGCAAGCATTGAACATGCCATCCATTTGTCTCCTAATAGTGGAGGTAGAATATATATTTGAGTTGCCTAGTAGGTGATGAAATTTGAAATTTAGGCGCAAAGAGAGGAACTAGTCAGGAATTGCCATGCCGCAGTTAAGGGTAGCCGTTCTTCTCCAGCATGGCTTTTTGAAGCACTGAATTCACCAAAGTTCAAATTATTATTTTTTATTTACGTATTTTGGGCTATAAAAGAAGAATAATTGTAAAATCTAAAGAGGGGGGAATTCTCATAGTTTTAGACTTTCTGAGGTTTGTGACCAGTAATATCATTTGCTCTTGTCTAAATTTTCTTGAGTTGTAAGGTTGATATATTCGTACATGTTTTTGTGCCATTTATGTGGCTGAAAGAATTAAGGAAATTTGAGCTCCATGCCTTGGTTGGTGTTTTTTGTGTCATTTGCAGAGTAGTCTATACTATAGATTTTCTAGTGTTGTGATTGGAAATGTTATTTGCTTTTGTCTCATTTTCTAGAGTCTAAAGTTCTACATAATTGTGCATGACTTTTGTGCCTCTTATGTGATTGGAGGATTATACTAAGAATATAGAACACTATGCCTTTGTTGACAATTCATGTATCTTAGCAAAAGACTCCCCTGTTGTGAGCCTTCTATTTCTGTTATTCCAATATTTTACATTGATCATGCACTTGTCTGCTCTTAAATGTAATAGAATCCTATAATAGTCACTCTGTGCTCATGTTAGGATTAGGATTATACTCAGGTGCATTGCCATAGATAGGTTTTAATTCTTGCATTTTGCATTTCTATTTAGTCTCCTATCCCTTTTCCCCAACACCCAATACAAAAGAAGAGACCAGCTTCTTTAAAATCTGGAGGTTGTTTTCAAGCCACATTGTCCCATAGCTTGAAACTTCCCATTGTTGTTGATTAAGATCTAGCATAATTTTAAGACATCAACAGTATATTATATTAAACAAATTGAATAATTTAAATGTTTAAAAGTAAAGAGAGCAAGGAAAGAATACACCTATGTTTTGATGCATCCATGTTTCCCTTTGGTGATTTTATTTAGTTATTATTATTATTATTTATTGAAGCATTGGAGAGAGAAGATCACAATTAAATGTTAGTGATATTAATGGGGGATTTTAAGGTTGATTATTCCCCCTATATGGTTTAAGGTAAATCTATTCCAATTCCATTAAGAGATTTGAATCATAATCTCACAAATCAAGTGTAAAGATAATCTATCCAACCTACCCAAGGTCAAATGGTGAACCGTATTAACCTAAATAGGGGAATAGTTCCAAGGAAATTTAGGGTTTTGAATATAAACTTCACTTTTCAATGGATCCAACTAATATATACATGCAAATTCTCAATTGGTACATCTTGGAAGATTTAGTGCATCAATGTGTGGTGAGAAAGAAATGAACTCTATTCATGTCCCCTCATCAAATCATTTATAAATGGTGTATAAAATGAATATTTATATGTGGTTTGGTTAAAATTCATGGTATATACACCTCTAATTGTCTCAAAATGAAGTATCTATCAAAATGTAACCTCTAATCTATAAATTATATATAATATCTATCTCAATTTTTTTTCAAAAATCATAAATTTGTGAAATCATTTCCAAATGCATAATATTTTATCCCAAGTATATATATAAATCATGAAAACTATATAAAATTATTCCAAATATGACATTTTTGTGTGTGGGGACTCATTTGAGATGAATGGAATGCAATTTGGTAGTCACCTTATCTCAAAATGATAAGATAACCATGTCATACCTATATCAATCATTTAGTAATCAAACATATATTGTTATCATGCATAAGTATATACATATCCTTGAATCTTGTAATATCAAATCACAATAAAACTTAATATGCACGAAAAAGGCCATGGAAATGTTTAGGATTAATAAGCACAAGATAAAAAAAATCAATCACACACACAATAGCACTCAATATCACACAAAATGGGTCAATGGAGACTTAAAATAAAGGGCATGCTCAAATTTTTCACACTCAAGGGGAAGATATGTTCAAATATCCACATAAATAAAAAACACTTAGGGGAACTATGGCCAAAAAAAGGATAATGTTCAAATGTTTCATACTCATAATATGGTTAAAAAAAAATAGTCAAGGAATCCATTTGATAAGATGGATAAGTTAAATATAAGAAACCAACATAAACGTATCATACTATTTCCTGCATAAACATGTTAGCAAAATGTTCTATAGTATAACATATGTAGCACATTGTGTAAGATGTAAGCATGAGTATAAACATTTGTAATTGTTAGTATACAAGCACAACATGATAATGTAAAGTGATCATAAAACAATGCAACATGTATTAATCATGATCAATGAATCAGATGCCCCAACTTGGTGTGTTATTTTGGTAGAGGAACGGTCCAAAATTTATACTCTCATTAATATTTATCTAGTTTATGCATGTATCAAACTCAAGTACTCATGATATATTTATATGCATAGAAAGGAAATGATATGTTATATACTAACATTAAGTAAAAAAACATATATGCAAAATATAGTATATATGTGTTTGCTAAATATTTTTTTTATAAGCAATGATGCTAAGAGAATCCCAATATGTCATCCATGGAATGCCTATGTATTTCCTGTGTCATTTCCATGTTCATATTATGCATAATCAATATCATGACAATCATAGTAATCTAGGTATTCTAATCATTATCATCTTAATGTTGAAATTTTTAAATGCCACTCTTGTCTTGTATTATATCTAGATATGAATAACTAACTTCCCCTTAAAATTGAATTATAATTTTATTTTATTTTATTTTTATTTTTTTATAGTATTGATTGTGCCTTGTGCCTCTATTAATATACCATTACTTGTATCTATTTTTTAATAGCTAAAGATATGTATTATTTTTTATGATTTCACTCTAAATATGTTCCTCATTTAGAAAAGGATGTGACCTTACCTTCATGATCAAATGATATGTAACTAATGCTTTTATCAATAATTATTCCTATTAAGTATAACCATGATTTTAAAACCACAACATTGTATGCAATTGGGTTATAAATAAAATGAAAAGTAAGAGAACATTAATTTTAATTAAATTAAACTCTTAACTAAATGTATCTTATAATTTTTGTAATTGCATTAGTTTGATCTAGTTATTGATGCTTATTTATAAGATATCTAAGAAATGACATAGAAAAAAAATTTATATCTTGATAGTCCATGACCTCGACATCTATAAATTGCTTTCTATCTATATAAGAAATGATAATGAAAGGGTCCTAATATGAGGAAAAGTTTGTAATTGTCCCCTTCTCAACCACATTTGAAACTTCTTCTTTTTTAAGTATCTCTTTATTTTTGAAATATTTTTTAATAAACCCTAATTTAAGCATGATTTTTATACCTTGAATTTTATTTTCCAAATTCTCTTTTTACAATTTCATTTTCTCATGTTATAGATTTTGTAGCCTTTATTTTTCAAACAATTCCTTTTGTAATTGCTCTTTTTAATCGTATGCCTTTTATAATCTTGTTTGATCTAATTTTTCCTTTTAACTATTTTTTCTCTAATTATGCCTTTTGAATATTTTCTTGATCTACTTTTTCAAAAAAAATTCTTTATAAATTATATTTTTTTTTACCATAATGTTTCTTTTTGCACTCGTGTTGTAGAGGATACATGCATAAGGTGAGTGGGTTTATTAATTGGTGTATCTACTACATGATCAACAATATCAATTATACTTTGTATTTTATTCTTGAAAACCACACAACTATCTGTATGATGCCCATGCATTCTATGATATGCACAATAGTATTTTGATCTCCTTAGAGGATACAGAGGAGGTGGTTTGATAAACTTATTTATAATTATTTACATTAGAATCTCACTTGAACTCTTATTATCCTTTTATATATATTTTCAGTCACTTGCATATGTATTCTATTTCAGCTTCCCAATTAGATATGAAGTCTTTTTAGGCATAATATTATTGGATGAAGATACAGATACATGATTAACACTAGCACATTTAGAATTTATTGCATATGTGACCTACTTTTCCAATGATGTGAGTTTTGAACTAAAATTTTGATTTTGATTTCAAAACTCTTCTATTAGCTTTCTCATAATTATTTTTTGATCTCTAAGGGTTTCATAAGTACAAACCATAGGTAATTAAAAATGAATATGCATACACACACCATCTAGAGGAGATGTGGGAGGTGAAAGGGTTTGATGAAGGGTATGTTTGTTACCTTATTTAGGCACTATAGTTTTGGATACCTTACTCCTTGAAGTAGTGAAATCATGGACCTAGTTAGAAGGAAAGTGGATATCACCCTCTTTAGCACTAAAAAAATGGAGATATTCATTATTAGCCATTTTATGTTTTTCAAACAATAAAAGGAAAAAAATAGTAGAGATATATACCAATGATAACAAACACTCACACATCATAGGATAATAATAACCAAATAATTACTACAATTGGAAACCCTATATGTTTAAAAACACTATATCAAGATAGGATTATAAAATAATACTCAAAGGTTAGGTTCACTAAAACATTTAACCATTTTTTTGTTAAAGATAGGGGGAATAATCTAATCAATTATGGAATATAATATTCTAAAGAAAGATAATTAAATAATTTATATTTATAATATACTAATAAATATAATTAGTTTAATCATATGATTAATATATAAAATTACAATTCTAAAAAATATTATGAAAGTATAAATGTGAAGGATAAATAACACTTTCCATATATAATGATGCACAAGTATATCTAATAGGCACAAGTGCGGAATAAAAAAATTTGATGATTTTCCTTGATTTATCAAATTCTATAAATTATATTTATATTAGATGAGACACTAGTGTTTGTCTATATAGATTAGCATCAAAACCTATATCATGATTTTGATGATATGTCTCACTTAGAATATAAATAATTTTTTGGAATAGTCAATTGTGGCTATTAGGGTTCACCATCACCTTATAGGTTATTAGTTTAGATCATGTGCACATGTTTTTGGAATAAATATTTTGTTCAAAACCCTAGGTCCTCAAATTATGGGCTCAATTGGCATTGAGATAATCTCAAATATATATGTATCAATGAGAACTATCTAGATAGCCATATAATCTAAAGAGGGCATCGGGGTGGTGCATTTCTCCCCTTATGTGGGATTATGTATGATTTTTCTGAAATATGATATATGCATGTGCATTTATTGATATATCATGTAACTTGGAAAATATTTCTCATGGGTTAATCTTTGAATGCTCTAGACCTATAATAAAACTACTCCCATGACTAATTTGAAAATGGAGAAGAATAGGGTAGTACATCTCAATTGTGAAAATGATTTTCAATAATGTAGTGTGGGCTTAAAATGTGCTTTCTAAATTCCTAATTAATCACTTTTTATTTAATTTATGCCACACCTTTTGAAATAATCTTATAGGAGGGTTAAATAAGACAAATGGGCTATCATGTTAAAATAGATAGATTTTAAATTTGATCATTTGGAATGTATGGACAATAGAATTATATTTGGAACACTGACATCAATGATAATATCATAATCTAGACACTAGTATTATGTAGGGTAAAAAGTTACTAAGGATTTATAATTATCTTTGTAGGATGGAAATCAGGTTTTATGTATACTATAGTGTATAAGTGGTCCATTTCATCATGATGTTAGTGTTAGATTATAGTATACTTTAATGAGGCATAATAAGATGATTAATTCTATCCTTTTTCATAAATTTATGGCCATGATTAGTATTTTCCAAGTATACAAGACTAACATTCCATAAAAAAATAGATTTAATTATCTACAATCATATAATAAAACTAGAAACAAAATAGGCCACCTATGGGCTAAATGCCATCATGTGTATATTAGTGTAACACTAATGTCATCTCCATTTGGTGTCTAAATCATGATATCCACATATTCAAATGGAATGGGAGCTAGTTTAGTAGTAGTAGGATGACCCTTATCCTTATCCCATAGTGAATCTCTCATATATTATCTTGACATATAAGATGCAAGGGCACATCTTAGGGAATACCAAACTTCTACATGACATGCTTGAACAAGAAGCACTCATATGCATCAAGCCATTGGTCATGTAACTAATAACACACCCAAATACACTTGAGTTTCTCTTCATCTTCTATTTATCCTCCAAAATCCTTGTATGGCTACCATACAATGTTACTTGTAGCTAGTCAATCAAGCATTTGACAACATGTCATTGTTGTACCCCTCAAAATATGGCTTGCGCTCAACCACCTCTCAATATACATCTTTGGATGAGCCCATCCACCATACATAAAACCCAAAGGAGAATCAATGTAATGTTATCATAGACCCAAAAATTCAAAAGGGTGGTTCAACCCAATCCTCTCCAAAACCCATCTCAAGTAAATATATGAAAATATCTATAAAAATGAGTCAACATGGTATGAAACTAAGAATACCTCATTCTCTTATCTTTGGTATCTTGAAAAAATTAATGAATCTAATAATAAATTGACACACCACCACCATCCACCATAATTAATGAATCCAATAATGCATATAATTTTTTTGTAAATGTAGGACATTCACCAATACAACATTTGAAACTAAAATAATGGTATCATTGGGGCCATAAAAATAACCCTAAGTGTGACTAGTCATATATAGGTATTCCTAAGTTATATAAACTATATCACCACAATTGTGTAAATTCACACACTTCCGAACAATTAGAAATTATAGAATCTTTTAGATATCCTCCAAAATAACAGTCATCTTCCCTATCAAGAGCCAAAAAATGAAAGGTTTTGAGTCTAAGAACTTGGCGAAGGTTGTCACAATATGCATTTCATAGGGAATCATAGATATCCACCCAAAATTCCTAATATTTGCTGCATCCAATTTATCCATCTCATTATCAATTATGTGTAGTGCATGTATGGTCTCCATTATATGACCAAATAAGAACTCTCAATATTGCATATCTAACCATGATCACAATTTAAAAAAATATATAACTATAAATCTCATAAAAATACTCAATCAACAAACTTAAAGCATAATTACTAATAATTTTTTTTATTGGACATGAAAATAGTAAGGTGGATAAGTTTGTTGAAATGTTTGACATAAACCACATAAGTATGTAAACTAGTTTGCAGTTAAGCAAATATGTTCATAAAAAAATATACCTATCTTAACTCGATAAGGGTCCAAATAATATTAGTTTCTATAAGATAGGTCTAAAAAATAAAAAATGATATAATATACATAAAAATGAACAAAATTTTAAAAATTTACATATGTCCAAAAATCTTGTGTTTTGGCATAGTAAGAGCAATGTACCCTCGGACTTTAAGATGGCCCCAACCTAATTGAATATGATAAGCATAAGAAATCTCTTATATAACATCTTTTCTCTCAGATCTCAAAAATTGTAAAACATCAATTTGAAAATGAATTATAATTTTCTTTTCAACCAACTGATTTGTATTGGTTGACTTTTATTTTTAAAATTAGAAATTTTATAACTAATTCCTCTCAAATGTTTGCACATAATTTATTAATAAATACATATAGAATAACTCACTTTAAGTTTTGTTTGTTGTCAAAAAATGATTAAATTATTCATTACAAAACCATTACATATAAAATCAATATATTTGCCATTAACTAAGAGTTTGCATTATTATCTAGATCCAAAAATGATTAAATTATTCATTACAAAACCATTACATATAAAATCAATATATTTTCCATTAACTAAGAGTTTGCATTATTATCTAGATCCCTAAATTATCTTACTCTAAGCCTATATATGTGAGTTGTCACAACATATCACATAAAAAAATTGTATTATCAATACAAATTTCTCAAAACTAAAATGTGTGAGTACTATAATATCCAACATTCCCCCTAGAATGAACATGGGGAAATGAACCACCATTCAAGAATTAAAGGAAGCATGTTCTTGAGACACACATGAACACATCAACCATATATTAGGACCCATAAAATAATCCATAAGAATACATCAAACATATTTTATGGTAGGGAATATATCAACCATAGACTAGGACCCATAAATTGATCCATATGAACACATAAACTAAAGCAACAAAATTAGTGGGAATGGCCTCACCACTATTTTTTTCAAGAAACCATTCTACTAAAATGAAAGTGATATGGAATTCCACTTTATTTTCATCATGCCATACATAAAAATTATATATATAAATTTTGGGTAATGAATCATCATGGTTACATTTGTAACCTCTATTCATAATTATTGGCACCTGATTGCTAACAACATGGATGATCTTGTTAACTCCCATTGCCACTGGGGATTGTCCTAAACATTAGTCAATTTGGTAAAATTTAGTTTTGAGATTAATTCTAGTGTTATATCCTACCCATAATGTAAACCATATTTATTGGATGTTAGTTTTGATGGAAAATGCATCCACTTATAATGATATATTTTTTTATTTATTGACTTAAATGATAAGACGTCATACTAATGACTCTTTTACTAATAAAACATGTAACATTATTTAAGAATATGGAACCTGTATAATTATATTAAATTTTTAAATTTTATAACCTAAAAATATATACCTATGGACTCCAACTCAAAAGACTATATTTATTGACCACTTAAAAATGATACAAAATAAATGAATTGTAGACATAGAAAATAATTGGAAAATTTTATACTATTTTTAAATAGTTTAGTAACCCTTTATTAACTATACAAACTATGTTATTAAAACATAACATTGTTGTCTAGTATTATAAATTTTTCAAATATTATACGCATACTAAAAAAATAATGACTTAACTATATATAATATCTATAAAATAAAAAATATTTACCTAACATTATAACTCACTACCCCTCAATTTCCAAACTTAACATTTACACATTATGATGTGACCAAATCACGTAGGCATATTTCAAAAACATGAAAATATTATAATAAAATAACTACAGTGGTTTCCAACTAAACACCATATACTTATTATCCACTTTTATTCAATATTTCATCACTCTCTTTTAATACCTCCCACACTTTTTTCACATGAACGACACTCTTAATTTATCTATATTCATGTTGATTTCTTCCTTTTTAACATCACACTTTTTATTGCACTTATTTTTACCAAAAAATTATTTCACTACAACCCACATAATATATCATGATATAAACATGCCTCCTTTCTCTTTCACTTCAAGTCTTTATTTTTATTATATATTTGAACATAATGTTTTTTACTATCATAGATAGACCAAAGGCACATGAGTCCAAGAGTATGGTAGGTTTGAATGGAGGCATATGACTATACTTGTGGGTGAATAAAATATTAAATATAAAATAATATCTAAGCATATGAAACAAAAAAATAGAATACATATATGGTATAAAACTAATAGTGAGCATAATATATGCATGAAAAGGTAGATTTGAATATTGAATGGTGATGATAAACTTGTATCTACATGTGCACACAAATTATTTTGTACTAATACTACCCTGATATATGAAATAATATCTTATACATTTATAATGTAATTTAAACATACACATAGCTAATCTTTATCATCCACATTGGAAATATAAGAGTGGGTTGTCCCTTCACAAATATTACACCATCAGAGGATTTGTTTTTCTCTAATACCAAATGTTGTTAAAAATATAATTAATTATTCATGACAAAAGCATTACACATAAAGGAATATATTTACTATTAATTAGGAGTATAATTTATCATATATATCTCAAAAACATCTCACACTAATCCTATTTTTAGGTATATCCTTTATTTGGGATAAAAAAAATTATCTTAAGTGTTATACATGTGTGGAGAAATTATATTTATTTGAATTTTTAATTCACATACATATGGATTCCATGAGGTGTCACTCACCTCTATCCTCATTAGGATTATTGGGAGTTACTTTCAAAAGTAATTTTTCCTTCACATGTCACACAATTCTCTTCACTTTCTAAGGGAATATGACACTTGTCACACAACTAAGAGGCCTTGTAATGTCATGATGGGATTATTTATAAATCCCTCTCCTTATTCTTGTTATATTTAAAGATCTATATCCTCCTCTTTATATTCAACTAGATACTTGAATTTATCTCTATTATTATCAAATTAATATTACATTGAAGATTTTGCAGACAATCCTCCTAATTTATCATATGGGTTTTATTATGATAATTTTGGTTTCCCACTTTAATATTTGTTTCTCCCCTTATGGTTTGATCCTTTAGATGCATTCTAGCTTCTTTTTATTATAATTTCCTATTTTTAAAATGTTATTGATAAATGATTATGGAATAAATCCTTCATGGTATTGTAAAAACTAAATTTTAACTATATATCACCTCATTCTTGTAAACTTGGAAAATACCTATAATGGTTGTACCCTTTAGTTCTAAGACCTTCCCATTATTAAAAGGCTTGTTTTCACTATATTTTTGTGTCAAATTGATTATCTCTTAGTCTAAACATTTTTATTATGATGATCAAGCATTATATACTATATAAAACACTATAAACTTGATAATTATTCTTCCCTACTAGTTTTGGACTTGAACCTATTTTCTAGCTTCCTAGATACTTGCATCCTAGCCACATGCATACATCAACACTAGTGTCCATTTTCAAACTAAATGTTTAGTGCCAAAAATTCATCCAATTTTAAAATTAAATATATTATAATGGTCAGCCTAAGTGTTTTATTTTTAGATAATTTTAAAAATGATTGGTATATATACAAGATCAACCCTCATTCATTCCTCACCTAGAAATCACATAAAAATCATAAGGAAACTTACCAAAAGCAATCAATCAAGAATTACATAGAGAAAAACCTATCTTATTCATCCCTATTTCCATATCACTCATTATAGTAGTGTTTTCATATGTTTTAATCATCCAAAGAGCAGCCCATGAGCCATATTTTCCAAGTTACCAGATAGGTCATTCTATGTACTTACTTATCACATATTACATCCTCATGCACACACAAGATAACACATAGTGGTGAGTGATATAATTTTTATTCCCTCTTCATAGTATTGTCTATGTAGGTATTTCCCATTGATATAGAGGTACTTACATCAACTTGACATTATGTGCCCACTAACCCATTTTTCAAATAGTCACTCTAAGAGTGAAGAAGCTAGGATCTGATCATTTGACAAATATTGACAACCTATTCATGTAATATGAATGCACCATAAAAAAGGCAACATAAAACCTATAAGGATTTAGGTGGTCACATCCATATCCATTCACTATTCCTTAATGAACACGTATATATAACTTAGAAACTACTATTGAAATAATTATCCAAATTTGATGTAAGAATATAAGGGTGTAGAATGTAAAATTATATAATTTTATGACTATTATAAGATCTTTATTGAGTCCACTTCCAATATTTCGTACCCTAAATTTACATGTACACAGTTAATTAGATAATTAATCTTGTTTCAAATTTATTACAATATAAATCAATAGACATACTTTTTATTTTTATCATAGCTTAGTATTATAAACTCAAAATATTATTATTTGAGTGTGAAAATTAATCATACTAAAGATCTATTTATCACCCTTGTGATTACTCATTTATATATTATTAACCCTATAGATAACCTCCATACCTATTAAAACTTAGTGTTAAATAATTGGTGAACCTATCTCTTTATGTAAAACCCTAATTATCTTATGGTGTTTAGCCTTTTGATGTTTTTCATTGTTGTATTTTTTGACATTTACTCTATCATGTTTATACAACCTAGGAATAGCCCTATATTATCTGATGTTTCTATCGAACAACTAGAGCTTCCTCATAATCCACCTTTGATGGATAAAAATGATGAAGTAACCAATATTATAACTAATTAATATCCTATTGATGAAACTAAAATGCATACTAAAGAGGTTATCTGATTATGAAAATGATGACTCTAATGAAAATAATGAACATAAATAAATAGAACAAGAGTAAGTACAATATCTTGCTATGTCTTGAAATCATGTCTAGGAAAACTATGAAGATATTTTTGATATCCTTAACATCATATTGGAAACTAAAAAATAAAAAATGTAGATGAATAACTAGGCCCATAAATTGATCATGCTATTAGAGATATGGGCCATCCCCATATACCAATAACCCTCCCCTTTAGCACATCATCACTTCATGTTTATAATGGAGGAATAGCTTGTTTTTACACCATTATTCCTAGAAATAAATCCTACTATTTATACATCCTACATGGGAAACATAAGCACTTCAACCCAATTAATTATTTGAATGTATATATCAACTCAAACTATGGGTACACCTCCTTTGGTGACTTCTCAAACTTCAAATCTTAGTGATAAAAATGTGAAATATCTTGTCCAAATTATAAAAATTTAACAATCTCAAGTTACATATATTGAAAAAAATTATATGAATTCACCTTATGCTATGGATTTCACAAGATGTTTTTCATAACCATCTCGTACCTAAAATATCTTTGCATCCTTTTCCAACTAGTTTTGTTGCACCTATGTTCCCATTTTATGATGGAAAGGGTGAGCCTAAAAAACATCTTAAATATTTCCCTATGGCATGCCTTTATTATTATTCCAATGATAATCTTTGACTAAATGGTTTCTAAGGAGACTTAAGGACTATGATCTAAGGTGTAACTATGATTTACCAATCCAAGGAGTAAAAACATTCAAACCTCTTATAGATCAATTTTTGGCACACTTCTCTATGAACATTATCAAAATGGTTTCATATGCCTAAATTACAAAAATTAAACAAGGAACCACTAAATATATCAATTAATATGTATTAATATACAATAAAATGTTGGATAAAATGACTAATCCAATGGTAGATAAAGAGCTTCAATACATCTTCAATAAAATTTTGTTTGCCCCATTACATCAAAAAATTCAAATATTTTGATGACTTATGACATATTTTTCATGATTATTAAATGAAACATATATAATTGAATAAACATAAGTATGTGTTAAACTCACCAACTACATCCAATAGAAATTTCACTATCATACAAATTTATAAGATTAAACTTACATAACCTAAAAATGAAATAACTAATATAGTTAATGCAATGTCATAATAACCTAATTAACTTGTCTTATCCAATTCACCAAGGAGATAAATTCCATGATTACCTAAGTCTCCAGCTTCATTAATTTGAAATTTTGTGGTGTGTCACCTCATATCTCTCCCTCATCCTATATAGGTTGATATGAGTGGACATTTACCTAAAGGATGATGCAAGTGCTTATTGTGACTATCAACAAGGCTCTAAGAATTCTATGAATAGATGACTTACCTTGAAGCATAAGATATAAGACCTTATTGATGACTAAAATATTACATTCAATGATCTTCCAAAGGAATCATGTTAACAACCTAGTCATCACTAGAATTATAAGATATTTAACAACCCTTTGTAAGACTATTCTAAGAAGGAAGCATAAGCGAAAATGACATATAAGACACATATTCCTCCACCACATTATGGGTACCAATTATATGGGATAATTGGTATTTATACATGAGATACACCTCCCATGATTCATATATCTTATATTAATTTTGATGATTATTAAATTATGGATGATGAATCAGATATCCATTCATTATTCATTCAATTATACCTTTATCACTAGCGTATACATAGTTTTATGATGGATAATGGTGAAATTATAATGTTTTCAACATGAAATCACTTATGCATTTGGGATACACACATGATGATTTACACCCTTCAACCAAAATGGTAAAATTATTCAATGGAACCCTCACAATAGGTCCATGAGATTGACTTACCTTTATAAGTTATCCCAACAAATGTGGTCACTATGTTCTTAGTTATACCAGACATGAGAATCATTGATATGTTATGGGGATGAACTTAGATACATACACTATACATCGTACCTTATACATTGCATGGGTGTGTTAAATACAATCATGACAATATTGTAATTATATGTTCTAGAAATTCATATGAACATCCACTTAAACAAAATAAGTTTATACCATGTAGTTAATTATAAAACCTATTAAGGTTACTCCTTTAAGAAAGGGTAATCAATAAGAAGTTCCATTTCCTAAGAAACCAATAATTGAGAGGCCATTACATCAAATATACATAGTGGATTCCATGGAATCCTCATCAAATACTACATAACATATTCAGTTACCTAGAATAAAAAAACATGTTCCTATTTCTTTTATACTAAATAAACCACAAAGAACTAAATGATGGGTTACACAAACCCCCATTCCTTCTATTGTTGTCTCATGACCATAGAGTCCTATTATATATATGTAGAGCATCACAAAATATACAATGTCAAATATTACATCTATACATGATTATTTGTAGTGCCACTAGTTTATTACAATAAGTTATGTGTGGGGAGATACATATGATCATTTCTTGGATGAAATCATAGGATAGTATTTTGTTCATAAAATATTCTATAAAAAACATTAAAAAATACAAGAATATTTAGCATTTACGTGTCTTATTAGATCTTTGAAATTTATGTCCATGGTTCCATGTTGGTAGATAGCATATCATGTATTTATATATGTACACCTATGTCTCATGCATATTTTGAGTGTGAAATATGCATACCAAGGAACATGATATATGCACATACATATTGGGCATTCCATCACTCACATCACTAGTATATTGGGGGCAATCTATTCTCTGATCATAATACACCTAGCCTACATTATTATATGATTATTTATATTATCATGTTTTGATCTTATTTACTTACACATTCCCTTATCCATGTTTATATATTTTTAAAGTGTACTTGACATGGCATGTAATCAACATTTTTTACTAACACATATATTTAGAGACTAGTATAATATTCTTATGTTGGTTTTTTATAATTATGTGATTTCCTTTATACACCTCCTTGAGTGTGTTCCTTTATTTATATTACCTTGCATTATATTACTTGTTTGAGAATTTGAATATGCTCCATTTCTTGTGGTTTCCATGCCTTTGTTCTCCTATTGTGACATTTGGATGTAATAGTTTTTATATGTGTACATTTGAACATGTATTTATATGATTTTTAGACATTTGACTATGCCACATCCCTTTGATTGGGTGGAATTTGAACATGCCCCTTATATGAGTTTTCCTTGAACCATTACCATTTGTTTTGTTTTCAAGTGTTTTTGTGTGTACTTGATTTATAGCTAAATTTGTATTGTTATGCTTTAGACATTTCCATGATTTAGATCATGCATATTAGGACTTGATGTGATCACATACTATGTTCCTCATTAATATATCTACCTAGACATGATAATCTTATATTCTACATGATCCATACATAGATTATAAATTATATTATCCTTTTAATGTAAGTTAACTTCTAGTTTATACTTTCCCTCACCTCAAAAGTGGGGCATATCAATGGGGATATGTCATGAGGAATGGATTCCACATTTTTATAGTTTTAGATTTCAATGGGGGTATATCACAGATGCATGGATTCCACATATTCATAGTTACATATTATAGGGAGGGCATGTTATTAAAGAATCTTCTCCATAATTATTCTAGTTATTAGAATCTCCAAATTTAGTGGGTGCATCTCTTGGAATATGTATTCCAAACTTGAAAATATCAAATTGGAAACATTTCATAATTATATGATTCTAATACACATTTTTGGCAACATTATATACATTGGTACCATTTTTATACCCATGTTTCATATTGAGACATATATGAGTTGCATATGCCAAGCAAATAGCACCTTCAATTATAAAATCAAAATAGCTTTCAAATTTTAAATAACACTATGGATTTTTATCATACATAAGATGGACTTTTACATACTTTATTGATCCAATCTACTATAGTATTTGGTTCACCTTTTGGCAATGTTGAGGTGATTAAATCACTCAATATTACCAATTTTATAAGTTATACTTGATGAATTCATCTAAATTCACCAAATTTATAGGATGGATAGATTTAAAAAAACTACCCTCACAAGATATATAGTGTTATTTTGATTAGATAACTCATACTTACTAGATTATAAGTATGATTGGGTTTCATGATTGAGATGATCTCAAATGTCCATGTGACAACTTAGATTTTCACCAAGGTTGGGGACATGGTGTCCTCCTCTCTCTCTCTCTCCTCTCTCTCTCTCTCTCTCTCTCTCTCTCTCTCTCTCTCTCTCTCTCTCTCTCTCTCCTCTCTCTCTCTCTCTCTCTCTCTCTCTCTCTCTCTCTATGTGTGTGTGTGTGTGTGCGTGTGTGTGTGTGTGCGCGCACACACGTGCGCATGCAATTTAAGGCTATTCAATTTTCATAATATCATCTCTAATACTTCATAAGAAAGCAAGGCCTTAATATAATCTCTTATTATACCCTTCAGTTTTAAGACCTTATTGTTGATGGAAGGATTGTTTTCACTATCTCCTAGTATAACAACTATTATTCTAATGACCAGGTCTCCTATATTATGAAAAATGTTATAAACCTAATAATTATACTTCCCTACTAGTTTTAGACTTGTACCTATATTTAGCTTCCTAGACACTTGTATCCCAACCATTGGCCTACATCAACACTAGTGTCAATTTTCAAACTAAGTGTCTAGTGCCTAGAAGTCATCTAATTTTCAAAGTAAATGTATTCTAATGATTGACCTAAGTGATTTAATGTGAGATATTTTCAAAATGGGTTGGTATATATACAAGATCAACCATATTTCATATATCACCTAGAAATCACATAAAAATCATAAGAAAACTTACCAAAATCACTCAATCAAGCATTCAAATGACAAAAAACTTCCATATTTGTCTTTATTTCCATTTTAGACATAGAAGTATTATTTCTATAGGTCTAAATCATTCAAAGATCATTCGATGAGCCATATTTAATAATTTATCAAGCTAGGTCACTCTATCTACTTGATTATCACACACTACATCCTCATGCACATAAAATACAATATGTAGGGGGCATATACATAAGTTTGAGGATATTTTAGGAATATTGGATATATAGAAAGTGCACATTGATAGAGTAGTTCTTGGGACAACTTGACACTATTTTTTCACTAACCCATTTTTAAAAATTCATTCCAAGGGTGAATAATATAGGGTTTGATCATTTGATAAAGAATTAAAAATTATGTGAAAAACATCAAAACACTAAAATAAAGGTGATAAAAATCTAGAAAGCTCTAGGTGGTTGCACCTAGATTTAGTCACTATTTTTTATTGGACACCTACATCCAATTTAGACACTATGTCAACATAACCATCTAAATATAATGCAAGCATTTAGGTCCACATAATGAAAAACTCTATAATATGATGACTATTCTAGAATGTTGATCCATTCCACTTACAACCCATTTTATCCCAGATTTGCATTGCATAGTAATCCAAATAAGTACTCTTATTTTCAATTTATTTAAATATTAATCAATATATTTACCTTATATTTTTAACATATCTCAGTATTATAAATTTAGAATATTATCTATATGAGTTTAGAAATTAATTGGCATGTTATAGATCTTTTTATCACCCTTGTGCTTATTAATTTATATATTATTAACCCTATATGTAACCTCTATACCTATGGAATTTAAGGTTAAATAGGTATTAGATCCTTTTTATTCTTTATAATATTGGTTTGCATGATTGTACAAAATTTTGGAAAAATCTCTAATTTGTTTTTACAAGGGCTCTACCTTTAAAATATTTTCAAATCCATCTCCTTTTATTATTATTTTTCCTTGATTTTTCCCTCTATATTATGTTATTTTAAGTTTATAATAAGGAGCATTTTTCATCCTTCACCTATATTTGAGAGGTCCTCTAACTAGGTTCTCATTTTGTTACCTCAAGTTTTATGTAAAACAAGAAAGGAAAAAAACACTACATTTTAGCATATTTGTGTTCTCTATTCTCGATATTTTAAATTTGATTCTTTTTTCTTGTGTAAAACTTACATTAAGTTTAAATTAAAAAATATCACTTATAGTGTATCCATGTGCTTTCTATCATTATGTGTTTTATTGGTTTTTTATTTCTTCAACTTTCTTGTTCTTAAAATCTAAATTTTGTATCAATCATTTAACTTCTAAACCATCTTTAGGTTTGTGCATAAATTTATTTTATATTTTTTGTTTATTTTCACATAGTTTGTTTCATTTCTTCCTATTATTCGTGTGAGGTGATTATTGGCTTTCCTTATTCTTCCCTTGACACCTATTTTAGTTTGCTTCCTTTGTTCATTCTATGTTTATGTTACTCTGCATCTTTTAGGAGTTATCAAGACTATTATAATACCTTCCTTTTTCATCTTAATGATTAATTTTTCCATTTAGCTTGTTTTTTATCCTTTGGGTTTAGGTATGGATATTTTTTACTTTCCTAGGTTGCCTGGTCTTGAAGTGTTAGTCTCTTATATATGTGTTTTATTTTGAATTTTCTTTCATATTTTCACCCTTGTTAGTGTTTTATTGTATCAATGTTTAGCTATTTTTTATAAACATCCATTTTAATTATTTTTACTTCTTCTCAGTGGGAAGTTTCTATCTTAAATATATTTGGTTTTTTTTTCCATTCTTTATTCAAAACATTTAATACATTATTTTCTATTATTTTCAACTGTAATTGTTTCATGTAGTTATTCATGAGCATTTCAATATATATTTTTTAATTATAGAACTTAAAGGCATAAAACCTTTTATCTATGTGTAATTGTATTATATGATTTATTTTACACTTTGTTTTTTTGTAGCACTTAGTTTAGGCTTTAACTTCAAGCTTTGTACTTTCCTAAGAGTTAAGCTTTCCTTTAGTGTGTAATTGTTAGATTTTTTAATCTTCCAATTCAAAAGAGCATCTGGGTATTAAAAAAATCTAAACAAAACTTTGTTCCTATAATTCAATATTTAAAACACTTTTTAATATTGATCACAATAGCTTTAAAGTAAATGAAATATTATGTTTCATAAAATCACTATTCAAAACCAAAAAACCAAAAAACAAATTTTATATATAATTATTTACTTTTTAATGTAAGTCTATTATAAAAATTTAAAAAAAATTAATATCATTTCATTTTAATTAAACATTATGTGTTTTTAGCATGGATTTACATTTACGAGTTAAATGATCTCACTTTAAAAAAATAGTTTAGCAATTTATTTTTACGTCAAAAAATTGAATTTTTTTCTATAATTACATTTACACACTAATTAATAATTTTTTACTTCACTTAATCCTTTAAATTATCTTTATTTATCTCTTCTATTAGAATTATATGGTAAATTAAAACAAATTATGATACCTTTAATCATCTTGTACATTTCTAAACTAGTTTGCTTTCTTGCAATCTCCACCTTTTTTAAGGCTGAATTTTTTTTCTTGACCACTTTACCATTTTTTGGCAAGACACATCTTTTTGGAATTATTTTCTCTCCTTCATGCATCTTAAGTAACTTGGTCATTTTTTACATCTCACTTTTTTGTATTGGGTGAGCTTTCACGACATAATGACTCAATTATTTCCTAAATTTAAACCAACATCAACTAATTACCACTAATGGAAATCACATATGAAATAAATATTTACCTTTAAATATTAAGTGTGCTAATTAGATTTCAAGGACCCCAAACATGATGCAAAACTTACTACCAATGATGTCCAATAGAAATGGAAAGAAAAAATAAAGACGCCTTAGGTTTGATTGGCATGGAAACAATCCCCAAATTACATGTGCTTATTAATAGTTGTATTCTTGGATCTGATCTTTGGTATAGAATTAAACTTGTTTATCATGTTATGAATGAATCTATTTCAAGTTCAAGATCAAATTTTTGATTTAAAGCATAATGAATTTAAAACTATGGATAATTTCTTGACTAAAGTTCACTATTTGTATTCCCAATTAATTGGTTTAGGTGTTAAACTTTTATATTTGTATTTAATTCATATTGTAATGAAAAATGTTTTCTTATACTTTTTTAATAGTTTATTACAAATGTTCATTCACAACTTACTTTTTATACTTTATTTGATTAGCTAAAATTTAATTTATTTTGTAATTTTTTGAATCAATAGGAATAGAAGTTAATTCAATTTGGTAGTCTTAAAACTAATGAACATATTTCTTTGTCTAAAAAAAAATACAAAAATGATAAATATCATATGAATTTAAAAAATATACATGTCCATAAATATAAAAATTCTAAATAAAAAACTTAAGAAATATTTAGAATGTGGCTATTTTGACCAAAAAAACTCATGATTAAGATCATTATTTTAATAATAAATGAGATATCAAAAATGAGAAGCTTAAAATCAAAGATAATGCTAGAACTAGTAATACTAATACTCAAAACTAGCATAAGTTTAATACTAGATCTCCTTTAACTTATGCTTTGGGTGCTTCTCCAATTGAAGGTATTATTGATTTTGGTCTAACTCAACTTATGGAATCTAATGCATAATAATCATTTAAGTCTTGTTAATCATTCTTCTTACAATGTTGAATCCATAGGAATTATTAAAATCCCTAATGGTGAATTGCAAATTTTTTTGCTTATTTATGATTTAAAATTAAATATACTTTCCATTCCTCAATTATGAAAACATGACTATAAATTATAATTCTTTAATGGTAATTTTTATATTAAATCATCCAAGATATATTTTCAAGTTTTTGTTACTTTCTTCGTAGATAATGATAACTTTTTAAAGTTGATTGCATTCTCTTCTTCCTCTTCTACTCATGTCTTTATTCTATTGATGGTAACCTATGAAATGAAATATTGGTACATATTAATTAAAAATATATTTAACTAATTAATAAACTAAATATAGTGCATGGTTTAACTAATATTCTCCAACTAATTATGTTTATAGTGGATGTATGGTTGGTAAAAGTTTTTTCCTAAAAATAATTCATGGCATATAATTAAGAAACTTTATTTGGTTCTTAGTGATATTTTAGGAGCTATGCAAACTAATTATATTAATGCTGTAAAATATTATTTGATTTTTTTTATTATTTCACTAGGTGAGTTTGGATTTATTTGTTAAAGACCAAAGATCAAGTTTTAGCTACTTTCATTGAATTTCATGCATTTGTTGACAAATAATCTAGTTGTTATTTGTGTATTTTAAAAAATAATAATGTTACTAAATATATTATTAATTTTTTTATTTAATACTGTAATAAACATGGTATTAAACAGTAAAATATTTTTTCTTACACACCTAATAAAAATGGTGTTTCTCAATGTAAACATAGGACTATTACTAAATTGGCTAGGTGTATGTTTCATGTTAAAAGCATTCATTAAATTTTTTTGGATGAATCAATTTATTATAATGTTTATATAATTAATAGGAATCCCAATAATTTTTTAAAAATATTACCACTGATGAATCTTAGAGTGGCATAAAACCTAATTTACAACTTTTGCATGTTTTTACTTATGATGCTTCTGTTCATACTCATAAGGAAAATTATAAGAAGTTAGACTCAGAATAAAAAACCTTTGTATTTGTTGGTTATGATAAATAATATAAACATCATATGGTTTATGATACTAAAAATAACAAAATTAATATTAAAATAGATGTTCAATGTTCTTTAAATGGTGTACTACATTGTGCTTCCAATTCAGATTCTCTTGATATTATTTCTAGTTTTTTTCTTTTTCATTCAAGTGATGATCAAAATTATATTTTTCATAGTGATTTTATTATTCCCAAAGTTATAAATCATTATTATAGTATTTTCAACCTAAATTTATGCCTAAGTGGGCTATGACAATGCTAAAAGCTTCTAGAATTGATGTAGATATTAATGATACTCATAGAACTAGGCAATTTTTTTGTAATTATGGATTAATATCTAAACTTATGAATAATAATAAACCTTATTCAAACTTTAAAAAATTGAAGGTCACCCTCATTAATAAAAATAAATACATTGTGAATACAATTCTTTGATCTCTAATCACACTTGGGACCTTATCCCTTTCTCTAAAGGTCATAATTTGGTATGTTGTAAATAGTTGTTTAAAACCAAGTTCAATTTTGACAATAAAGTGGAAAAATACAAAGATAAATTAGTTGATATATGTTTTTATCAAATTAAATGAATTGATTATAATGAAAAAATTTCACCCATAGCTAATATGCCCATAATTAATTTTTTTAATCTCTAGTTTCTCACATGCATTGGCCTATTTATCAAATGGACATTAAGAGTGACTTTTTGAATGGTGATTTTCATGAATAAATATACGTGTCTCAACCTCCTAATTGTATTAATAAATTTAATGATAATCTTGTTTACAAATTAAACAAAGACATTTATGGTTTGAAACAATCTCATGGAGAATGGTACTCTAACCTATATCAAATTTTTATAGCTCAAGGATATGATCCTAATATTTTTGTTAAACAAATCCAAATGACATAGTTATCATTGATTTATATGTTGATGACTTGGTCATATATGGTAGTAATTACTCAATGGTTTCCTTTCACTAAAAAATACTTTAATGTAAACTTTTAAAATGATAGATTTATGTCTCTTACATTATTTTTTAGGCATTCAAGTTTGGTCAAAAAAGATAGCATTTCCATTTCTCAGCCTAAATATGCACATGGCTTTGATATGTTAGATTGTAAACATGTTGATACCCATTTTGGAATTGGTGTAAAATTAATTAATGAAATGAAAACTAAAATTGTTGATCCTACTTTATATAGGTAATTATTTTGAAGTTTGAATTCTATTACTCATACTCATCTAGATATTATTTTTCTATTCGATTATTGTAGATAATAAAATATGATTTATGTAGTACTCTAGTCTTGTACACTTAGAAAATATGTATCATGCTTGTAACTTTTAGTTATATGCATACCCATTTCTAAAAGTCTCATGTTCATCATTTTTTGTGCCTAATAAAAAAATATCTTAGTCCAACCACTACTATTTTGATAACCAGACCTTTTATAATTTTTAAAAATATTTAAACCTAATTATTATCCTTCACTACCAATTTTAGGTCATTAAATGTCATTACTTGTCACACATTACATATGTTTACAAAAATAGGATAATGCATAGGAGAAAAACTACATAAGTTTGGTATACTCTTCAAAGTATTGTCTATGTAGGTAGTGCCCATTGATATATGAGTCCTTGGGGAAACTCAACACTATGAGCCCACTAACCCATTTTTACCACAATCACTCCAAGGGTGAGGAATCTAGGGTTTAATCATTTTAGAAAGAGTGATAGCTCATACATGTGATATTTATATAATTTAAGAAAAGTGATATAAAACTTGGTATACTATAGTTGGTCACATCTAGATTGAATCATTATTTCACATAAGACACCTATGTCATATTCAGAAACATGTGTTGACATAAATTTATATATATGATACAATCATCTAAGGCCACAAAGATAATTTTACTAAAATATGATGACATTTTTAGGATCAACCTGTAATCCACTTCTAGCTTGTTCTATATTTGACCTACATGAGCATAGTAAACCATGTATCATTGTTCCCTATTTATTACAATATATATCAATAATGTACTTTAATATTTTTATAATATCAATTATATAACTTTAAAATATTATTTATATAATTTTATATTAATTTTCCTAATCATTAGGTTAGCTCATCATCCTTATATAAAATCTAATCTAATAACCCTTAACCCTAGAAATCCACACTTATCTAAATTTAGGGTTAAACATTTGGTGAACCTATATCCTAGGGTGTTTATCATTATGATTTTTTTAATTATGATCTTTGTCTATAGTTACTCTATTGTATTTATGAAACCTATACTTATCCCTATATTAATTGGTGTTTAGATGAAACACTTGGATATTTCTAATTTTCACCTAAGATGGCTCAAACTAATGAAGCATCCAATCATATGCCTAATGAAAGTGCCAATAGTAAAAATAAACCACATATTGAAGAGGTTATCATATAATATGATTCTGATCATGAAAATAATGCATCTAATTCAAATAATAAACATGAGTAAATTAATCAATATAATTAAAATCTCTTCCTATGTTTCAAGACTGAATCCATCAAAACTCTCAAGATATTGACAAGATCTTAAAAACCATATTATAAACTAAAAAAAATCATAGAGGATAAACTAGGGGAATCTATTGATCATGATATTAGGGATATGATACATACCCATATTCATATAACTCTCCCCATGAGCACATCATCACTACATACTTATAATGGGGGAACTAGTTATGATTTTACAACATTTTTCCCTAGAATAAATCCTACCATTGCTACATCATCCATGGAAAACATTGGGACATCAACCTTATTTGGTTACTTGTCAAGCTTAAAACCTTATTGATCAAAATGGTCAAGATCTTGTCCAAACTATCAAATATTTGCAATCTTAGGTTAAAAATATTGAGAAAAGATTATATGAATTCACTTTATGCTATTGATTCACAAGAGGTGTTGTATAACCTTATTTTACCTCAAATATATTTCCACCCATTTCCAATTGGTCTTGTTGTACCTAAGTTCACATTTTATTATGGAAAAGGTGATACTGAAAAACATCTTTGATCTTTCTATGTAGCATACCTTGATTATGCATTCAATGATAAATTTTATTTAAAATATTTCCAAGGACACTCAAGGAATATTCTCTAAGGTGGATTTATTATTTATCAATCCAATCCATAAAATCATTCAAACATCTTATGGACTAGTTTTTGACACACTTCTCTATCAGCATTATCAAAAAGGTATACATGCCTAAATTGAAAAAATCAACAAAAAAAAAATGAACCTCTCAATGAATATGTCTTGAGATAAAAAACAATGTAGGAAAATTTATAAACCAAATGGTACATAAATAGCCTCAATACATCTTAAAAAAAAGTTTTCTCTCCCCATTACATGAGTCCATCATTTAAGAAAAATTAAAATCCTTTGATGACTTGTGTCATATTGTGAAAGATAATGAGATGAAACTTATCTAATTAAAAAAATTTAAATATGTATCCAAAAAATTGAATACATATAGTACCAAAACTATTATACTAAGACATAAGGTCAATCCTATAAAATAAAAAAAGGACACATAAAACTATTAATGTGTTGTGACAACAACCTAATCAACTTGTATTATCCAATGCACCAAGGAGAGAATTTACATGATTATTTGAGTCACTACATTCCCTACTTAAAAATATTATATAATATGTTATGATATTTTCATCTAGTCTATCATGACTTTTCCTAGTTGTGTGCCTAAGAAAATAAGAGGTCCAATGAGCCAGTGTACTCGTATATCATGCAAGAAAGATTCTCATGCACTCACTCAAAGCACATATCTTAAGACATTTTCCCATTGGTTTCATCATGAAATAGTTTATTCATTTGGTTCATTATGTTAGGTCTATTAAATAGGTACTTAGTTATAAATATATAGTTGGTTTCATGACTAAATCTTGACTATTCATTAATTCTCTACTTAACTAATCACAGAAAAAGATGGGTACAAAATGAGAATAAAAGAGTATTGATTCCATTGTATTAATAACCAAATTACATACGATATTTCATCAACACAAGTGATATCTCTAACTACATATATAAGTCATATTCATAATGAATATGGCTCAATATTAAAATTACCAACCGACCAACCAATTCATGAAGTAAAACTAGGGGGTATTTATATATGGTTCTATCCCAACCATTCAGTTACATAAATAATTACATAGTGATGACTTGAAAAATACCATTAAAAATAATGAGTAATGAAAATTTGTTACATTTAATTCCTAATGACCCAATCCTAATATCCCCTATATACTCTATATGTTGGATCTTCATTGTCATTGTCTTATCTTCTCATGTGCTAGTTCTACATTCACACTTGAATATTCTTCTTTGATGTTTGAGAGAACCATTCCCTAACCATATTTTATTTTTATGAAATTGTCCAAGTATTTTGATATTATTTGAGTCCTACATTCTTAGTTCCTCTATGTTTCATGTATCCTTGTCCTTCATGACTTACTTCTTCTACACCGTAATCTTCCATATTGTCACTTCCACACTGTCTCTTTTTTAAATGTACATAGGATAAATAGATACAAAATTTAGGGCCTAACATCACCCCACACTAATACAATAATCCATTTTGGACTATGTGCCCTCTTTAGGTCACTTAGATATCAAAAATTTAGGTCTCTTTAACTCAACCTAACACTTAAATTCCTTCTAATGATTCAATGCAGTTTGGAGCTCTAAATTAATCTCTTTTATTTTTCCTTTGAGTCATTTGGTCTCTTCATGTTGTTCTATAAAATTACCCTCTTGAGTTGTCAACTCTCAAGTGATGCATTAAAATCCTTATCAACATCCTCAAGAACTCTAAATTCTATTAAAACCTATCCTCAGATAATATAAAAAATAATGTTTAACTCTTTTTTATGAGCTCTTATATTATTATCAAGTGCCACCACATACTGAAATACTTTGGCATGCTCTATTTTATCCTTTATTATAATCAAATTTTTAGCTAGTTGTTCGCACTAAAGTTATTCTGCATGAATCTTAGCTTCCAAAATTTTAATGGGTCATGTTAATTTGATAAAAACCCATTAAGGATTGGAAACATAGAAACAACTCTTAAAAAATATTTTACATACTTCAATAGCCTTAGTGAACTACTTTGTGGCCCAAGTCTACTCATGTTGTGGATTTACTTGGTCTTTACATTTTTTCAAAAAAAATTCTATTAGGGTCTCCAATTCATCAATAACTTGTCTTTCAAGAATACATCATCAAAATCCAATTCTTATTGTAAAATTGTCTTGTAGAGTGTTAAAATCTTTTCTCTAGATGTCATTGTTACTTCTAAATAGTGCTTGAGATCTTCTAATTCCTCTTCAATATTTATTCATTCAATGTACTCATGTTGGTATAGAGAAAAAAATATTGATGACTTCACTTAAGCTAATTAAGATTTTAATCCTATAAATCATTCTATTGTGTGACCACAATAGAAAAGTTAAGAATGGTCAAGCTTGCTTGGGCTGACATACACTACTGAGGATCCTCCCAAAATATCTCAGGAAGCTTTGTCTCTCCTAGCACCAAAAAAAATAATACCTAAAGGAATATCAAAGTGGCACTCATCATGAAAAACATCCATATAAATGGAAATATCTCATTGAATCTGATTGGTTAAGTCCTCCTAGGGGAAATACTACCACATATAATCCTATTAGAAATGGGAATGAATGAAAAGGCTTCATTATTAGTTTGTGGTAGTTATTTCAATAAAGATTAATTAATAGGCTTTTTCTCTCTATTACAGATTTACTCAAGTACTTCAATGTTCAGATCATCTTGTTGGTGACCTATAATAGGATCTAGGTCATCAGTATCCAAATTTGTGCCTATGATATCCACTTAAAATACTTTAGCACCACTATCATTTTCTCAGTTTCACCTTATTCATCCAAGTCCCCATTAAGGTTAGTGCTTGATAATTATAAACATATGACCTTATTAATTCTTTGGGTAGAGATCTACATCCTATGCCCTGTGAAGTAAAAGTATTCCTCATGGATGTGAGATAATAAATCTCACCACCTCCATAGCTTCCCAAAAAAAGGTAAGTGGAAGATTTGGAATGCTCTAAAATTGTTAAGAAAATTGAAAATGATGAGAACATAAATGATCTCATTTATAGTGTTTTGGCACTCAACTCTATAATCATGCTATGAATTTTATCTCATTCCTCAGTTATTAGTGATTATAATTAAAAAAACTTGAAAATTTGACACCTTAGATTCCCAATTCTCAATTAATAACACCAAATCAAGGTATTTCATTTATTTAATCAACATAGGGCATGAAGAAGGTGTTGTGGATTTTTTCTTTAATTTACACATCATCTTTAGTTCCTTCCTAATGTATGTTTGCTCTACTTGTTATGATAAGATCTCCACTTGCATTTCTAATCTCACTAGAAACTTCCTCTCTGATCAAAATTAGTCATCTTACTACACCATCAAACTCTTCCTCTTCACAAATCACAAATAAAGGATTTCTTATTTTGGCCTTATTATTTGGTTGCATCAACCTTCAAGGAGTCTAAATTTTGAGGTAGAATCATATGACTCTCCCAAAAGAATACATGTTTATTATTTTAAACTCCCTCATCTTTACTACTTCAGTGTCTTATAATGGTAGACACCAACACCTTTAACATAAAACTCTTTCAACCATGTTCCTCTAATCATAATTTTACTAGTCTATTTGTTCATGATAATCACCTCACTTCACAATTATGAATTTATTACTTAGATTCAATGAATGCTCCTTATGATAGCATGAAAATTCTTCACTTTCCTCTATAAATTTGAGAATTTTCAATAGTAAAGTATTAAAATGAATACTTTTAACCTTTTATAGTTTTGAGGGCTATCCTATATTTACTTCTCAATAACTTCATCCAACATTTCACTCATTAATGTCTCTAATGGTATGATATGACATCCATTTGGTGCATTTTCCATTATGCTTACTACTTTGTCAAATTTAATGCATCTATTCCATCCCCATGATTTTCTCATAGTGCATGCTAGTTGTAAAAAATTTTAAAATCTTCTATTTCCAAGGAAGAAATGTACTTTTTCCATGTTTATCCCTTCATAATGGTTATAAATCAAATATTTCATATCTTCTTACCCTTATGTGCTTTCAATTTCATGCCCCTTTTCTTTATGTATTTCCTTCCACTATTTCCTTTGTGCTCTCTATCTTTAATTCATTCACCTTGAAACTTACCCCACACAAAAATATGTATGTGTTCCTGCATGACATGACAATTAAATAGAGAAAAAATTAAAAAAGAGACCCATGTGAAAATAGAACCCTAAATCAAAAGGCACACAAATAATGTCATTCTTTATTCAAAAATGAAACAAAATCCTAAACTAATCTAGTGGCATACACCTTATTAACAATAAGAAAGTATCACTCAGAATGGCAGGGTCGAATATGACTATGATTGAAATGGCCTAGTTAGAGCTGACCCTATTACCTCTTTAGCTTTAACGTGCATGTGGGACAAATGTTATGAATGATGAAAAAACCATACCAATGGATGTGAAGTTTACTAGAGTGGCACACAAACTTAGAATCATATACCAACACATGCACATGAGGAGAAAAACTATTATTCTTATGATGTCTATCATGCCAAGATTTTAGTTTTTATTTCTCTAGTCCTTGACTATGATGTATTAGAAAATGTGTTTCATATAATTATAACAAAACATCCACACATGATTTCAAATATTTCTCTTCATCTAACTTACTAACATACATAATGCATAAATAAGGTATAAGGAACTCAACTAGGAGAACCACTTTAGTGTTAAAGACAATGTTAAAAGGAGTGCTCTTGTTCAACCTTTTATACATGGTCTAATATGCCCATGATAATATAAAAACTTGATTAATCCACTTAGTGTATCCAATATTGCAAATCTTCATCAATGTATCACCCCAGATTTTATTGAAAGCTTTAGTTATACCATTTCACTAAGGAATATATGGTTTAGTCTTGTGGTTCATAATCATGAGCTCAACTTAAAAGATGGGTATTATCTCATTAAGGAAATGAGTTCCATTATCACAAGTCAAACATAAAGGATATCCATACCATGTGATGATATTATCATAAATAAACCTAGTAATAATTGTATTGGTATAATCTCATGTGGGTGTTTCTTCAACCCAATAGGTGAGGTAGTGAGTGGAAATAATGATATAGTGCATGTTATTATGCCTTTTATTAAGAGTAATGGTCTCAAGAAAATAAATAACCCATTTCTCAAAGGGTTCATGAGAAACTATCAGATGTAGGGGCATATCATCCCTTCAATTTGGTTTAACCAAATGCTAATGGATATCACACTGGTAAGCATAAGCTTTAGCATCTTAAATAAAGTAGACCACCAAAACTCTACTAATATAACATTATATGTTATAACATCAACATCATAATGCACTTCAATGACAACTTCATGAACCTCCCATATAACTTTAGAGCTCTTGTTTTTCATCATGCACATTTGTAATACTTCATCCCATCCAAGATTATAGAGATCACATATAATTATGTATAAAGGATCAACATGGACATCCAATTAAATTTTATCTTGAATGTTGAGGTGGGATAGTGTTAAACATATGGTAAATAAAGATACGACATCTTATAATTCATTAGGTATATGCATGACATGAAAAAATTATACATCTGGTAAGTCATCCTCTATGGTGCATGCTTGTTCACCAAATCCAATGCACAATAATTGATCTAGTCCACAATTAGTCCTACCTAGTTTCACCATCATAGAAAATTAAAATTCCTTAAAGAGAATAATCCATCAACAAATACAACCATCCAACATTGGATTATTCACAAGGCACTTGAATACTTCATGATCTATAAATAAAGTGAATGGGGCAGCCAAAAAATATTGGTGAAACTTATATAGCACATACACCATGGACAAGGCTTCTCATTCTGTAGTTTAGTAATTACATTTAGTTGGAGTGAGATTTTGACTAGTAAGGTAGATGGGATGATCAAGATTGCCCTTACCAAGTTATGTATGGATAACACCCACTACTATACCTATATCATCAACATGTACATGAAATAGCTTTTTCCAATCTAGAAACTAAAGAATGGGTGCAATGATTAGTTTGTCCTTGAATGCTATGAATGCTTATTTGGTGAGTATTTTAATAGGAACTGACCATTATATTTAATTATTTCCTCTAATAATGATACAAAATTAGCATATCCCTGAATGGATTTTTAATAGTAACATATGCATCTTAGGAAGGAACAAGCCTCATATTAGGTGGTCTATGTTAGAAAGTAAAAAATGACTACAACCCTAGTCAAATATACCAATAATACATCAAGATAGATAATGTGAACAAAAAAAATTACAAAAGGAGTATCAAAGACATGTTTCTTTAAATTTAAATTTGATGGAAACACTCAAGCATGAGTCAAATATTAACACAATGATCACACACTAAACCATAGATAGTCTAGTCATCTAAGAATATTTGAAGGAGCTTGTGAATAAAATTCTTAAAATATTCTACTAAAATGTGTGATAACATGTCTAGAGAATTCTTTAGATCAAGAGTCATAAAATTTTAGGTGAATTAACCCCATTTAATTGAAATTTTGTTTGTCAGTTATGTTCTTCTACAATTTGGACTTGATAGCTGAAAAGACCATCAATAAAGGTGTAAATATTAAATATAGTAACTCCTTCCAAAATTTCCTAGGTGAAAGGAATTAGAAAAGGATAAGTTATGCAAGTAGTATTGATTACCTTATAATCTACAAAAATTCAAATGTAGTTATCTTTCTTAATACTGATCACCATGGGGCTCACCCATTCAGATATATTAGTAGGAGTGATAAATTTATCCTGAAACATACTATCAATATCCTCTTTAACTTGAGCACATATTAAAATTCATTTGATATGGTATTTTTATTATTTTTCAGCCACCTTAAGATACCTTCAGGTGAATATTACCTAATGAAGGATGCAATCCCTTCATCTTTATGTAATTTCATGTGAAAATGTTTTGATATTATTGTGAGATTTCAAAAATCTTGGTGACCTCAGTATTAGACGAATAATTCTCCATAATGGAATTTTAGGTGCATCCTCCATTCCAATATTATGTTGAACCATCTAGAGTGGATCATAATATATTTTCTACTCAGTTTGGATTGTGTCTCTAACATTACACACCCCATATTTAGTATGTAAATCTAAATGGTCAATTTATGGATCTTGCGGGTCAGAACTAGTACCTTCTTCAAATTGTTACACAACCTTCTTATTATCCTTATGTATTTATTCCATAAGTGTATGGTTTTGTTGAGATTTAAATTATAATTAAGATGGGGTAGTAATATAAATTTATTTAAATATGGACAAGTTATTCTCATGTGTGCATTGTATATGTCATATGCGATATTCAAGTAGTGTTGAATCACCTACAATAGAATGATAGATCACTTATAGAGATAAATGTAAATACATGTGAATGGATGAATAGGATATTTCTAAAATCATATTACTTATAATTATTCTCCAATAATGTGTGTCTATGCATCATTCATGATGAATATGCCATGATCTAGCTCAGGTGCATAGAGTACCATAGAATAAATGGACCAATAAATTTTTAGGAAAATTTGTATTATCAAAAATTCAAAGGTTCTCACAACCCTCAATATGAGATTTTGAAATATTAACACCATCATAAATTAAAGTGGTGAAAACATGACTATCATGATGGAAATGGTAATGTATGGAAGCACACACTAGGTCCTAGGTGAGAAAATTATGATGGTGATTAGCCCACCATTGAATAGTTGTCCCTTGAATAACATGATTAAGTGATAACATCCATTCATATTAAGACATAGAAAAATTCCAACTAATACACATAATCCTAGACCTCTATTTGAACATGAAACCTAAGTGTTTGATCTATTATTAGGGGTGGTCTAACAATCAAGCATCCACCAATGAGGTAAAAATAGTTATGGTTATAGAGAATTTTGCATATAAATACCTTTTAAATACCAAATCAACCTCAAATTCATCAAGTAAGATCATATTCTTCATGAGCCCAATGTTCATAAGCATTGATGTTAGTGTTAAAAATGGACTAGGCAATACAGACTATAATAGACCATCTAGACTATAATCAAGACACTCAGTTCCTTTAGTTGTGACATTATAAATATGATTTATATCCTCCTCAACATCATTTGGTTAAATAAAATGAGGTCTTTAAACATTATCTATGAGAATCATGATGAAATGATCATCATTTTCAAAATTTATGTAGTTTTTTTTAAAGATCAAGTTAGGATCATTTGCATAGCACCATGGATGACCCAAAAGAGCCAGAAAAATCATCAACTTAATCAACATAATTACTCTAAATTCAGCCTTGAAAGTGACACCCAAAATGTCGACATTGGTATCCTTAATAATTCCTACTGGTAGTGCATGATTCTAAATGGATATGAATACTATGTGTGGGGAAGGTTTTAAAGGAGGGATTTCCATATTTTCCCAAGGATCCTTGGTTAATACATTTAAATATACACAAATTTCCATTACAATATCCCAAATGATTCAACCTTTTATAGTTATGATTTTTAGGATTATTTTTCACACTCTACACTGGGTTAAACACAAGCCTAATGTTATCATGCATGGTTCAATTGATGATCCTCTATAGGTTTTGGAGCTTGATGACTTAGCCAATTCATTAAAATGGGAATGATGTATTCATCAAAAGTTCATTTACATAATTCATGAAACTCATCATGCATCTATTTGTGAGTACCAAGGTTTTCTAGATTTTAGCATGCATAGTAGCATCTCTATCTTTTAGGAACTCAATTTTACTTTGTAGTTTATGAAATAAAGTCATTATGTCTTAAAATATGTATTTATTTTATTGAGAATTTGGGTAGTGCTTTGCATGAGGCTCTTCACATCAAACCTTGTTAGTGGGTGGATTTGAAACTGATTAGGAAAGAACACTTCTTCATGTTGTAATATTTAATTTGGTGTTAGTCAAATTGGTAGGGTGTGATATCCATTAAGAAGTTAGATATTTTAAACCCATATCATCTGATCACCCTTCTCATTTCATTCTTTGGTGATGGTGGCATACAATTCTATCCATTATTCTAAATGATGCTTATTCTTAAAAAAGGCATAGATTGGGTAAAATGTGAAGTCATGCTAGTATTGATTTGGAGAGCCATAATTTTAACAAGTTTTAGGTGAAAAACAACCAACTTTTTATTTATAACCATGAATTATATAGGACTAACCTCCATAATTTTCCTTATTATATACATATGTTTGGTGAGTCCTCATGTGCATCCTTTATGAATATCACTAATAACTCAACAATAATTTATATCACGTGTATGTACATCACATATTTATAGTATGATGTTACTTTATCTTCAGTATCACATTGAATCAAATGGAAATCTCTCACATCATAGTGTTTTTTGCAAATCTCACAAGATTGCTTTACCAAGTTATGTGAATACTCCTTCTAGGATAATTATTTCTATTATGATCTTCTACTTCATAGTAAACACACCATAACGTCATGTGAGTGTCATGAGAACTATTCATGGTGAGCTTCTCCAACTAAGACTCCATGACAACAACTTGGGCTTCCCATCCCTAAATCTATAATTCCAACAGTTTCAACATAAAGGGTAGATTATAATGCCTCATGTAGGTTAGTGAAGGTATTTTAGGACAAAGCACATCATAAAGCAAGTAATAATCCTCCTAAAAACCATTGGGCATGTTGTGTTGCATTTATCTCAAATGATAAATTGGAAAGAAGAATTTTAAAATGTGCATTATACTAACACACACTCTTAGTTATTATCTAATATCTTTAAGGAAATAATACTCTATTATTGAAACTTTGGAATTTTAAATTTTTGAAGAAAAGATGCCTTCACTTACTCATGGTTGACTAAAAATTATTACATATCAAACTTAAGGTACCATTTATGTGCACTGTCTAAATAGGTATTTGCAAATTACGTTGACTTATATTTAGTAGAAGTGATGCCTCGTGCCTACCAAATGAGTTTGCACTTATGAACATGTTCCATTGCATTTTCAACACCATGATATTTAGGTAGATGAATCAACATCTTGTAGTATACTATAGGCATATTGGGCATTGACAATGGAACCTATTGTAATTACCCTCTAGTTCCTCATGGACCGTATGGGGGATGTCCACCAATACCTCTTGTACCACCTCTATATTTTCTAGTAAAATTATTATTGGAGCTACCTCTCGTGCCTCCCATGGTAATAGAAACACCTGATAAAATTGGGTGAAAAAGTAGGTTGGTGAACTATTGATGGGCTTATACTCTATCCAATATCTATATTTGGTCCACCAATCATTTCTAAGTGAGGCATAGGGTGTACATTTAATGGAAAATAAATTAATGACAAACTATTATACTAATTTTGTAATTCAAAGGTTTCTTCTATAGGTTCAAACTCTGAATCCACACTATATGTATCCTAATTTATTATAAGAATTTTATCCAACTTAAATTCATGAACATATGTTATGGGTGGGGAATTACGCCTATCTAGATTGGGTTCTACAATCACCAATGTTTGACTTGTTTCTTATGCACATACCTATGTTATCATAGGTGTAGTCCTATTATTGGGGAGTCCTCATTATGCCTTTCTACTTCTTTATGGATCATTGCAACACTTATATATTCCTCTTGTTCCTTCCCTAAATTACTTCTAACCATAGCCTTTATCCTACCCTCATCATAATTGTTCTTACACAACTCATACTTGTTGGCTACCATGTTCAACTAACAATATCATGATAATATATACCCCTTTAATTCCCCATCGATTACATTGCTCATTTGAGGGAGAGTTTATCCATCCAGGTGGAAGTTTTCAAGTCCTAAGTCAATTATAACCTTCTTAAATTATAGAAAAAAATAGCTTAGATACCTTTTACGTGGATCCCATAGGAATTTAAATAGGGCTTCCTCTGGACAAGAGTACTTAGAGATTGCATATTATAAAATTTAACTATTAAGTATTTCTCACCACCAAATATTCACTATGCACATCCATGGTGCCTCCAATCTTCCCAAGACTAAGTATTTCTATACTAACTAGGATACCTTCCATCCCTAATTCCTTGAATGGTCTTATGCATACACCAAAATCTAAGCATGTAAGTAAATAAGCACTTCTACAAAGAAAGCTTCATAATGTGAGTTATAAAGGTGTTTTTATACCCATGCACACATAGAAACACATAGTTTAAGATAACTAAGTTCAAAATTATCTTCTATAGTAGCAATCTAATGCTCAAAATTTTCTAGGGATAGCTATTCAAGCATTTTCCCATCATCATGTGAACAAGCACAATGGGTCCCAATAATGAAACTAGAATGTTGGGATCTTTTCCTTTAGTCTATCATGAATTTTCCTAGTTGCATGCCTAAGAGAATAAGAGGTCCAATGATCTAACATACTGGCATATCATGTGATAAAGGTTCTTGTGCACTCATCCAAATCATGTATCCTAAGATATGTTCCCATTGGTATTATCATGTGACAATGTATTCATCTAGTTCCTTGTGATAGGATGTTTAAACATAAACTTAGTTATAAACATATACTTAGTTTCATGACTAAGATTTGACTATTCATTCATTCCTTAACTAATTATAGAAAAATATGTGCATAAACTAAGAATAAAAAAATATTGATTCCATTATATTCATAACTAGCTTACATAAGGTATTTCATCAACACAAGATCTCTCTATCATTCCATATATAAGTAAAATCCAAAACAATGATGGATCAAGATTACAATTACCAACCAACCAACCAATCCACAAATTAAAACTAGGAGGTATTTATACATGTTTCTACCTTGACCATTTAGTTACATAAATAATTACACAGTGATGAGTTGTTAATGACCATTAATAATAATGAGTTGTGGGAAGCCAAAAAATTGAATTCTTAATGAATTGGGCCTAACTACCCCTATATACTCTATTTAAGATGGATCTTAATTTTTATGCTTCTATTACTAGTTCTATATCCATGCTTGACTATTCATATTTATTGTTCAAGTGAAGTATTCGATAACCATCTAAGCTTTGTGTGCCCTTACCCAGGTATTTTAATATTATCTAAGTCCTAAATTCTCAATTCCTACATGTTTCATGTATCCTTTTTATTTGTGACTTGCCTCTTCCATGCCAAGGTATTTTGTGCCATATCTCTTTTATGTCATCTCTCTTTAAAAAGGTATTTAGAATAAATAGATAAAAAATTTAGGGCCCAATAGATTGTCATCTCATATCTATCCCTCCCCCTATAGAGTTTGATATGAGTAGACCTATACCTCATGCATATGACGCCAATGCTTATTGTGACTATCACCACAACACTAGGTGTTTTATTAACTAATGATATACCTTGAAGCATAGTATCCAAGATTTTATCATAACCTACAACTCACATATGATGACCCTCTAAGAGTTTTAGGTTCATAACCTAGTGACCATTAAAACCAAAATATTTTTAGTAATCTATTATGAGATCATTCTTAGAAGAATTTGGAAGTGTGAATTGATTATAATGCACATCCTCATCTAAAAAAATATGAAAATCTATTAGATGGTATTATTGGTAATTATACATGATATATATCTCCTATGGTATAGATACATTCTATTACCTTTAATGATAGTGAAATTTTGGATGATGACTTAGATATTCATTCATTATTTATTTAAGCATACCTTGATCACTAGCCTATTCACAGTGTTATGATTGATAATGGTGATTATTGGCCCTTAAATTTTTTACTAAGTGTTATCCCATTTTAGTGTAGGATCAACAAGGTGTATAAATACCATTGTATAGGAGGACCATGGTGAGTAATTTATAGGCACATAAGTAACTGATAGGACCAATGTAAGAGGACCCAGTTAGAGGAAAACAAGTCATGAAGAACCTAATAACATAGGACTCAACAAAATTGTAAGACTAGGGGAGTATGTGGGAAGTGAGATGCAATTGAAATAATGGTACAAATAGGACACTTTGACCTTATTGATATGAGGTCTTTCACCAACCCACAACATAATGAACACATGGCTACTAAGATATGTATAGATCAAGACTCTAGGGGGCATAGAGGCCTAGATCTTGAGGAAGAACTATTTATTTAGTGCCATGACTCTCAATATATTTAGAGTTCATTGTCTACCTATACATACCATTTATGACTGTAAAAAATTGGTTAGGGAAAAAAAGTATAAATAATCTTGTTGTGAAGTATTACAAAGGAGGAGATAGACATAGGAATTTTGTAGTGTTATGGTGGAAAATCTCAAGCTTAATATATGATATCATATTGTATAAACTTGTGTTACTATTAGTGATGGTGTAAAGTTAAAACATTTATGGAATAAACCTATTATTTTCTTTTCTAAATACTTAATTATAAGTAAGAAGATGACTATAATCTACATGATAATGCTAATCAAATCTAGAACTCATAGGATTGAAGTAGTAAATTTATACTTTTCTATAATCTTTTCTTAATTGAGGAATACAAATAAGTCATCCAATATGTGATACAAAACCTATAATGATTGGTCTTTTTTACTGTGATTTGGGTGAGTGCACAATACTCAAGACTTGTGTGAAAGGGCTAGCATTCTATCACGTTGGGTTAGAATTCAGTGCCAAAGCTAGGCTTAACCAAAATAACCCAAAATTTTGGTTCTATTTTTGGGATCCTAAGTACTTGAAGCATAGTCATGGGAAGATGTTTGAGAGTATTATACCTTAAAATATATAAGAATGGGTTGCCAGTGTTGAAAATAATTTTACATTCCTGTATCTTGAGCTAGGAATCTCCACATAATAGTGGGTGGAGTAGAATCTCTTTAGTCCCTTGTATGAAACCTTCTTTTCAAAGGTCCCAATTATATCACATGATTAGTTAATATCATATTCTCAAGATGATAAAGGAATATTGGAAGGAGGTAGTCTTGGATGTTATAATGGTAAAGGGTTTTAACATGACTTGGAGTTATATGGACACAAGTAGTCAACTTTTATTGGAAGGAGTTCAAAATAGCTACATTTTAGAGTAAACTATGACCACCTATTTATGACCTAAAGAATCCAAGTTTCAATTCCTTTGAGATCCATGGGGTATCTATCTAACACTTTTTGCTTTTGATATTAAGAAATTAATTATTGACCTTAGATTGGAAACTATACCAATAGATGGCTAAATCCTCTTATGCATGAGCCACACATTTGGAAGGGTAGAGTAGGTGTTGATAGAAGATTATGGGTTCAAAATTTTATCCAACTAGCATGCACTATGGAGATATAAGTATGATTAAGCTTAGTAAAGTATCATTGGAGTTAATGACATGGGAAGAGACTAGGAGAACTCAAGGAGTGTTTTTATGAGACATAGGGAAGAAAAAACACATGAGGATCCCATAATATTTGAGATACATTCTATGCCACTTATATCTTATGAAGGAGAAACAAGTTGGATGGTAGGAGTAAAGGAATCAAGTTTGAACCAACTAGGCTTCCCCAACATAGTACATGATCATGATTTTGAGTTAGACAATGTACACATTCAAAATTGGGATATTGATTGTTTAGAGTCAGAAGATAAACTAGCAAAGGATAATAAAAATGATCCATTTAAAACTCATTTATAATTAATTTTATCTATCCCTCTTCAAGGGAATTATATGGCACATATTGGGATACCTAGTGGACATGGTATTTAAGGACATAATACAAGCCAAAACTTGGTTAATCAACTGGCTACCACACCTTATACCAAGAGCACTACTATTGGAGGTACTGGAGGAGGACTAGGTGGTGGTGTAGGAAGAAGTAGACTCCCTCCTCAAGTAACTATAGTTGTAATTTATTAGTACCCACCTAATTAAAAACCTCAACCAAATATGGTCTACTATGAGATGACATTAAACTTACCTAAATATTGGGTGGTGGAGAATGTAGCTGAGCATGTCCACAAATGATAATTAATTTGGATGGCATGAGGCATCACATCTTCTAAATGTAAGGCCACATAGTTTAAAACTATGATTTTAGAGCGTGCACATAATTGTTACCATAAGTTTGACCCTCAAGAAGTGTTGGTCAACTTTGATTAGCTCAAAATAGCCTTCCTTCAAGAGTTTGACATTCTTAAATTTGAATAGCAAAGCATAGTAGTGTTGAAGGACATAAAACAAGGACTTACCAAAAGTGTGATAAAATATGATGCAAGGTTTAAAAATTTTCTATCTAAATTATTATTTGCAATTAATGCTACCTATTATGCACAATAGTTTATGGGAGGACTTCTACTACCCTTCTGGAAAACCTTGTCACAATGTACCTTCACTAGCCTATGTGAGGCTTTGGAAGCTACTTGTCATGTTGAAGTAGTTAGAAGCATTCATATTATGATTATTCCCTTTTTGGAAGCCCATATATCCTCAATGTCATTAAAACATGAGAATTGGATGGCAAAGAATGTGCATGACACACATAGTGGTGTCTAGTGCACTGACTATGAAACTAAAAGACATACAAGGAAAAACTACTCATACAAGAACATCCACATGGTACTTATAAAAACATGTGAAATTTATAATGAAGAACATGATTTCCACTCTTATACTCTTCTATAGTTATTTATGCACACTAAGGTGTCTTATTATTGTAAGATGTTTTATTCTTACACTCATGATACTAATGACTACCATTTAATTAGTGACATATATGAAGCTTGATTGCATAACACATGCCAAACCATAGTAGAAAATAATCAAGACAATAGTGGATATCATGTACATGGGAGAGGGAAAAGATGAGGAGGTGGATGTTTCCCACCTAGGACTTGCTACAAATGTGAGTTACCAGACCACTATTAATGGGATTGCTCATATTACTTAATGTGTGTTTTTTGTAAAAAGAACCATTAGCTGGAAGATTGTCTTAACCTATATGTGGATATCACTAAGGAGATAAATTAAAATGGTGTCAATATGATTAGAATTAATAAACCATAATGGTTCACATGCCCAACCATCCCTATAGTTTAACAAGTAAACATTACTACATGTAGTGGGGGATAAACCCAATCAACAACTAATCTGATTGAGAAGGTACAATGGGAAGAACCACAAGATAGAAAGTACCCTAATTTACAATAGCAAAAGGATGTCCTCTAATATATAATGGCACTCCTATGTGAACTTTAGGGATAAATCCAATTCCTCAAAGATAAGGATGTAACGTAGCATGTTGTTATGAAAATAGAAGTTGAACCTCAACCCATGACATAGGATGACTTCCAAGAATTATTCAAGTGTATGATAGTTGAGGATATTATCCCTTAGCTTAGTTCTTGGCTTAAGAGTGAAGCTCAACTACCAAATGGATTCCATCCTCATCTCATTAGAAAGAGTGAAGATAGTTGTTTAAATCATGTTCAATGATAGGAAACTCCTAGTTCCTCTACTCTCCTAGAAAGAAATATTGGTTAATGTTTCCATCGATGGATGGGTAATCTAGGATAAATTAGTGGTTACCAATATATAATTCAATGTCCTCACCAAGGATGCTTAGCCTAAATGTCTAGTGTAGTGTTATAGCCTTCACCTCATGTCTTATTTATGAAAAATAAAACTCATGTAAACCTTATTGGGGTCCTCAATAATGCCACAGTTAACATAATTAGAGTACCATTCAAAGCAAATTTTAAAGTTCTAGAGTTATCTAAAGATGATGATTACCCAACTCTTCTGGGAAGACCTTGGTGTTATGAGAATAATTTGGACTTGAGATTTAAAAATTGCTACATTATTTTTAATAGCATTTATCATCATGTCGTAATCCCACTAGGCCCATCAATTTTTATGAAGACATCAACCACTTATATAACATCATTACTAAAATTGATGAACAACATGATCCAACCACAGATGGTATTCTTTGATGGATAAATAACTAATATATATCTGATACTGCAATCAATGCTTATAATTATTGGGCTCATAGTGACTATGTTCTCATTAGGAGGATGTGTAACACTATCAATAGTTGATATAACTTCTAGTGCCATGTTCTTAAATGTCATAAGTTTGTTTTCCTTACTCATTTAGTTATGAGAGGGATGCTGGTAGGACCACCACTAAAAATACTTGATGAATCCCCATGGTTCCAAAGATAAATAAAGGTACATGATTCTGTCTAGTGCCTCAAAGAATTCTATGACACTGAGAATGATTAGATGAAATCATTAGACTACCTTTTTTATGGCACCACCACAAGGTAGTGGCATACTCATAAAGAGCACATTTTATATTGGGATCATTTATATTTTGATCTACATCACATATTACATTATGATAATAAGGTCAAGGGAATAATTAGTTATATTGGTGTGAAAACACCTCAACCTCAAATTGAGGCTTGTGAGATAATATGGAGGAATGAGGAAATATACTTTAAATAGTACCTATGGGTTCATGTATTTTATGTAACTTTATGCACATGGTCATGAGTATGGTATATTCCTAAAGAGTGACACATGGGTACTAGGTTCTAGTAGTTATTGAAGGAAAGCATGAAATTAACACTATCCTATTCTTTACTAATGATGGACTTATACCTCACACTCTAGGCCATGCATGAAGTATTTCTCAAAGGCCAAAATCCCATGGAGGAATACCTAAGAAATATCCATTAGGACCTTGAGGAATCTTTAAAAAATTTAATTAATGCTCAACACACTAAGTTCCTTTGCCTATGCTAGTTCCTGATGCAAACTAAGATGAAAAGATTTACCTAGGAAAGCAAAAGATTATATTCTAGGTAGATGAAGGAGAAGGGTCCACTTCACCTGACCTAATGTCTAACCATTTGGATATTCCTACATAGATTGACACAAAAACTATTCAAGACACAAGTACTGATATGAACGATCCCTACCATGGACCTATTCAAACTATTTAGTGCAACATCAGCTCAGACCAAGAACAAAATATGGCCATAATAGGAAATTATTGGATAGACACCAAGATTACAAAAATATTTGAGATGATAACATAATATCTAGATGTTTTTCCAAGGAACTATAATGAAATTAAGGGAGTCCACCCATCCTTAGGAAAGATACACATCAAGCTAGTTGATGGTGCTTGACTAGTGAAAAAACCACCATATAGGATGAATCCTAAACTCTAGACATGCATTAAAAATTAAATTGATAGTATTATCCATCTTGGAGTCATCACTAGCATTATAGGATTTTAATGGGTCAGTTGTTCGGTGATTAGTATAAAAAAGGATAGATGCATCTGTATAGATGTAGACTACTGAGTGCTAAATGCATCTTATGTGATAGATTACTTTATAATGCTATTCATGGAGTAAATCCATGAAGTTTTTTATGGTTTTGAAGTGTAATCATTTACCTATGATTCTCAGGGTACCATTAGGTCTAAATAACTAAGGAAGACCAACTTAAAACAATGGTCACCATAGAATGGGGATCATTTGCCTATACTATTTTGCCCTTTGGGTTGACAAATGGTAAACTATGAAATGAAATATTGGTACATATTAATTAAAAATATATTTAAATAATTAATAAACTCAATATGGTGCATGGTTTTACTACTATTCTCTAACTAATTATGTTTATAGTGGATGTATGGTTGGTAAAAGTCTTTTCCTAAAAATAATTCATGGCATATAGTTAAGAAACTTTATTTGGTTTTTAGTGATATTTTAGGAGCTATGAAAACTAATTATATTAATGGTGTAAAATATTATTTAATTTTTTTTTAATGATTTCACTAGGTGATTTTGTATTTATTTGTTAAAGACCAAAGATCAAGTTTTATTTACTTTCATTGAATTTCATGCATTTCTTGAAAAATAATCTAGTTTTTATTTGTGTATTTTAAAAAATAATAATGTTAATAAATATATTATTAATATTTTTATTCAATATTTTAATAAACATGATATTAAACATTAAAATATTACTTCTTACACACCTAATTAAAATGGTGTTTCTCAACATAAACATAGGACTATCACTGAATTGGCTAGGTGTATGTTTCATGTTAAAAGCATGCATTAAAATTTTTGGGATGAATAAATTTATTATAATGTTTATATAATTAATATGAATCCAAATATTTGTTTTTAAATATTACCACTGATGAATCTTAGAGTCGCATAAAACCTAATTTACAACATTTGCATGTTTTTACTTATGATGCTTCTGTTCATACTCATAAGGAAAATTTTAAGAAGTTAGAATCAGAATCAAAAACCTTTGTCTTTGTTTGGTTATGATGAATAATGTAAACATCATATGGTTTATGATACTAAAAATAACAAAATTAATATTAAAATAGATGTTCAATGCTCTTTACATGGTGTACTACAGTGTGCTTCCAATTTAGATTCTCTTGATATTATTTCTAGTTTTTTTCTTTTTGATTCAAGTGATAAACTAAATTATTATTTTCATAGTGATGTTATTATTCCTAAAGTTCTAAATCATTCTTATAGTATTTTTCAACCTAAATTTATGCCTAAGTGCACCAAGATAATATTCGAAGCTTCTAGAATTGATGTATATCTTAATGATACTCATAGAACAAGGCAAAAATTTTGTAATTATGGTTTAATATCTAAACTTATGAATAATAATAAACCTAAATCAAACATAAAAAAATTAAATATCACCCTCATTAAGAAAAATAAATATGTGGTGAATATAATTCTTTGATCTCTAATCATACTTGGGACCTAATCCCTTTCTCTAAAGGTCATAATTTGGTAAGTTGTAAATAGTTGTTTAAAACTTATTTCAATTTTGAAAATAAAGTGGAAAAATACAAAGATAAATTAGTTGATATAGGTTTTTATAAAATTAAATTAATTTATTATAATGAAAAATTTTCACCTACAGCTAATATGCCCATAATTAAAAATTTTATTATCTCTAGTTTCTCACATGCATTGGCCTATTTATCAAATGGACATTAAGAGTGACTTTTTGAATGGTGATTTTCATGAATAAGTATACATGTCTCAACCTCCTAATTGTATTAATAAAGTTAATGTGAATATTATTTACAAATTAAACAAAGACATCTATGGTTTAAAACAATCTCATGGAGAATGGTACTCTAAACTATATCAAATTTTTATAGCTCAAGGATATGGTCCTAATATTTTTTGTTAAAAAAAAATCCAAATGACATAGTTATCATTGATTTATATTTTTATGACTTGTTCATATATGGTATTAATTACTAAATGGTTCCTTGAACTGAAAAATACTTTAATGTAAACTTTTAAAATGATAGATTTATGTCTCTTACATTATTTTTTAGGCATTCAAGTTTGGTAAAAAAAGATATCATTTCCATTTTTGAATCTAAATATGTACATGGCTTGTTATCTAGGTTTCATATGTTAGATTGTAAACATGTTGATACCCATTTTGGAATTTGTGTAAAATTAATTAAGGACATGGAAACTAAAATTGTTGATCCTACTTTATGTAGGTAATTATTTTGAAGTTTGAATTTTATTACTCATACTCATCTAGATATTATTTTTCTATTCAATTATTGTAGATAATAAAATATGATTTATTTAGTACTCTATTTTTTTACACTTTGAAAATATATATCATGGTTGGACCTTTTAGTTATATACATACCCATTTCTAAAAGTCTCATGTTCATCATTTTTTTGTGCCTAATAAAAAATCTCTTAGTCCAACCACTACTATTTTGATAACCAGACCTTTTATAATTTCTAAAATATTTAAACCTAATTATTATCCTTCACTACCAATTTTAGGTCATTAAATGTCATTACTTATCACACATTACATCTGTTTATAAAAATAGTACAATGCATAGGGTAAAACTACATAAGTTTGGTATACTCTTCAAAGTCTTGTCTTTGTAGGTAGTGCCCATTGAAATATGGGTCCTTGGGGAAACTCAACACTATGCACCCACTAACCCATTTTTACCAAAATCACTCCAAGGGTAAGGAATCTAGGGTTTTATCATTTTAAAAAGAGTGATAGCTCATTTATGTGATATTTATAAATTTTAAGAAAAGTGATATAAAACTTGGTATACTATAGTTGGTCACATCTAGATTGAATCATTATTTCACATAGGACACCTATGTCATAGTCAAAAACATGTGTTGACATAACATTATATATATGATAAAAGAATCTTAGGCCATAAAGATAATTTTACTAAAATATGATTATTTTTTTAGGATCATCTTGTAATCCACTTCTAGCTTATTCTATGTTTGACCTACATGAGCATAGTAAACCAAGTATCATTGTTCCCTATTTATTACAATATCTATCAATAATGTACTTTAATATTTTTATAATATAAATTATATAAATTTAAAATATTATTTATCTAATTTTATATTAATTTTCATAATCATTAGGTTAGCTCATCATCTTTATATAAATTCTAATCTAATAACCCTTAACCCTAAAAATCCACACTTACCTAAATTTAGGGTTTTACATTTGGTCAACCTATATCTTTATGTAAACTATAGATTACCCTAGGGTGTTTATCTTTATTATTTTTTTAATTACGATCTTTGTCTATATTTACTCTATTATTTTTATGAAACCTATACTTATCCCTATATTACTTGGTGTTTAGATGAAACACTTGGATATTTCTAATTTTCATCTAAGATGGCTCAAACTAATGAAGTATCCAATCATGTGCCTAATGAAAGTGTCAATAATAAAACTAAACCACATATTGAAGAGGTTATCATATAATATGATTCTAATCATGAAAATAATGAATCTAATTCAAATAATAAACATGAGTAAATTAATCAATATAGTTAAAATCTCTTCCTATGTTTCAAGATTGAATCCATCAAAACTCTCAAGATATTGACAAGATCTTAAAAACCATATAATAAACTAAAAAAAATCATAGAGGATCAACCAGGGGAATCTATAGATCATGATATTAGGGATATGAGACATACCCATATTCCTATAACTCTCCCCATGAGCATATCATCGCTACATACTTATAATGGGGGAACTAATTATGATTTTACACCATTTTTCCCTAGAATAAATCCTACCATTGTTACATCATCCATGGAAAACATTAGGACATCAACATTATTTGGTTACTACTCAAGCTTAAAACCTTACTGATCAAAATGGTCAAGATCTTGTCCAAACTATCAAATATTTACAATCTTAGGTTGAAAATATTGAGAAAATATTATATGAATTCAATTTATGTTATTGATTCACAAGAGGTGTTGTATAACCCTATTTTACCTAAAATATATTTCCACCCCTTTCCAATTGGTCTTGTTGTACCTAAGTTCACATTTTATTATGGAAAAGGTGATAAAATGTCTTTGATCTTTTTATGTAACATACCTTGATTATGCCTTCAATGATAAATTTTATTTAAAATATTTCCAAGGAGACTCAAGGAATATGCTCTAAGGTGGATATATTATTTATCAATCCAATCCATAAAATCATTCAAACATCTTATAAACTATTTTTTTACATACTTCTCTATCAACATTATCAAAAAGGTATCCATGCCTAAATTGGAAAAATCAAGAAAAAAGACAATGAACCTCTCAATGAATATGTATTGAGATACAAAAAAATGTAGGAAAAATTATAAACCAAATGGTACATAAAGAACCTCAATATATCTTTAAAAAAAAATTCTCTCCCCATTACATGAGTTCATCATTTAAGAAAAATTAAAATCCTTTGATGACTCGTGCCATATTGTGAAAGATAATGAAATGAAACTTATGTAATTAAACAATTTTAAGTATGTATCCAACACATTCAATACATATAGTACAAAGACTATTAAACTAAGCCATAAGCTCAATCCTACAAAATCAAAAAAGGAAACATAAAACTATTAATGTGGTGCCACAACAACCTAATCAACTTTTATTATCCAATGCACCAAAGAGAGAATTTACATGATTATTTGAGTCCCTACATTCTCTACTTAAAAATATTATAGAACATTTTAGGATATTTTCATTTAGTCGATCATGACTTTTCCTAGTTATGTGCCTAATAAAATAAGAGGATCAATGAGCTAGTGCACTAGTATATCATGCAAGAAAGATTCTCATGCACTCACTCAAAACACATATCTTAAGACATTTTCCCATTGGTTTCATCATGAAATAGTTTATTAATTTGTTTCATTATGGTAGTATTATTAAATAGGTACTTATTTATAAATATATACTTGGTTTCATGACTAGATCTTGACTATTCATTCATTCTCTACTTAGCTAATCACAGAAAAAGATGGGTACAAAATGAGAATAAAAGAGTATTGATTCCATTGTATTAATAACCAAATTACATTAGATATTTCATCAACATAAGTGATCTCTCTAACTACATATATAATTCATATTCATAATTAATATGGCTCAATATTAAAATTACCAACCGACCAACCAATCCATGAAGTAAAACTAGAGGGTATTTATACATGGTTCTATCCCAACCATTCAGTTACATAAATAATTACATAGTGATGACTTAAAAAATACCATTAACAATAATGAGTAATGAAAATTTATTACATTTAATTCCTAATGACCCAATCTTAATATCCCGTATATACTCTCTATGTTGTATCTTCATTGTCATTATTTTATCTTCTCATGCATTGGTGCTACATTCAAACTTGACTATTCTTCTTTGATGTTTGAGAGAACCATTCCCTAACCATAATTTATTTTTATGACCTTGCTCAAGTATTCTGATATTATTTGAGTCCTACATTCTTAGTTCCTCTATGTTTCATGTATCTTTATTCTTCATGACTTACTTCTTCTACACCATAATATTCCATGTTATCACTTCCACACTGTCTCTTTTTAAAAATGTACTTAGGATAAATATATATATAATTTAGGGCCTAACATCACCCCACACTAATCCAATACTATATTTTGGACTATATGCACTCTTTAGGTCACTCAGATATCAAAAATTTAGGTCTAATTAACTCAATCTAACACTTAAAGTCCTTCTAATGATTCAATGTAGTTTGGAGCTCTAAATTAATCTCTTCTATTTTCCTTTGATTCATTTGGTCTCTTCAGGTTATTAAAAAAAATTACCCTCTTGAGTTTTCAACTCTCAAGTGATGCATTAACATCCTTGTGAACATCCTCAAGAATTCTAATTTCTATTAAAACATATCCTTAGATCATTTAGAAATTGATGTTTATCTCTTTTTGATGATCTCTTATATTATTATCAAGTGCCTCCACATACTAAAATACTTTGGCACGCTCTGTTCTATCCTTCATTATAATCAAATTTTTAGCTAGTTGTTGGCACTAAAGTTATTCTGCATGAAGCCTAGCTTCCAAAATTTTAATGGGTCATGTTAATTTGATAAAAACCCATTAAGGATTGGAAACATAGAAACAACTCTTAAAATATATTTTGTAGACTTCAATAGCCTTAGTGAACTACTATGTGGCCCAAGTCTACTCATGTTGTGGATTTACTTGGTCTTTACATTTTTTCAAAAAAAATATATTAGGGTCTCCAATTCATCAATAACTTCTCTTTCAAGGGGAAATACATCATCAAAATCCAACTCTTATTATAAAATTGTCTTGTAGAGTGTTAAAATATTTACTCTAGATGTCATTGTTACTTCCAAATAGTGCTTGAGATCTTCTAATTCCTCTTCAATATTTATTCATTTAATGTACTCATGTTGGTATAGAGAAAAAAATTAGATGATTTCACTTAAGATTATTAACATTCTAATCCTATAAATAATTCTATTGTGTGACCACAATAGAAAACTTAAGAATGGTCATGCTTGCTTGGGCTAACATACACTACCGAGGATCCTCCCAAAATATCTTAGGAAGCTTTGTCTCTCCTATCACCAAAAAAAATTACTACCTGAAGGAATATCAAAGTGGAACTCATCATGAAAAACATCCATATAAAAGGAAATATCTCATTGAATTTGATTGGTTGAGTCCTCTTAAGGGAAATATTACCACATATAATCCTATTAGAAATGGGAATGAATGAAATGGTTTCAGTATTAGTTGGTGGTAGCTATTTCTACAAAGATTAATTAATAGTCTTTTTCTCTGTATTAGGGCTATAATCAAGTACTACAATGTTTGGATCATCTTATTGGTAACCTATAATAGGATCTAGGTCATCAGTATCCAAATTTGTGCCTATACTATCCACTTATTTACCAATGGGAATCCCAATGTCCACTTGTGTGTCATAAAGGGAAGACTCTTATTGATGTGTTGGAGAGTTTCCTTCTTTGGTTAAGGTGTTTGTTCCTTTTAACTATTAGGGGAAGGTCCCCTCGTAGGTGGTTCTTAGGAGTCACTAATTTCTAATTAGATTCCACATGGAATTAGGGCCTTATTTTATTATTTCTAAGGAATAAATGTCTATGTTGTGGAATTAGGGCCTTATTTTTATTATTTTTAGGCACTCCTCAATCTTTGGTTGTGATAAGGTAGTCCTTTGTCACCTTTGTTGGTTATATTGGCCACTCAAACTAGTATCATAACCCAAAATATTATCCTTTTGATGTCTTCCAAATTTTAGTGGGGAGGGTATCCTTTCTTTTCTAACCTTCATACTCCCTGATGTCTTTTTCTTGAGTTTCAAAATATAATATAGCAAGTGGAATTTATCCAAAAATAGGGTTTGATGTGAGTTAATATTAGTGTTATCTGATTCCTACTTCTATTGATAGGCTTTATTTCCCAAAATACATATAATTATCAAAGAGTGTGAGATTAAATGCTAGTCTTATTAGCATCAATTTTCATTGGGCACATATATAATATTCAAATCATAGAATACATGAAATATCTAGCCACAAAAGCATAGAGTAGCTTGCACCACCTAGATAAGTCATGTATAATTTCTTTGTAGATGTGTGATAAAAAATAATTTTACTTAACAATAAATTTATATTGATCCCCCATATATGAAGGAAATTCCTTAGGGATTCACCATTCATTTTCAAAGGCTTACTTCATCCCATCAAACTATCCCTTCATTATTAGATTGTGGGAGGGGATAATGGAGCCAAGATGGGTTAACAATTTGAACCAATTATATGGAGACTTATTCTCATGTAAGTAGGCCCATTTCAATTCACCACTGATGTATTCATAACACTAATCTCATCAAATACCAATAAAATAATTATCATGCCCCAATAAAGCTTTTTATTTAGTAGGTGATGGGCCTTCTCTGCGTTGAAAATGATTCACTTAGAAAAGTGTTGAGAATAAGTATATTTATGCCCCTAGGACATCTTATTTGCTACATATAGGTGTACCATTTAAACTTATATATATCAACTCCTATGAGCTTGGTCATGGCAAAGTTTGTAACTATACAAAGGGAAGGATCATAAAGACTATATATATACATGGTGTGGCCCTACTTGTTATACTTTAGCACCACTATCATTTTCTCAATTTCATCTTATTCATCCAAGTCCCCATTAAGGTTAGTGCTTGAGCATTATAAAAATATGACCTTATTATTTCTTTGGGTAGTGATCTACATCCTATGCCCTATGAATTAAAAGTAGTACTCATGGATGTGTGAGATAAGAAATCTCACCACCCCCATAGCTTTCCAATAAAAGGTAAGTGGAAGACCTGGAATGCTCTAAAATTGTTAAGAAGATTGAAAATGATGAGAACATAAATGATCTCATTTATAGTGTTTTGTCACTCAACTCTATAATCATACTATATGTTTATCTCATCCCTAAGTTATTAGTGACAATAATAAAAAACTTGAAAATTTGACACCTTAGATTCCCAATTCTCAATGCATAACACCAAATCAAGGTATTACATTTATTTAATCAACATAGGGTATGAATAAGGTGTTGTGGCTTTTTTATTTAATTTACACATCATCTTCAGTTCCTTCCTAATGTATTATTTCTCTACTTGTTATGCTAGGATCTCCACTTGCATTTCTAATCTCACTAAAAACTTCTTCTCTGATCAAAATTGGTCATCTTGCTACACCCTTAAACTCTTCCTCTTCATAAATCATAGATAAAGGATTGATTCATTTGGCCTTATTATTTGGTTGCATCACCCTTCAAGGAGTCCAAATTTTGAGGCATGATCATATGACTCTCCAAAAAGAATACATGTTTATTATTTTAAATTCCCTCAACTTTACTAACTTAGTGTCTTATAATGGTAGATGCCAACACCTTTAACATAAAACTCTTTCAACCATGTTCCTCTAATCATAATTTCACTAGTCTATTTGTTCATGATAATCACCTCACTTCATAATTACGAATTTATTACTTAGATTCAATGAATGTTCCTTATGATAGCTTGAAAATGCTTCACTTTCCTCTATAAATTTGAGAATTTGCAATAATAAAGTATTAAAATGAGTACTTTTAACCTTTTATAATTTTGAGGGCTATCCTATATTTACTTCTCCATAACTTCATCCATAATTTCACTCATTAATGCCTCTAATGGTATGATATGACATCCATTTTATGCATTTTCCATTACGCTTACTACTTTGTCACATTTAATGCATCTGTCCCATCCCCATGATTTTCTCATAGTGCATGCCAGTTGTAAAAAAATTTAAAATATTCTATTTCTAAGTAAGAAATGTACTTTTTCCATGTTTATCCCTTCATAATGGTTACAATTCACATAGTTCATATCTTCTTACCCTTATGTGCTTTCAATTTCATGCCCCTTTTCTTTATGTATTTCCTTCCACTATTTCCTTTGTGCTCTCTGTCTTTAATTCATTCACCTTGAAACTTACCCCACACTAAAATATGTATGTATCAAATAGAGAAAAGATTAAGAAAGAGAACCATGTGAAAATATAATCCTAAATCAAAAGGCACAGAAACAATGTCATTATTTATTAAAAAATAAAACAAAATCCTAAACTAATCTAGTGGAATATACCTTATTAACAATAAGAAAGTATCACTTAGAATGGTAGGGTTGAATATGACTATGATTGAAATGGCCTAGTTGACGCTGACCCTATTACCTCTTTAACTTGCACGTGCATGTGGGACAAATGCTATGAATGATGAATGAACCATACCAATGGATGTGAAGTTTACTAGAGTGGTACACAAACTTGTAATCATATACCAACACATGCATATGAGGAGAAAAAATTGTATTCTTATGATGTCTATCATGCCAAGATTTAAGTTTTTATTTCTCTAGTCCTTGACTATGATGTATTAGAAATTGTGTTTCATCTAGTTATAAAAAAACATCCAAGCATGATTTCAAATATTTCTCATCATCTAACTGACTAACATACATAATACATAAATAAGGTATACATAACTCAACTAGGAGAACCATTTTAGTGTTAAAGACAATGTTAAAAGGAGTTCTCTTGTTTAACCTTTTATACGTGGTCTAATATGCCCATTATACTATAAAAACTTGATCAACCCATTTAGATTAGCCAATATTGAAAATCTTCATCAATGTATGACCCAAGACTTTATTGAAAGCTTTAGTTATACCATTTCACTAAAGATTATACGGTTTAGTCTTGTGGTTCATAATCATGAACTCAACTTAAAATATGGGTATTATCTCATTAAGGAAATGAGTTCCATTATCACTAGTCAAACATAAAGGACATCCATACCATGTGATGATATTATCCCAAATAAACTTAGTAATAATTATATTGGTATAGTCTCATTTGGGTGTTGCTTCAACCCAATAGGTGAAGTAGTGAGTGGCAATAATGATATAGTGGATGTTATTATTCCTTGTAGCAAGAGTAATGGGCTCAACAAAATAAACAACCCGTTTCTCAAAGGGTTCATGAGAAACTATAAAATGTAGGGGAATATCATCCCTTCAATTTGGTTTATCCAAATGCTAATGGATATCACATTGGTAGGCATAAGCTTTATCATCTTAAATAAAGTGGACCACCACAACTCTACTAATAGAACCTTCTATGTTATAGCATCAACATCATAATGTCCTTCAGTGACAACTTCATGAACCTCCCATATAACTTTAGAGCTCTTGTTTTTCATCATGCACATTTTTAATACTTCATCCCATCCAAGATTATAGAGATCACATCTAATTATGTATAAAGGATCAACATGGACATCCAATTGAAATTTATCTTGAGTGTTGAGGTGGGATAGTGTTAAACATATGGTAAATATGGATACAATATCTTTTAATTCATCAGGTATATGCATGACTTGAAACAAATTTACATCAGGTAAGTCATCCTCTATGGTGCATGCTTGTTCATCAAATTCAATTCACAATAATTAATCTAGTCGCCAATTAGTCCTACCTAGTTTCACCATCATAGAAACTTAAAATTCCTTAAGGAGAATAATCCATCAACAAATACAACTATCCAAAATTGGATTATTCAAAAGGTACTTGAATACTTCATGATCTATAAAAAAAGTGAATGTGGTGGCCAAAAAATAATGGTGAAACTTATAGAGCACATACACTATGGACAAGGCTTCTCATTCTGTAGTTTAGTAATTACATTCAATTAGAGTGAAATTTTGACTAGTAAGGTAGATGGGATGATTAAGATTGACATCACCAATTTGTTTAAGGATAACACCTACTACCATACCTAAATCATCAACATGTACATGAAATAGCTTTGTCTAATCTAGAAACTAAAGAATGGGTACAATGATTAGTTTATCCTTGAGTGCTATGAATGTTTATTAGTGAGTATTTATCCATAGGAATTGATCATTATATTTAATGATTTCCTCTAATAATGATACAATCTTAGCATATACCTGAATGGATTTTTAATAGTAACATATGCATCTTAGGAAGGCACAAGCCTCACATTAGGTGGTCTATGTTACAAACTAAAAAATGACTACAACCTTAGTCAAATATACCAATAATACATCAAGATAAATTATGTGAACTAAAATAATTCCAAAAGGAGTATAAAGACATGTTTCTTAAAATTTAAATAAATTTAAATTTGATGGAAACACTCAAGCATGAGTCAAAGATTAACACAATGATCACACACTGAACCATAGATAGTCTAGTCATCTAAGAATATTTGAAGGAACTTGTGAATAAAATCCTTAAAATATTCTACTATAATGTGTGAGAACATGTCTAGATAATTATTTAGATCAAAATTAATCAAATTGTAGGTGAATTAAACCCATTTAATTGAAAATTTTGTTTATAGTTTATCTTCTTTTATAATTTGCACTTGATAGCTGAAAAAACCATCAGTAAAGGTGTAAATCTTACATATAGTAACTCCTTCCAAAATTTCATAGGTGAAAGGCACTAGAAAAGGATTAGTTATGAAAGTAGTATTTAGTACCTTATAATCTACACAAATTCAAATTTAGTTATCTTTCTTAATATTGATCACAAAAGGGCTCACCCATTCAGATTCATTAGTAGGAGTGATAAATTTAGTGTGAAACATACTATCAATATCCTCTTTAACTTGAGTACATAGATTAAAATTCATTTGATATGGTCTTTTTATTATTTTTAAATAACCTTAAGCTACCTTGATGTCCATCTTACCTAATGAAGGATGCAATTCCTTTGTCTCTAAGTAATTTCATGTGAAAATGTTTTGTTATTCTTGTGAGATTTACAAAAATCTTGGTGACCTCAGTATTAGATGAATAATTCTCCATAATGGCCATTTTAGGTGCGTCCTCCATTCCAATATTATGTTGAACTATCTAGAGTGGATCATAATATATTTTCTACTCAGTTTTGATTGTGTCTCTAACATTACACACCCCATATTTAGTATGTAAATCTAAATGGTCAATTTATGTATCTTGCGGGTCAGAATTAGTACCTTCTTCAACTTGTTACACAACCTTCTAATCATCTTTATGTATTTATTCCCTAAGTTTATGGTTTGGTTGAGAGTTAAATTGTAATGAAGATTGGGTAGGAATATAAATTTATTTAAATATGGACAAGTTATTCTCATGTGTGCCATGTATATGTCACATGCAATATTCAAGTAGTGTTGAATCACCTACAATATATTGATAGATCACTTATAGATATAAATGTAAATCCATGTGAGTGAATGAATAAGATAGTGATAAAATCATATTACTTATAATTCTTCTCCAAGAATGTGTTTCTATGCATCATTCATGATGAATATACCATGATCTAGCTCAGATGCATAGAGTACCATAGAATGAATGGACCAATAAATTTTTATGAAAATTTGTCTTATAAAAAATTCAAAGGTTCTCACAACCCTCAATATGACATTTTATAACATTAACACCATCATAAATTAGAGTGGTGAAAACATGACTATCATGATGGAAATGGTAATGTATGGAAGCACACATTAGGTCCTAGGTGAGAAAATTATGATGGTGATTATCCCACCATCGATTAGTTGTCCCTTGAAGAACATGATTAAGTGAGAACATTCATTCATCTTAAAACACAAAAAACTTCCAACTAATTGACATAATCCTAGACCTCTTTTTGAACATGAAACCTAGGTGCTTGATTTATTATTAGGGGTGGTCTTGCCATCAAAAATCCACCAATGAGGTGAAAAAACTTATGGTTATAGAGTATTTTTCATATAAATACCTTTTGAATACCAAATTATCCTAAAATTCATTTATTAATATCATATTCTTCATGAACCCAATGTTCATAGGCATTGATGTTAGTGTTAGAAATGGACTATGCATCTACACACTATAATAGACCATCTAGACTAGGATCAAGATACTCAGTTCCTTGAGTTGTGATATTATAAATATGATTTATATCCTCCTCAACATCATTTGGTTAAATAAAAGGTCTTTGAATTTTATCTATGGGAATCATGATGCACTGATCATCATTTTCAAACTTTATGTAGTTTTTTTTAAATCTCAAGTTAGCATCATTTACATCACACCATGGATGACCCAAAAGAGCCAAAAAAAATCATCAACTTAACCAACATAATTACTTAAAATTCAGCCTTGAAAGTGACACCCAAAAAGTCAACATTGGCATCCTTAATAATTCCTATTGGTAGTGCATGATTCTAATTGGCTATGAATAATATGTGTGGGGAAGGTTTTAGAGGAGGGATTTCCATATTTTTCCAAGAATCCTTGGGTAATACATTTAACTCTACACCAATGTCCATTATAATATCGCAAATGATTCAACCTTTAATAGTTATGATTTCTAGGATTCTTTTTCACACTCTATACTGGGTTAGACATGAGCCTAATGTTATCATGCATGGTTTAATTGATGATCCTACATAGGTTTTGGTGCTTTATGACTCAGAAAATTACTTAAAATGGGAATGATGTCTTCATCAAAATTTCATTTACATAATTCATGAAACTCATCATGCATCTATTTTGTGAGTACCAAGGTTTTCTAAATTTTAGCATGGATAGTAGCATCTCTATCTTTTAGGAACTCAATTTTACTTTGTAGTTTATGCACTAAAGTCATTATGTCCTAAAATACGTATTTATTTTATTGAGCATCTGGGTAGTGCTTTGCATGAGGCTCTTCACATTAAACCTTGTTAGTGGGTGGATTTGAAACTGACTAGGAAAGAACACCTCTTCATGTTATAATATTTACTTTGGGGTTAGTCAAATTGGTAGGGTGTGATCTCCATTAAGAAGTTATATATTTTAAACCCATATCATCTAATCACCCTTCTCATTTCATTCTTTGGTAATGGTGGCATACAATTCTATCCATTATTCTAGATGATGCTTATTCTTAAAAAAAGCATAGGTTGGGTAGAATGTGAAGTCATGTTAGTATTGATTTGGAGAGCCATAATTTTAACAAGTTTTAGGTGAAAAACAACCACCTTTGCATCTATAACCATGACTTATATAGGACTATCCTCCACCATTTTCATTATTATATACATATGTTTGGTGAGTCCTCATGTGCATCCTTTATGAATATCACTAATAACTTAGCAATCATTTATATCATGTGTATATACATCACATATTTATAGTATGATGTTACTTTATCTTGAGTATCATGTTGAATCAAAGGGAAATCTATCACATCATAGTTTTCTTGGCAAATCTCACAATATTTCTTTACCAAGTTATGTGAATACTTCTCCTAGGATAATTATTTCTATTAAAACCTTCCACTTCATAGTAAACACACCATAAACTCATGTGAGTGTCATGAGCACTATTCATGGTGAGCTTCTCCAACTGAGATTCTATAGCAACAACTTGGGCTTCCCATCCATAAATCTATAATTACAATAGTTTCAACATAAAGGGTATATTCAAATGCCTCATATAGGTTAATGAAGGTATTTTAGGACAAAGCACATCATAAAGTAATTAATAATCCTCCTAAAAACCATTGGGCATGTTGTGTTGCTTTTATCTCAAATGATAAATTAGAAAGAAGAATATTAAAATGTGCATTATACTCACACACACTCTTATTATTTAATATCTTTAAGGGAAATAATACTCTATTATTGAAACTTTGGAATTTTAAATTTTTGAAGAAAAGATGCCTTCAACTACTCATGGTTGACTACAAATTATTACATATCAAACTGAAGGTACCATTTATGTGCAAACTATAAATAGGTAGTTGAAAATTAGGTTGACTTATATTTATTAGAAGTGATGCCTCATGCCTACCAAATGAGTTTGCACTTATGAACATGTTCCATTGCATTTTCAACACCATGATATTTAGGCAGATGAATCATCATATTGTAGTACACTATAGGCATATTGGGCATTGAAAATGGATCCTATTGTAATACCCCTCTAGTTAGTCTTGGACCCTATGGGGGAGGTCCACCAATACCTCTTGTGCCACCTCTAGATCTTCTAGTAAAATTATTATTGTAGATACCTCTCGTGCTTCCTATGGCAATAGAAACACTTAATAAAATTGGGTGAAAAAGTAGGTTGGTGAACTATTGATGGGCCTATACTCTATCCAATATCTATATTTGGTCCACCAATCATTCCTAAGTCAGGCATAGGGTGTATTTTTAATGGAAAATAAATTAATGACAAATTATTATACTAATTTTTTAATTCAAAAGTTTCTTCTACATGTTCAAACTCTGAATCCACACTATATGTATCCTAATTTATTTCAAGAATTTTATCCAACTTAAATGCATGAACATGTGTTATGGGTGGGGAATTGGGCCTATCTATATTGGGTTCTACAATCATCAATGTTTGACTTGTTTCTGATGCACATAGCTATGTTATCATCGGTGCAGTCCTATTATTGGGGAGTCCTCATTATGCCTTTATGCTTCCTTATGGATCATTGAAACACTTATAGAGTCCTCTTGTTCCTTCCCTAGATTAATTATAACCATACCCTTTATCCTAGCCTCATCATACTTGTGCTTACACAAATCATATTAGTTGGCTACCATGTTGAACTAACAATATCATGATAAGATGTACCCCTTTAATTCCCCATCGATTACATTGCTCATGTGAGGGATAGTTTATCCATCCATTTGGAAGTTTTCAAGTCCTAAATCAATTATAACCTTCTTAAATTATAGAAAAAACTAGCTTAGATACCTTCTATGTGGATCCTATAGGAAGTTAAATTGGGCTTCCTCTGGACAAGAGTACTTAGAGAATGCATATTATAAAAATTAATTATCAAGTATTTCTCACCACCAAATATACACTATGAGCATCCATGGTGCTTCCAATCTTCCCAAGACTAACTATTTCTCTACTAACTAGGATACCTTACATCCCTAATTCCTTGAATGGTCTTATGCATACACCAAAATCTAAGCATGTAAGTAAATAAGCACTTATACGAAGGAAGCTTCATAAAGTGAGTCATAAAGGTGTTTCTCTACCCATGTACACATAGAAACACCTAGTTTAAGATAGTTAAGTAAAAAATTATCTTTTATAGTAGCAATCTAATGCTCAAATTTTTTTAGGGATAGTTATTCGTGTAATTTCACATCATCATGTCAACAAGCACAATGGGTCCCAGTAATGAAACCAAAATTTTGGGATCTTTTCCTTTAGTCTATCATGACTTTTTCTAGTTTCATGCCCAAGAGAATAAGTGTTCCAATGATCTAGCATACTGGCATATCATGTGATAAATGTTCTTATGCACTCACCCAAAGTGTGTATCCTAAGATTTGTTACCATTAGTATTATTATGTGACATTGTATTCATCTAGTTCCTTATGATACGTTGATTGAACATAAACTTAGTTATAAACATATACTAAGTTTCATGACTAAAACTTGACTATTTATTCATTCCCTGCTTAACTAATTATAGAGAAATATGTGCATAAACTATGAATAAAAGATTATTGATTCCATTATATTCATAACTAGCTTACATAAGGTATTTCATCAACATAAGAGCTCTATATCATTCCATATATAATTAAAATCCAAAAGTATGATGGATCAATATTACAATTACCAACCAACCAACCAATCCACAAATTAAAACTAGGAGGTATTTATACATGTTTCTACCCTGACCATTTAGTTATAGAAATAATTACCTAGTGACGAATTGTCAATGAACATTAATAATAATGAGTTATGGGAAGCCATTAAATTGAATTCTTAATTAATTGGGCCTAACTACCCCTGCATACTATATTTATGATGGATCTTCATTTTTATGCTCCTATCTTCTTGTGGACTAGTTCCATATCCATGCTTGACTATTCATATTTATTTTTCAAGTGAAGTATTCCATAACCATATAAGCTTTGTGTGCCCTTACCCAAGTATTTTACTATTGTCTAAGTCCTAAATTCTGTAATGTCCCCATTTTCATGAGCATCACTTCATAGGATGATTAGCCTATTATGCAACCTTCATAGGCTAATAGGATGGATAGAGGGTCATGATGGAGCTTGACTTGGCTTCGACTAGCAGAATTTTTCTAGTTGGCTTTTTTTCAAGTTCTTTCAGCCACTGTTTACATGAGTTCCTTTTTTTAGGGATATTTGACATGTAGTGGAGCACCCCTATTTTGGTATGGTCATGTGTGGAATCACTTCCTTGTTCACTAGCTTCAGATGGTTCGAGGATCCAACATATATTGAGGGAGATATTAATATTTGATTGATTTAATTAAATATTAATTATTTAGCATGTTTTAATTATGCAACCCTAATTCTTAATTATGAAACCCTAATTAGGGCAAGCACACCTTTTAGAGGATATAAGGGTTTCTCATTGGAGGGAGGCCATAACATTATGACTATTGATTATTGATATTGAAGACCATTTTGCTAAGTATTTTTTGAGAAGACTAAGCCAAGGGTTCTAGTATTCCATTTGCACTGGAGAACATCCACTCTTCAGTGTGTGTGACTCAAAAGTTGTGAGATATTAGCCGATCTATTGCTAGTTTGAGAGATAACTTCATACATAAGTTATCACAGAGATTTACAAGTATTTATTTCATTAGGTTTTGATTTAGAAAATTATTCAGATAAAGATCTTCAAATTAGGCATCCAGCATACAGGTTGCACTATATTTTATTCACATCTATATGGAATCCATATAAATTTGTACAAATCTATACACATCTGCAACAGGCTAAATAGCACCACAGGGAGTGTAGAGACTAACATCGACAACATAGAGACTGACATCAGCTAAGTAGAGACCAACATCAATAGGAAGAGACTGACACTAGCTGACATCAGTCGACTCTAATACCAATGTTGGCAGAGTAACAACACCAGGTGACTGACGGTGGCAGTATAACCGACGTCAGTGACTATGTTTTTTACATAGCAACCTAAGCCATACTAGATCTAGGGATTAATTTTAGATTTGTAGAAAGATCAAGTTATTTTTGAACAATATTTCATATCATTTTATATGCATGACAGAGACTCAATATTGTAATCGTCTAGAAGAATAATAAGATCATTGATTAGCCAGTTGATAAATTATATTGTTGTTTATTTATTTATGTGAATTTATCTGGGAAAAATACATTATTCTTTATTTCATGCAAAAAAACACAAAAAAAATCAAAATACAAAAAATAGTCAAAAATATACAGTTTCAGAACTCAAGGGAAATAGGGGTTTCTACAGTGGTATCAGAGCTTTTGTCTTGCCATCCTGTTGGGTAGATTGGACATTAAATTAGCTATTTAATTATGGTTACTTCAAGGACTTAGAAATAGTGGGACAAGGATATGGAGATGCTTAAACAAGGTTTGAACAAGTTGGTTGAAAACCAGAGGAGGATGAATGAATTTCTTTCACATCCTACAATAGAAGACAAATTAGTACGGTGTATGACATCCATTTTTAAAGGGTCCACATCACAAAACAAGAAGGAAGAGGAGGTTGACCAGATTTCTCATGAGCTAGAGGATACTTGGAATTCCTTGGTGTGTACTCAGTTGGCTCTCCAAGATTCTAAGAGACATGTGGATGAGCTTTGTCTTGAGGTGAGTTTAGTTTAGGAATTAGCGCATGTGGTAGGGACTCAACATTCTTTTATAGTCAGGTCACATGTTGATGATGATATGAGTATGTCTAGCATTCACACTCCAAATTTAGAGATTGTAGAAGAGTCCTAGGATCCAATTATTGTAGATGACACCCAGGGGAATGCAGTGGAAAATTTTGAGGACTTAGTTTCATCAGCAATTTCTTTTGATACGGAGGAGTTGGACAGTGATGCTACAATTTTTGATTATTTGTATGTTGATATGAGCTTTGGAGTTGATTCACAGAGTATGGATGGTAGTACTCTAGAGATTAGTAATTTTGAGTCTACTCTTTTGGACAGTGCATCAGAGGAGGATTGTAGGAGACAATCTAGCCAGTGCCATCATGTGTCTAGTCAGCTAAGAGTTAGTGAGCGAGACATTGCTATCGCTTGTGAGCATTTCAATGCTACTCATCAGTTGTTAGTATTTTATGGGTGGGGTTCTCCTACTAGTGATGAGCAGAGAGGTAGTTATTTTTCCTTGACAGAGATCCACTCTTTATGGGAGGCTATCTAGATTCTGAGATAGGATTATATGCAGTTGGTAGCCGACAGATATTATCTTATGGAGTGGGGCAGCATAGTGTATGATGCATTATTAGTCAAGGAAGATAAGGTGAGTGAGCTTACTCAGTAGCTCAAGGTGACTTCTGAGATTCTTGAGAGTACACAATTGGCTTTGAGGAGTCACAGTTACATTTGGTTGAGGTGACCATGGAGTTAGAGTGACTTTAGTCTTTACCAAAGTATGTATAGTCATAGGGTGTGGTATCTGGTGACCTAAGGATATCCATAGTCGAGATCATTAGAGACAGTGGGGATGAGCATATATCTATCCTCAATGCTAGTATTGGCTTACCTAGTTCATTTCCACTGAAGTTAGATTCAGTTGAGTTGGGTGCTGCAAATGAGCATGGTAGTCAGCTTGATATGGTGATGGTCTCTACTACTAATGGCATGGGGACTAGTGAGGTTGTATTAGGGATCAGTTGTGATGTTGGTGAGCTGGTAGTTGGTTTGGTCCTAGTTTGTGATACTACTCCTTTAGAGGTGTCTTTGGAGGTAGTAGTTGGTTCAGGATTTGTTAGTGATCAGTTGTAGTTAGTTTCTTTTAGATTACAGTCTGAGCTACTGATTAAGAGTGGCACATTTTATCAACAGTACACTATAAGTTCTTGTCATCAGTTATGGGATGGTTTGATGCCATGGGATGAGAGTTATGATAGATGTAGCATGGTGGAATGTGTATATGGTTTTTGTGACTTTGGCAATTTAAGTTGTCCATTCTACTTGGGTTATGATATTTTGAGAGTTTGTTTCTTATGGGTTCCTGACTGTGGCAGTTATGAAGTTGGGGTCCAGTTGAGTAGTGGTTCTCAATTCACACATGAACTCCTCTTGGTTATTTTTTAGAGGATATTTTAGGAGATTGCATTGATTGACAGTAATATAGATCATGACTACATTTGGGATCTAGGTGGAGTAGAGTTTTCTTGGTAGCTGAGATTGCTTGGGGACAAGCAATTTTAGGGAGGGCAGACTGTAATGTCCCCATTTTCATGATCATCACTTCATAGGAGGATTAGCCTATTATGTGGCCTTTGTAGGCTAATAGGATGGATAGAGGGTCATGATGGAGCTTGGCTTAGCTTTGACTAGCAAAATTTTTCTAGTTGGCTTTCATTCAGGTTCTTTCGAACACCATTTGCATGAGTTCCTTTTTTTTAGGGATATTTGACATGTAGCAGAGCACCCCTATTTTGGTATGGTCATGTGTGGAATCACTTCCTTGTTCACTAGCTTTAGATGGTTTGAGGATCAGACATATATTGAGGGAGATATTAATATTTTATTGATTTAATTAAATATTAATTATTTATCATGTTTTAATTATGCAACCCTAATTCTTAATTATGAAACCCTAATTAGGGCAAGCACACCTATTAGAGGATATAAGGGTTTCTCATTGGAGGGAGGCCATAACATTATGATTATTGATTATTGATATTGAAGACCATTTTGCTAAGTATTTTTTGAGAAGACTGAGCCAAGGGTTCCAGTATTCCATTTACATTGGAGAATGTCCACTCTTCAGTGTGTGTAATTCAGAGGTTGTGAGATATTAGCTGATCTATTACCAGTTTGAGAGATAACTTCATACAGAAGTTATCACAGAGATTTACAAGTATTTATTTCATTAGGTTTTGATTTAGAAAATTATTCAGATAAAGATCTTCAGATTAGGCATCCAGCATATAGGCCACACTATATTTTATTCACGTCTGTATAGAATCCATACAAATCTATGCAAATCTGTACACATCTACAGTAGGCCAAATAGTGCCACAAGGAGTGTAGAGACCAACATCAGCAACATAGAGACTGACATCGGCCGAGCAGAGACCAACATCGATAGGAAGAGACTGACACCGGCTGACATCGACCGACTCCAATATCGACGTCAGTAGAGTAACGACACTAGGCAACCGACGGTGGCAGTATAATCGATGTCGGTGACTTTGTTTTTTACACAACAACCTAAGCTATACCAGATCTAGGGATTAATTTCAGATTTGTAGAAAGATCAGGGTTTTTTTGAACAATATTTCATATCATTTTATATTCATGATAGAGACTCAATATTGTAATCATCTAGAAGAATAATAAGATCATTGATTAGCCAGTTGATAGATTATACTGATGTTTATTTATTTATGTGAATTTATCTAGAAAAAATGCATTCTTTTTTATTTCATGCAAAAAAACACAAAAAAAATCAAAATACAGAAAAATAGTCAAAAATATACAGTTTCAGAATTCAAGGGAAACAGGGGTTTTTACAAATTCTCAATTCCTATGTGTTTCATTTATCCTTTTTATTTGTGACTTACCTCTTCCATTCCAAGGTATATTGTGTCATAACTCTTTTATGTCATATCTCTTCAAAAAGGTACATAGAATAAATAGATACAAAATTTAGGTCCCAATAGATTGTCATCTCATATCTATCCCTCCCCCTATAGAGGTTGATATGAGTAGACCTATACCTCATGCATATGATGCCAATGCCTATTGTGAATATCACCACAACCCTAGGTGTTATATTGACTAATGATATACCTTGAAGCATAGTATCCAAGATTTTATTATAACCTAAAACTCACATATGATGACCCTCTAAAATTTTTAGGTTCGTAACTTGGTGACCATCAAAACCAAAATATTTTTAGTAATCTATTATGAGATCATTCTTAGAAGAATTTGGAAGTGTGAATGGTATATAATGCACATGCTCATCCAAAAAATTATGAGAATCTATTAGATGGTATTATTGGTACTTATACATGATATATATCTCCTATAGTCTAGATACACTCTATTACCTTCAATGATAGTGAAATTTTGGATGATGAATTAGATATTCATTCATTATTTATTTAAGCATACCTTGATCACTAGCCTATTAATAGTGCTATGATTGATAATGGTTATTATTTTCCCTCAAATTTTTAACTAAGTGTTATCACATTTTAGTGTAGGATCAATAAGGTGTAGAAAGACCATGGTGTAGGAAGACCATGGTGAGTAACTGATAGGCACAAAAGCACTATGGTGTAGAACCAATTGGGTGTAAAAAGACAATGGTGTGGAAGGACCAATGTAAGAGGATCCAGTTAGAGGAAAATAAGTCATGAAGAACCTAAGAACATAGGACTCAGAACAAAATTGGAAGACTAGGGGAGTATGTGGGAAGTGAGATGTAGTTGAAATAATGTTACAAATAGGACACTCTAACCTTATTGATATGAGGTCTTTCACCAATATAAAACATAATGAACACATTGCTACTAAGATATGTATAGATTAAGACTTTAAGGGACATAGAGGCCTAGATCTTGAGGAAGAACTATTTGTTTAGTGCCATGACTCTCAATCTATTGAGAGTTCATTGGCCACCTATATATGCCATTTATGATTGTAAACACTTGGTCAGGGAAATACAAGCATAAATACTCTTGTTGTGAAGTATTACAAAGGAGGAGATAGACATAGGAATTTTGTAGTGTTATGGTGGAAAATCTCAAGCTTAATATATGATATCATGTTGTATAAACTTGTGTTACTATTAGTGATGGTGTAAAGTTAAAATCTTTATGGAATAAACCTAGTATTTTCATTTCTAAATACTTAATGATAAGTAATAATATGACTATAATATACATGATAATGCTAATCGAATCTAGAACTCATAGGATTGAAGTAGTAAGTTTATACTTTTACATAATCTTTGCTTAATTGAGGAATATGAAAAAGTCATCCACTATGTGATACAAAACCTACATGTATTAGTATTTTTTAGCATGCTTTGGTTGAGTGCACAACACTCAGTACTTATTTGAAAAGGCTAACATTCTAGCACGTTGGGTTAGAATTTAGTGTCAAAGCTAGGCTTAACTAGAATAACCCAACATTTTGGTTCTATTTTTTTAACCTAAGTACTTGAATCACATTCATGGGAAGATGTTTGAGAGTATTATACCTTAAAATATAGAAGAATGGGTTACCAGTGTTGAAAATAATTTTGCATTCCTGTATCTTGAGCTAGGAATCTACACATGATAATGGGTGGAATAGAATCTCTAAAGTCCCTTATATAAAACCTTATTTTTAGAGGTCCCAATTCTTTTAAATTATTTGTTAATAGCATATGCTCAAGGATGATCAAGGAATCTTGGAAGGAGGTAGTCTTGGATGCTATAATGGTAAAGGGTTTTAGCATGACTTAGAGTTATGTTGACACAAGTAGTCAAATTTTGTTGGAAAGTAGTTCAAAATAGCTACATTTTGGAGTACACTATGTCCACCTATTCATGACCTAAAGAATTTAAGTTCTAATTCCTTTTAGAGCCATGGGGTTTCTATCTAACACATTTTGATTTTAAAATTAAGAAATTAATTATTGACCTTAGACTAGAAACTATACCAGTAGAGTGTTAAATCCTCTTGTGTATGAGCCTCAAATTTTGAAGGGGAGAGTAGCAGTTGATATAAGATTATCAGTTCAAAATGGCATCCAAATAGCATGCACTATGGAAATAGATGTATGATGAAGCTCAGTAAAGTATCATGGGAGTTAATGACATGGGAAGAGACTGGGAGAACTAAAGGAGTGTTTTTAGGAGATGTAGGGAAGCAAAAACACATGAGGATCCCATAAATTTTGAGCTACATTCTATGCCCCTTATATCCTATGAAGGAGAAAAAATTTGAATGGTAGGAATCAAGGAATCAAGTTTGAAACAACTAGGCTCCCCCAACATAGTACATGATCATGATTTTGAGTTAGACAATGTACACATTCAAAATTGGGATACTGATAGTTTAGAGTTAGAAGATAAACTAGTAAAGGATACTAAAAATGATCCATTTAACACTCATTTAGAATTAATGATATCTTTCCATCTTTAAGGGAATTCTATGGCACAACTTGGGATGCCTAGTGGGCATGGCATTTAAGGACATAATACAAGCCCAAACTTGGTTAATGAACTGGCTACCACACCTTATACCAAGAGCACTACTATTGGAGGTACTAGAGGAGGATTAGGTGGTGGTGTAGGAAGAAGTAAACTCCCTCATAAAGGAACTATAGTTTGAAGTTCTTAGTACCCACCTACCTAAAAACCTCAACCAAATATGGTCTACTATGAGATGACATTAAACTTACCTAAATATTGAGGGGTGGAGAATGTAGCTGAGCATGTCCACAAATGATAATTAATTTAGATGACATGAGGCATCACATCTTCTAAATGTAAGGCCACATAGTTTACAACTATGATTTTAGAGTGTGCACATAAGTGGTAACATAAGTTTGACCCTCAATAAGTGTTGGTCAACTTTGATTATCTCAAAATAGCCTTCCTTCAAGAGTTTGACATTCTTAAATTTGAATAGCAAAGCATAGTAGTGTTGAAGGACATAAAGCAAGGACTTACCAAAAGTGTGAGTGAATATGATGCAAGGTTTAAAAATTTTCTATCTAGATTATCATTTAAAATTAATGCTACCTAGAATGCATAATGATTTGTGGGAGGACTTATACTGCCCTTTTGGAAAACCTTATCACAACGTACCTTCACTAGCCTGTGTGAGGCTTTAAAAGCTACTTTCCATGTTGAAGTAGTTGGAAGCATTGATATTATGATTAGTCCATTTTTGGAAGCCCATATATCCTCAATAGCATTAAAACATGATAATTGGATGGAAAATAATGTGCATGACACACATAGTGGTGTCTGGTGTACTGACTATGAAACTAAAGGACATACAAGGAAAAACTACTCATATAAGAACATCCACATGGTACTTATAAAAACATGTGAAATTTATCATGAATAACATGATGTACACTCTTATACTCTTCTATAGTGATCTATGCACACTAAGGTATCTTATTATTGTAAGACTTTTGATTCCTACACTCATGATACTAATGACTGCCATTTAGTTAGTGACATACATGAAGCTTGAGCGCATAACACATGCCAAACCTTAGTAGAAAATAATCAAGAAAATATTGGATATCATGGACATGGGAGAGGTCAAAGATGAGGAGGTGGATGTTTCCCACCTAGGACTTGTTACAAATGTGAGTTACCAGACCACTATTAGTGGGATTGCTCATATTGCCCAATGTGTGCTTTTTGTAAAAAGGACCATCAGGTGGAAGATTTCCTTAACATATATGTGGATATCAATAAGGAGATAAATTAAAAGGTTTTCAATATGATTATAATTATTAAACCATAATGGTGCACATGCCCAACCATCCCTATAGTTTAACAAGTAAACATTACTACATGTAGTGGGGGATAAACCCAATCAGCAACTAATCTGATTGAGAAGGTAAAATGGGAAGAACCACAAGATAGGAAGTACCCTAATTTTCAATAGAAAAAGGATGTCCTCCAAGATACAATGGAACTCCTATGTGAACTTTAGGGATAAATCCAATTCCTCAAAGATAAGGATGTAACATAGCATGTTGTTATGCAAAGAGAAGTTGAACCTCAACCTATGACACAAGATGACTTCCAAGAATTATGAAAGTGTATGCTAGTTGAGGATATTATCCCTTAGCTCAATGCTTGACTTAAGAGTCAAGCTCAACTACCAAATGGATTACATCCTCATCTCATTAGGAAGAGTGAAGATAGTTGTTTAAATCATGCTCAATGATAGGAAACTCCTAGTTCCTCTACTCCCCTAGAAGACAGAGAAATATTGGTTAATGTTTCCATCAATGGATGGGTAATCTAGGATAAATTAGTGGTTACCAATATAGAATTTAATGTCCTCACCAAGGATTCTTATCATAAAATTTATAGTGTATTATTATAGCCTTCACCTCATGTCTTATCTATGAAAAATAAAATTCATGTACACCCTATTGGGGTCCTCAATAATGCCATAATTAACATACTTAGAGTACCATTCAAAGCAAATTTTGAAGTTATAGAGTTAGCTAAAGATGATGATTACCCAACTCTTCTGGGAAGACCTTGGTGCTATGAGAATAATGTGGACTTGAGATTTAAAAAGTGCTACATTATTTTTAATAACATTTATCAGCATGTCGTAATCCCACTAGGCCCATCAATGTTGATGAAGACATCAACCGCTTATATAATATCATTACCAAAAGTGATGAACAACATGATCCCACCCCAAATGTTTTTCTTTGATTGACAAATAACTAATCTATATCTGATACTACAATTAATGCTTGTAACTATTGGGCTCATGATGACTAAGATCTCATTAAGAAGATGTGTAACACTATCAATAGTTGATATAAATTCCTATGCTATGTTTTTATATGTCATAAGTTTGTTTTCATTACTAATTTAGTAATGAGAGGGCCACTAGTAGGACCACCATTGAAAATACTTGATGAATCCCCATGGTTCCAAAGACAAGTAAAGGTACGTGATTTTGTCCAGTGCCTCAAAGAATTCTATGACACTAAGAATGACTAGATGAGATCATTAGACTACCTTTTTGATGGCATCACCACAAGGTGGTGGCATACTCATTAAGAGCACCTTTTATATTGGGATCAATTACATTTTGATCTACATCATAGATTACATTATGATACTAAGGTTAAGGGAATAATTAGTTACAATGGTGTTAAAGCACCTCAACCTCACATTGAGGCTTGTGAGATAATATGGAGGAATGAGGAAATATACTTACAAAAGTACCTATGGGTGTATGTATTTTATGTAACTTTATGCACATGGTCATGAGTATGGTATATTCATGAAGAGTGACACATGGGTACTAGGTTCTGGTAGTTATTGAAGGAAAACATGAAATTGGCAGTATCCTATTCTTTGGTAAGGATGGACTTATACCTCACACTCTAGGCCATGCATGAATCAGTTTTCAAAGACCCAAGTCCCATGGAAGAATACCTAAGAAATATCCATTAGGACCTTGAGGAATCTTTAAAAAAATCTATTAACCTTCAACACACTAAGTTCCTATGCCTATGCTAGTTCCTGATGCAAATTGAGATGAAAAGATTTACTTAAGAAAGCAAAAGTTTATCTTCTAGGTAGATGGAGGAGAAGGGTCTATTCCACCTGACCTAATGCCTAAGCATTTGGATATTCCTACATAGATTAGCACAAAAACTATTCAAGACACAAGTATTGATATGAACAATCCCTACCATAGACCTATTCAAACTATTTAGTGCAACATCAGCTTAGACCAAGAACCAAATATGGCCATAATAGGGAATTATTGGATAAACACAAAGATTACAAAAATAATTGAGATGATAAAATAATATCAAGATGTTTTCCCAAGGAACTATAATGAAATTGAGGGAGTCTACCCATCCTTAGGAAAGATGCACATCAAGCTAGTTGACAGTGCTTGACTAGTGAAAAAAACACCATATGGGATGAATCCTAAACTCTAGACATGCATTCAAAATTAAATTTATAGTATTATCCATCTTGGAGTCATCACTAGCATTATATAATTTGAATGGGTTAGTCTTATGGTGTTTAGTATCAAGAAGGATAAATGCATCTATATCGATGCGGACTACTAAGTGATTAATGCATCTTATGGGATAGATTCTTTTCTAATGTTATTCATGGAGTAAATCTATGAAGGTGTTTATGTTTGTGAAGTGTAATCCTTTACCTATTATTCTTAGTGTATCATTAGGTCTAAATAACTAATGAAGACCAACTTAAAACAATGGTCGCCATAGAATGGGGATCATTTGCCTATATTATTATATCATAACAAATGGGTTTTACATATATCATTGCAACAACTAACTACCTTATGCACTAGGTTAAAGCTATGCTAACAAAGGATTATGTTGTTACTACAACTTCTTGATTCATCTAGGAGAACATAATAACTTAATTTGGATGTCACCTAATTTTCACTAGTGATCATGTTACCCACTTCTTGAATGAAATAATTCACATCTTGTTGGTCAAGTTCATGTTCGTGCACCACAAAACAACACCTTATCACCCATAAGCCAATAAAACTATTGAGGATTTCAATAAGATCTTAGGTACCATTTTAACTAAAATCTACAATGTTAGTTGCACTGATTGGGATGATAGGGTATCTACAATATTATGGGCTTAACTAACTACTTATAAGTGCCTCAATAAGAGCATATTATTCAACTTGGTATATGGCAAGGAAGTAGTGATGCTAGTAGAGTTATTGGTGCCATCCCTTTGTATCATATGTGTAGGACAACTAGATGATGAGTAATATTTTCAAGTGCACCTAGACACTTTAATGTAACTAGATGAGACCTGATTCCTCACTCATTATAACCAAGATGTAGAGAAACACAAGTAGAAGGCATGGCATGATCGCCATATAAATAACAAAATATTTTCTTTAGGAATGAAGGTCTTATTATATAACTCTAAATTTATACACCACCTTGGAAATCTTTTCATCCATTGGGGTGGCCCATTTATGATACATAACATTCGACCTATTGGAGCATGTCATTTACAAAGGATGGATGGTTAGTTCCTCCTAGGACACTATAATGTTAGTCAGCTTTAGTCGTACTTCACTTTAGAATAGTATAAGTTTTGTAATCAATAAGGCTTATGCCATTTAGTTTAGGATTTATTTCTTTCAATAAAATTTCTACCTTTGTTGCAAACCTTTTTCCCTTTTTATAAATTTTGGTTTCTAAGTTTTTGTTATGTTTATGGAGGACCAAGACATGTTTTAGTGTGGGGTAAGAACTCAGGTTTAAAAATGAAAAACTGAAAAGTACGTAATTCACTTAAGTGCACAAGTTACTTTTACACAAAAGTTATTAAGGGTGAATAAGGTTCAAAGGTGCATGCATCATTTAAGGCACAAAGGGGTAAGGTTCCCACCATAAGTTTAAAATTTAAATAAGACAATTATCTCCCACCTCACAAAAAGTGTGGGATATAGATGTCATCTAATTCAAATAAAAAAACAATATGTGACATGTCATAAATTCAAAGAGGTTAGTTATGGCAAGAAGCATGCCAACAACATGATGGGATAATATTGTTAAGGCATTAATTGTAAAAGGGCAATGATCTATACATGAAGGTCATTATAATAAATACATTAAATGCCACAAAATGATGGGTGATGGAGGTGAATTAATGAAATTGAACCACCCCTTGGAGGTTATAAATAGACATGTTAAATGCATTTCACATTTTAATTTTCATTTAACTTTGAATATCTAAAGCTAAGATCAAGCATTTACTAGAGCCAAGAGAAAGTGACCACAAGAGATAAGCCAGTCAATTTTCAAGAAAAGTGAATAATTTTACATACTTAAAATGTCATGAAGTTCATTGTAAAGCTAAGAAAAGGGATTCTAACTTTGGTTCAATGGGAAAATTATGGTTTTTGAGAGTTGCAAGTTACAAACCATCATTAAAGGGTGCCCAAGCTTAAAAATTTGAAGCATCATTCTAAAAACATATATTCATTTAGAAATATTATATGGACAAATGTTAACCTTTATGCTCTTTTTAGGGTAATGTGGCCTAAGAAGAAGGCCAAAATACTTGAAAAAATTATAATGATACCTGAAGAGGAAGAGGTGAGTGAAAGAGACTAGGTCCTAATTAGGTAAAAGACCCTATAAGAATAAGTACAAAGTGTAGAAGGAAAAGAGGAACACCATGAAAAAGAAGAAAAGTAAAGTAAGCATAGACATTTGTGACATAGAAGGCCCCAACATCCCCATCCCCATCCTTATTTATTGAAGAGATGAAATATCTAGATTCAGTGTTACACACAAAAAATTAGGTTTCCAAAGTCTCTACCTACACTATTTTTTACTACAAACATCACAAACTTGGGAATGAGGTTGAGATTCAAAATGATTATTGAGTGAATACCACCAAAATTAGGAACCAGCTAGTGTATGACCTTACCATTTTCAATTAGCTGGATGCTATAGGATTGTTCTGACCCTTCAACATGCCATATTTTGGTAAGTACATAGAGGTGGTATACTTATTCCTTTTGTGTGTCTATGAGGACTACATCTATTTCACTAGGCACAACATGAAGATTAATGCAGAAAGAATCAGCAAGATCACAGGGCTATAATGCTCAAGACTAAGTGTAATTTATACTTGGTTGATACTAAGGAGATAAAAAACCCACCATGATGTTGATGTATCAAAAGTAGGGGCATAATATGCACATCAAAAACCGACAAGATCCCACCCTCTGAGTTATGTCATAGATAATCTCAACCAATATCAGACGGACTAATCGATGGAAAGAGGTGGATATGGTATACCTATACCTCACTCATCAAGTCTTACAAGGGCTAAATTACAACTGGGTCATTTACTTTGCCTAAAATATTATCAAGGATGCAAAGAGGGCTCATTAGGAGCCCAAATATAGGTTTCCATGGGGGGATATCCTCTTTTTATTGGTTTTTGATGAAATTGGGGTACCAAATTATAGTTATAGAGCATTGAAGTGGGTGTACCCCCCAACCAATAGGTTTCTCATTGAGCACTACAAGGCATTCAATTACCCTAGACACATCACCCCATCTTACAATATTAAGATGAAGTATTGGTATGATGGGATGAAGGTGACATTTGAGAATGAATGATGCATCCCTAATGACTTACCCCACCCCTTAGCTATGAAAAAAGCTTAGTTTGTTATAAAGCAACACTTATCCCTTGTACAAATCCCTATGAACTTGTTAGGAAATATTTTATCATGGATTATGATACCTTATGCCTTTTCCATATGGTATTTCATAGACTCTATCAATCAAATATTTGATACATAGCCCATCATTCTATAGGTCAAGAGGATAGATGTGGAGATTCACACTCTCTAAAAGCTATATGTGTATCTAGTTAAGATGGCCTACATGGAGAGGTTGGAAATACAATTCAACAACATCCAGGTCAAGAAAACTTTAGTTGTGGAGTAAATTCACAAGTTATTTTAACATTATATACCCCCATAAGAACCCATAGGGTGGATACCCTAAATTAAAACTCCCTCTAGCACCATCTTTAAATAAAGAAGTGATCGCATGTGGGTTCATGTGTAAATGGGAAATAGACCCCCTAGAAAAATAAAAGATTACAAAGGTACATCCCTCTAGGCCCACATCTTCCCATCCCTCCACACCACCTCCACTTCCACATTTCCCTTCACCTTCCCCACATTCATCCCCATCTCCTCTACACTCTACCCCTCCAAACTCTTTAATTATCCAACTTTATTCTCCTTAGCCTACTCCCCCTCTTTCTCCACTACCTTCTCCAACTCCACCTTCTCTACCCCCACCTTCTCTGCCTCCACCATCTCCCCCAAGCACTACTACAAGAGCTACCCACCAACAACCAACAAGATAATCTCCCTAATTAAACATTCTTGAGGTGTATATTCATAACTCAAGTTTATATTTTGAGAGAACTCCCTCCTCAATGTGAGAGGAGAATTCCACTTCTAATGACTCCCTACTTGATGTTGGATCAACACAGCATGAGTAAGATGGTGAATAAGAAATTGAGATAGCCATACATGGCCATTAAGAGGTCAAGCTTGAATGAGACCCTAATAAAGTAAAGGGACTAACCAAGACTTCTAAAGGACATGATGAAGGTACCACTAATAATTCATGTGAATGATATCAATTTGATGTACTATAAAATATTCTCTACCTTTGGCCACACTTCATCTCCAATGAAGCAACTCCTAAAATGAAGAATCAAGTGTCCTTCCTACTTGACATGTATAATGAGGAGCATGAGTTTGAGATCCTATAAGATAAATTTTATTTATGCCCATATGCTCCCACACTACCAAAACAACTATGGATAGATTCTTAAAAGATCTCCCGTCTACTTGCAAGCACTACATTTTCGAAGTTGGTCATATAAATAATATGCCATAATATTTTGGTGGATTTTTATGCACACATAATTGAATAGAAATATGCCAGAGTTTTAGGCATGTATAATAAAGTACTTAAAAAACACAAGTGCTCATTGATGAAGTGGCCTCAATGAAATAAAAGCTTGAAGAGGCTAGAGAGGTAAAAGTAAGGATCTTAACCCTTTGTAAAAAAAATTTTAAGGAAGATCTAGTGTTATAAAATGGTGTACCTCTTGATGGGGATTCCATAGGAAAATTGGAAACCCTAGTGGAATTAATGCTAAATAAACTCCAGGGGTGACCTATGTCGAGAGATAAGGTATTAGAATTGACTAAACAATTCACCATGGCCATTGATGTCTACAAGCATTCTTTAGAGAAAGTTGGGAAGTCTATCCCCATATTGGATAACATTTTTACATGGCTCATGTTCCCTAATAAAGTCTTGGAGGCTTGACTCCAAGCTAAAAAGGACCTAAGGTAGCACTCAATTGATGTTGCACTTTTAATAAAAGACCACATCAAGCATGCCAAATCATTTACAGATATAGAGACAATGGAGGACACCATTAATAGACATCATCAATAGCTAGATGTAAGTTTTGTAGCCCTTTGGGGATATATTGATAACAAATCTAGAAGGATGCTATCATATCCCTAGATGAATAGGTAAATAAGACCAACAAGACTTTAACCCAGCTCACGGAGATAAAATTATCAAAGGAATACCAAAAACATTAAAATAATTCAAAAATACTAAATACATACAAACATGTTCCTAATTATACTATTTCTTATAAATATGTTGTTTTCTTGATTTTAATAGATAACACATCATTATTTCCTACATATATATATATATATATATATATACATATATATATATATACATATATATATATATATACATACATACATACATATATATATATATATATATATATATATATATATATATATATATATATATATATATATATATATATATCTGTGTGTGTGTGTGTGTGTGTGTGTGTGTGTGTGTGTGTGTGTGTTTCATGCTTCATTTAATTATGATACATGCATACCCAAGTACATGATACAAATGTTAGGATTTCCCTCTAATCACATCCTAAGTATGTTAGGGACATCTTCCTTTTTGATCATGATACACTCATGTTGTATTATTATTCTATGATTAATTTCAATTATCATGTTGGATCTTATATAATTATACATTCCTATATACATGCTTATACATTTTACATTATACTTGATATACTATGTACTTAACATTACTTATAAACACATATATTTAGGAACTAGTAGGTGTTCACGTAGGTTTTTTATCCATTATATGGTTTTCCAGCACATATATATTAATATTATTTAGTTTAAATAATAAGGTCACTTAGGTGTAATAATGAGGTCACTAGTTTCACATGCACATGCTTATTTTTAGTCAACATGATTTCACTATTTATTTGGCAACCAATGTTGACATGTGGGGATTGACATGTTGCACATGGGTTTACTATTCACTTATAAATTGAGTTATGTTCTCATTGACAAATGGATGTGGCTCAATACCTCTTATTTACCTATAAGAGGACCTCTCCTCCAAGGCATTCATAGTGGATTTTGTGGAGTATTGTAGATTATAGTGAGGATTGTGGAACTACTTGGCCCTTGTGCTATTTGTAGAGAATGAATTGTAGTGATAGAACCCTCATTATAGTGTACTAGATTAACTTAGTGTGTTGTGACAATTAAGAGTGATAGATTTGTGAGTTGTGTGAACCCAATGCTTTGTACACCTCCATTCACTAAATATAATCTATCTCTATTATGCTCTTATGTGATTTCATTCATTACAACAAATTTTTGTGTTTGATTTTCCAATATTTGATCTTGGACATATCATACATAGATGATTCTAACATGGTATTAGAGACATTAAGGTAGTCAAATGTCATAACTTATTTAAAAGACATGCATTCATGTTTAACCAGTCCTAGTCCTTGATTTTGGTAATGAACACCATTATTTTTTGAAATAATGTTTGGATTCTCAAATTGTATTCTAACATAAATTATTTATTGATAACTTGCAGATCTGAGTGTATCATTTGTAGTTTATTCTCCTCTAACAAAAATACAACATTTGGATTCATTTATTTTGCCTATATAATTAACTATTTGGTGTTAGATTGGCATTTGGATAAGGAATACATGTATTGTATATGTATTTGTATCAATATTTGATTACCACTATATTGAAAAATCCTTGAATGATGCATCTTCACACAAATAAGGAAGCATTGGGCAAGCCAATAATCAATAATCTCATTGGAATTCAATCTGATATCCAAAGGGATCATTATCTAATTTTATCATGTTGTTAAATATTTGTTGTTATGTAAGCTTTAGAAAACCTACCCATTTGTGTTATAATCTCCATCCATCAACATTGGATGAGGAATCAAAGAGGAGGAAATAAAATTTATATTGGCATTCAAGCTTAATTGCTAGTCAAGGACATTACATATCCATCCTTAGCCACTCATTCCCTTCACATAGTCCTACAGATATCCTTAAACATTTTCCATGCCTTATAACACATCCACAAGGCTTAAAGTCAAAAAGGGTGTTTTTTTCACTCTTTAAATATTATGTTTTGTATTATGATGCATGAAGCACATTATAATGGAGTTGGTGGGCTTATTTTTTAATATTAAATTATGGTGGAAAGTCCAAGGATAAACCCCCACCCACACTAGTCTTTTGGTCAAATTTATTCTATTTTAACCTAAAAATTGAAACAACAAACAAGTGGGGGACATCACTTTCAACAAGTTTGCAGACATCACTTCCAACAAGTGGGCAACTAGAAAGATTGGTTATGGTGTATTATTGTTATTGAGGAGGTCATTAGTTTAATTCCTTTATTTTATTCAAGGTTATATTTATTTTTTATCCCTTAGTGCATTTAAATTTTATGCAAATTTAATTAATTTGGGCATTAATGATGGGAAAATGGAGACTACAATAACTTTTGATTGGTAACTTGAGGATTGATTACTATTTTGTTCAAAAGTGCATGATTTTTTTTCTTGATACATGGTTGTAATTTTTATTATAAAATTAACTAAGTTATAAAGTGCCAAAACAAGGGAGGGTTGATCAAAAAATTTAGGGGGGTGTTGGTTGTCTCTTTTTCATTTTGTTTGTGCCTTTATTTTTCTTCAACTTTTATGCACCATGGACCCCATAAAGGGAACTAACCCTTGACCCTAATAAGGGTTGCCTCCCCTATACCCCCATGTCATACACCATTATATATGACTTCCAAGTGTTAAATACCATTGAGTGAGGTCTAATATGGTAGGAGGTCAGCTCCCCTCATAGTATAAACAAGCTTGTTCACACAAATTGCTCGTGGATTAATTTTCTGTTGAGTTCAACATCTAGTACTCAAGCATTCATTATAATTACAAACTTAGGGGGGTTATTTATGATACTTATGGAGGGAAAACATCTATTTATTGATGCTTGTGGGGAAGGTACATCTCTATGTCCATATGAGGGATTTAAATGTACTTGGATACCTAACAAGGCCTTGTTTCCAAGACCCAAATATTCTACCCACCTAAGCTACACTTAATGGGGGTATTGGTGTAGGTTTTTTATCCATTATATGGTTTTATTATACATATATATCAATATTTCTTATTTGGAATAATTACATCACCTAGGTGTAATAATGAGGTCACTAGCTACATATTCACATGATTATTTGTAGTTAATATGGCTATAATATTCATTTAAAAACCAATGTTGACATGTGGGGCTTGGCATGTTACACATGTGTTTAATATTCACTTGGAAATTGAGTTTTATTATCATTAACAAATTAATGTGGCTCAATACCTCTTCTTTAAGGACCTCTCTTCCAAGCATTCGTAGTGGATTATGTGGAGTATTGTAGATTACATTAAGGATTGTAGAACTACTTGGACCTTGTGTCATTTGTGTAGTAAACATTATGATGATAAATCCATTATGCTAGTATACTAGATTATCTTAGTTTTTTATGATAGCTATGAGTGATAGAGTTGTGATTTGTGTGAACCCCATATTTTTTACACCTCCATTCATTGAATACAATCTATTTATATTATGCTCTTATGTTATTTCATTCATTACAACAAAGTTATGTTTTTGATCTTCTAATATTTGATCTTGGATGTATTATACATAGATGACTATAACATTATGTTATATTCATGTTGGTTTCTTATTTTTCCTTTCTTGCTATTGTATTTATTGTTAGAAAATCTTACTATTATCCATTTATTGTGGAACCCATGTCATGCTTATCTATGTGTACATTTGAAGATGTCATCCTATGATTTATCTACATCTGACTAAGTCATGTCCCTTCAATTATGTGAAATTTGAACATGCCCATTTTATGAAGTCACCTTGGAACATTTCCTATTTATTTTATTTTGAGTGAACCTATGTGTGTGTTTAATTGCTTACTGATCTTACATTATTATTCTCTAAATATTTCCATGATATGCATGATGCATCTTAGGATTTGATGTGATCACATACTATGTGCCTAAAATACTACATCTACCTAGACATGTTAATCCTATATGCTACATTATCCATACACAACTTATGAGATTATCTTATCCTTATGAAGCAAGGTAACTACAAGATTTTACTTCCACTCACCTCAAAATGTGGAGTGCATATCAGTGGGGTTGTATCATAGAGGCATCACTTCTGCGCTTTCATAGTTTTAGTTTATAGTGGGGTCATTTAAAAAAGGAATGGCCTCCACACTTATTAAATAATCAACATTCCCAAATTATAGGGGAATGTTATATAAACATGTGCTCCTCATTTAATCTAGTTTTCAAATTCTCAAGATTACACTAGGGGCATGTTATGTAAACATATTATTCACATTTATACTAGTTCTCAGTTCTTGAGATTACAATGGGGGCATGTTATGGAAACATCTTATCCACACTTACACCAATTTAGATTCACCAAATGTCATATTCATATGATTCAAATACACATTTTTGGCAACATTATATACATTGATATTATTATAATACCCATATTTAAGCTTGACACATATATGAATTACATATTCCATGTAAAGGGCACCTAAAATTACAAAATCAAATTATTTTCTATATTTCAAATACTTTTATGGACTATTATTATACACAAGTTGAAATCTTATGGATTATTATTGAGCTAATCTACTACAGTAGTTGATTCACTTTTAAAATATTGAGTTTATTAGATTACATAATCTTACCAAGATTATAATTTAGAATTAATTAAATAATCTAATTTTTCAAAAATAATATATTGGATTTGGTTAAATCATCCACCCTCATCGGATATATGTTATGAGTTGATTAAATTTCTTGCACTCACTAGATCATGCATGTATTTGGGTTGCATGATTGAGATGAAAAAATCTCAATGGATGTGTTGCAACTCACCTTTTACATCAAGGTTGGGGGAATGTGTCCTAATATATATATATATATATATATATATATATATATATATATATATATATATATATATATATATATATATATATATATATAAGGTTTAAATTTGTCATAATATTAGATTCATGTTTCATAATGAGACATACTTTTAAATCAAGTTTCTAAAAGGAAATATGGTTACATCAACACACATGTTTACTCCTAGAATTTCTCTTTCTACTTTCAAGAATTTAAAATTCTTTCAATTTGAGACTTTATACACTAATTATATATTATAACATGTTATTGGTTTCAGGTCATTAACCAAAAAATCACTCAAGTTAGGTTCATAAAAACACAAGGTGTGTTATACATACCTAGGTATGGATTTCTTTACTTTAAACTATTAATTCCATTACTAAATTAAAGGTGGGGGATTATAGATTATAAAATATGATTTATGTATTACTCTAATACTTTATACTTGGAAAATATCCACCATGGTTGTACCTTTCAGACATATAATTTCCTACTACTAAAAGTCGTATGTTCACCATCTCTCTATGCCTAATTTCTTATCTTTTAGTCTTACCACTGCTATTATGATGACCATGTCATCTATACTATTGAATAATATCTAAACCTGATTATTATCCTTTGCTATTTTATATATATATATATATATATATATATATATATATATATACATACTAGATTCCTAGACACTTGCATCCCATATATACACATGCATCAACATAAGTGTCCACTTTTACTACAAAGTGTCTAGTACCCAAAAATCATCTAATTTGAAAATGAAACATATCTTAAAGGTCATCCTAGGTGATTTAGTGAGATATATATATATATATATATAAGATCAACCCTAATTCATTATTCACCTATCAAATACTAGGAACTCACAAGGAAACCTACCAAGAATCACTCAATCAAACATTCAAGTGATAAAATTTACCCTATTCATAAGGGAGTTCATAATACACAATAAAATATTACAAAAAGAATAATGCTGGAAAATTATGTTTAAAGAGTGAAGCTTGATGTTTTGGGATAACAAGCTGAGTCCATCATCAAGAAAACTATGATAACATGCTATAGAGAGGATAAAATACCAAGTATTTATACTATAAAACCATTAGAGTTGGATAGATTAAGGTGGGTGAATAATATTCTTTAAGTGGTTAATAATAGGTTTCAAAGAATTACTAAGCCTCCAACCATCAACACAATTTACATTATTTGGATAATTTTCTATATAAATAGATTCATGAATTCTTCTTCTAAGAAAATAATCTTCTTTATAAATAGCCTTGATTTTATCAAAACAAATATGGTGACCGGTATTAGGAATGTTTAGCTAAGGCAGATTTTTGGAAGTAGTTATGAGAAAGATCAGCATAATGTTCTACCCTATTCATCCTTATTTTTATATTAGTCATAGGATAAGTATTCCCATAGGTCAAAATATTTTTAATATTAGCTCATGAACCATATTTCCAAGTCACAAGCTAGGTAATTGCATGTCATTTATTATAAAAACTACATAATTTTACACATATTAGTGAACATATATGGGTAAACACATAAGTATGAGGCCCTCTTATAAGTATTGGTGATGTAGGCAACACCTATTGATAGAGGGTTCCTTATAGAAGATCAACATCATAAGCCTAGTAACTAAATTTTCCCACATTCACTCCAAGGGTGAAGATGATAAGGTTTGATAATTTTATGAAGAGAAACAACCTGTACATGAAATTTGTACACATCAAAATAAAATTTACAAAAAACCTAGTATACTCTAGTTGGTCACATCTAGATCCAATCTATATTCCATATAAGACACATGCATTAAATTCAAACACATGCATCAACACAACTAACTAGTTCTAATGTAAGAATCTAAGGCGATATAGAGAATATTACTTTAATATAATGAATATTCTAGTATCATCTTACACTCCACTTCTACCCTATTCTAGGTTAGATGTGTATGAACACAATAAACCATCTAAGTATCATTATTCCCTATTTATTGTAATATTTGTCAATAGTTGTACTTTACTATTTTTAGCAATCTAAGTTGTATAAATTAAGAATATTATTTATTTGAGATTATATTAATTGTTTCCATTTACGTTATTTCATCATCCTTGTGTAAAAGATAATGTAATAACCCTTAACCTTAGATATCGCCTTATCTAAATTTAGGGATAACTAATTGGTTTCTCATTTTATATCAAAAACTCAAACTATTAAACTTTAATATTCTAAAAGAATAATTTTTTATATTAAATTCACTCTAAATTTTATCGTGACTTACACCTCAAATAAAAAAATTTCTTTGGTAGGTTATTCTGATTTTCATTAGGCTGGTGATCCCAATGATCATAGATCTAAAAGTCACTATTGTTTCTCCTTGGGTTTTGGCCCAATGATGCATGAGAATTAGTATTTAGTTGTTATTTTTTATAAATTTTGGCTTGAATATGTTTATGGGTCATATTTTGTCTCTGTGAATCTTTTACACGCTTCACCTTTCCTTGCTTTGATCATTTTGGCTTGTTTTCCATTTTCCCATCAAAACTAAAAATTTGAATTTTTAAACTAGTTTTGGTTGTTTCAAGATATTTTATCATATTATAAGGATTGGTTTTATAATTATCCATAATGGAGTGGTAAATAAAGTTTTAAAACATGATTTAAAATAGTTCAAATGTCCTAACCCATATATGACTATGTCAAACTTACTTAAATTAAATTCTTAAGTTGGGTTACAAAGATTGGTTAGATAGTTTGAGAAATTTTAGGAGTTTTGTAACAAAGGAGAGAGAAGGAGGAAGATAATATTATGTGTATATAGTTATAAAATAATATTATATACCAATAAACCCCAATATTGGAAAAAAATTTGAAGAAAAAGAAAAGAAGTCTATAGAAATAGGGTAGTAAAACATGACTATGTAATATTTGCACTGTAAAAATAATAAAAAGATGGTTTTATTAAACTAATTTTTTACATTTCAATATTAAAACATATGTAATTACATTTTTTTATTGATTTTTTAATCATATGATTTATTTTAATGTATTTTTTCATGTTGTAGACTTGAAAAAAAATAATGCAAGTTGCTATAGTCAAGAAAGACTGATATAACAGTCAAGAAAAAATTATTTTTATTCATGTTTTAGGATTGATCAAGGTTATTGATTAAATGATAGAGTAGTATATTGGTGTGAAATATATTTTAAAATTTAATTTAAAAAAAAAATTCACAAAATTTAAATTTTCATTGATTCTTTACTCCCAGCTTACACACATCTATATACCCTGAACTATGATTTTGAAGAAAAAATTCCTCTAACTTGAAAATAAACTAATAAAAATTGGTATTAATATGTAATTAAAGTTTTAAATTTTTTTTCAAATTCAATTTTCATATTGAAAGGATGTTATTCCAATATCTCGGTCTACATGCCTAATTCTTAGGCCTAAAAACCCTATTTTTGAATTATATTACATTTCCAAGTCTGAAAAAAGGAATAAATAATTATGATGATTTTATCTAACATGATATATATGTGTAAAAGTTTATTTTATTAGGATAACACCTTTTTTTTAAAAAAATTTCATTAATTAATGTTTTAGGCCTGAACATCTCTCTCTTAAGCAAGTTACAAATTTGATTTTCCTTTACCCTTCACCATCATTTTTGGTATTAGAGAAGGGTTTGGTTATACTTAAAGGTGACATAAGGATAAATATTTAATTGATAAAATTGAATATTATGTTGTGAAAAATAAACTTGTAATAAATTTCAAGAATAGGACTTACAGGAGCAATCAGAGGTTGTGTTAGAGGAGGTCAAAAAAGACAATCAAGAGATGTATTACTAGAGGAGATGATAAAATTGAAAGAATTTTTGGAGGTAATATAAATGGCTCAAAGGAGAGGTTTTGTGATAGGTTATGTGAGTGAAGGAGATTAATAACCACATAAAAATATTGCAGAAGAAGAAAAGGATGAAATAATGGAAGAAAGACTATTGAAAGTAGTCATAGGAATAACATACAAGCTGAAATTGTAGGTTTTGGTATATGGAGGCAATTTAAATGTTGGATAATTGGTATATTTTATAGCTAAAATGGATAAATAATTTTATTTTTAAGGAATAGCTAAAGACAATAAGTTAAATTTTTCTTTTACAAGATCAAAGGGACATGTATCTATTTAGTGAGATAGTGTTCAATAAGAAAGAATGAAAAGAAACAAATAGAAAATAAATTAATGGTATATAATGGTAGAAAAACTCAAATCAATATTCATGCATGTAGGTTACTAGACAAATTTGTTCAATAAAATAAAAACTGAAGTAGAAATATATGAGTGTAAAGGACTACACTAAAGAATCCTACAAGCTTATAATCAGATTTATTCATGTATAAGAAGATGTTTAAAAAATATCAAGGTGCATCAATGGTTTGAAGTTTAATATTTAGGATGAGATTATTTTATTATCACCAAAATTAGTTAAAGAAGCTTATCAGTTTTATCTCAAGGAAAAAGAGAAGTTGGATAGAAAACAAACTCAATAATCTAGAGAAAGAGGCATAAATTTTAGAGTTAGAGGATAACATAGTGGTAAAATTTAGAATTTATAATGAAGAGGCAAGCAACTCTCAAGCTCAATCTAACCCCACAAGAGGATGTTACTCATAAAGATGAATGATACCATATATAAGAGGTAGAATAAGAGTATTTTGAGTAAAATATTTCAAATATAATAAGTATGTTGGTCATAAATCATATTAATTCTATGATAATACACAAAAAATCTATACAAGAACTAAAGACAATAATCAGGTTGTTCAAGTCAAAGAAGAAAGTGTAAGATCACCATAACATGTGGAAGAACTTGAATGATGATAATCCTTATTTATGAACAAATTACTAATAAAACAAAATAAATATTTGAAGGAACCAACCCAAAAGAATCCCTTTTTTAGGACTACATGCTAATAAAAAGGTAAGTGTTGTAAGGTTATCATTGATAGTGTTATCACACATAACTTATTTTCTTCAGAAATGGTTGAAAAACTAGGATTAAATATGTTAACACATCTTACACCATATAAATTATCTTGGATATAAAATTGGTATCATGTAATATTAAATTAACAATTTAAGGTTGATTTTCAAATTGGTCTCTATAGGGATGAAGTACATTATGAATATGGATGTTTTCCATGTGTTGTTGGGTAGACCTTTATAGTTTGATAAGAGAGATATACATTATGGAAGAATAACACATATACATTGGATAAGGATGGAAATAATAATACCTTGACACCATTAAAACATGGTAATAAATTAAATAAAAAAAATACTAAGGTGTTGATAGTAGGTGAAAAAGAATTCTTACAATTGATAAAAAAAGAGGTTGGTTGTGCATTTGTTACCAAGCCCAAGATAGTCATTATGTATACTAATTTGGTTTATTTTCCATTAAAAATTGATAATTTATTGGATAAGTATGTGGATATAGTGGTTGATTAGTTTCCTAATGAGTTGACACCAATTTGGAGCATAAGCCATCATATAGATCTCACTCCATGAGCTAATTTGCAAAAATTATCTTATATAATGACATCTAAATAAAATGAAGAGATCAAAATTCAAGTATAAGATGTATTATATAAAGGTTTTATGAGAGAGAGTATAATCCATGTGATATACCATTAATATTAACTCTTAATAAAGGTGGAGAATGGAGAATGTGTAGACTCTAGAGCCATTAACAAGATAACTATCAAGTAACTGTTTTCCTTACCAAAAATGGATGATCTCATCAATTATTTGAGTGGAGCACAAAACTTCTCAAAGATATATTTGAAGAGTGGTTACCATAAAATTATAATTAGAGAGGGTGATGAATGTAAATTAGCCTTAAAGATTAATTATGGGTTATATGAATGGATTGGTATGCCATTTGGTTTGACCAATGATCTTAGTACCTTTATGAGACTAATGAATGAGGTGTTAAGGCCATTTACAAGTAAATTTGTTATTTTTCACTTAGATGACATTTTTATTTTCATCTAATCAATGGAAGTAACACATCAATCATCTTAATATGGTGTTAAACAAGCTAAATTAAGAGAAACTATTGATTAACCTCAAGAAGCATAGCTTCATACACACTAAGTTGGTTTACTTGGGATTTTTCATTTATAAATATTGTTTGAATATGAATCCAAAGAAGGTAAGATCAATAGTGTAATGGCCTACTCCAAGATGTATTTTTGAGGTAATAAGTTTTCATGGATTAGCAAATTTATATAAAAATTTCATTAGAAACTTTAATGATATTTATGCACCTATTGTTGAAAATATAAAGGGTGGAAAAAATAAATTTCATTAGACTAAATCAATTAGTAAGATATTTTAGAATTTGAATAAAAATATAATTGAGCAACCTATCTTAACCTTACCTAACTTTAAAAAACTCTTTCAAGTTGAATGTGATGCTATTGGATTAGATATTGGAGCTATTTTGAGATAAGAAGGAAGGCATGTTACTTTAGTGAAAAGAAAAATTGACCTAGGAATAATTATTAAGTTTATGATTAAGAATTTTATTCCATCATCCAATCATTAAATAATTAGAGTCATTACTTGTTTCCTAAGGAATTTGAGATATATACAAATAATCATGCATTGTATTTCATTAATAGACAAACTAAGTTGAGTCAAAGACATGTTAAATAGATAGAGTTATTAAAAAATATATTTTATTCTCAATAATAAGATTGGGTGTTACAATTATGTATATAATGAATTGAGTAGGATAAGTATGATCATACATGAGTCTTAAGTGATTAGTTTAGGATTTGAGTCATTAAAGGAGCTGTATGAAGAATATACAAATTTTAAGGAAGCATGTGAGGCTTGTAGGGATCCAAAAAGAATGGATAGGAGTCCATAAATGGACTAAATGATACAATAAGGATTTTTATTCAAATTCAAATAACTATTCATACCTAGGGAGTCTATGAGAGATAATTTGCTAAAATAAATGCATTATGGCAACTTAGTAGGACATTTTGGAAAAAGACCTTTGCTCAATTGAATGCATACTATTATTGTCAAAAAGTGCAATATGATGTCAACACAATCATTTAAAATATGAAGAATTTGTTCACATTCCAAAGTAAAAAGTCAAAATAAAATTCTATATCAGCCATTACATATTCCAAACAAGCCATGGGATGCAATCAGTATGGATTTTATACTAGATTTGCCAAAGATAGAATGATATAATAATTCCATAATTTTTGTTATTTATATATTTTTTAAAATGGTACATTTTATAGAATGTAATAAGATAAATGATGATACCATTTTTGCTAATTTATTATTTAAATAAGTGGTGAGGTTATATGAAATTACTAGAAGCATTGTTTTTTATAGGAACAAAATGTTTACTAGACATTTCTCAAAAACACTTTAGAATAAATTCAAAACCAAATTGAGTTTCAGTTCAACTTACCATCCCCAAACTAATGGTTGGACTAGATTTGTCAATAGAAGTGTAGGTAATATACTAATATGTTTGGTAAGTGATAGTCCAGAGTAATGGGATTAGGTGGTAACTCAAGCTAAATTTGCATATAATGATTTAAATAATTGACATATAAATTTCATCCCATTTTATATTATTTATAGGATAAATCTAAGAGGTTTTTATGAACCTATATATTTTGGTAAGCAAGATAAGATGAGTGTTGAAAATGAAGACTTTAGTACAACCATGTAATATCTACATGATCAAGTCAAAAAGAACTTGGAGTTGAGTGATAGTAAGTAAAAAGGAAATTTTGATAATAGAGGGAAGGAAGTGAACTTTTAGGTAGGTAATTTGGTGTTAGCACACCTTAGGAAGTAGAGGTTTCCTAGGGGAGAGTAAAATAAATTGAAAATGAAGAAGATATGACCTTATAAGGTATTAAGAAAATTTTATACTAATATTATGAGCTAAAACTCCTATATGATATTGGTATATCACCCATTTTAAATTTATCATACCTTTATCCTTATAAAGTATGAGAATACATGAAAAAATCATTTGAAGATGACAATGAATAGGTCATTGATTAGGAAAAACAATTACCCAAGACACAAAAGGAGGAGCCAAAAGCTATTTTAGACAAATAAGTTGTCAAAAGAACCAAATGTAAAGATTAATTAATATATATATTCAAGTGGAAGAATAATCCACTTGAATATGCTTATTTGTTGACTTCCATCATAAATAATTCAATATGAAACCACCATAGAAGACCTCATGAATAGGAGCTCATGAAAGCTTATGTATTCAGGGAGTCTGATGTAAGAGCATTAGGATTAATTATTTATTTATTAAAATTTTTTCTTGAATAAGTTTTATGGGTCATATTTTGTCTTTGTGAATCTTTTCCATGCTTCACCTTTCCTTATTTTGATCATTTTTTCCCATTTCCCATTTTCCCACCAAAAAGGAGAAAAAATTAAAACTAGTTTTGGGTGTTCCAATATTTTTTCTCATCTTATAAGGATTTGTTTTGTCATGATCCTTCATGAAGGGGTGAAATAATTTATACATTATGAATTATAACATTTTAAATGTCTTAACCCATATATGACTATGTCAAACTTACTTATGATAAAGTCTTAAGTTGGGTTATAAATAGTGGTTAGATAATTTGAGATAGTTTAGGAGTTTTGGAATAAATGAGAGAGAATGGGCAAGATAGGAGTACATGTGGATAATGATAAAAAAAATGAGATACCAATAAACCCTAAGATTGGAAAACATTTTGAATAAAAATAAGTATTTAAAAATAGGGTAGTAAAATAGGACTGTGTAATGTTTGCATTTCAAAAACAATAGAAAGATTATTTTATTTAACTCAATTATTCCATTTAAATCTCATAAAATATGAAACTAATTTTTTTTATTGTTTTTGGAATCCTATAATTTATTTTAAGGTATTATTTCATTTTTTAGACTTGAAAGAAAAAGATAGTTTGTTACAATCAAGAAGGACTGATATAATAGTCAAGAAAAACTTATTTTTATTCATGTTTTAGGATTGATCAAGATGATTTATTGAATAAAAGTGTATAAAACCTTTTAAAATTGAAAATTTTCAAAAAAGGTTCAACTTTTTTAATTTTTCATTGATTCTTTACTCTCAGCCTACATACAGTCTATATACCATAAACTAAGGTTTTGAAGCACTAAAATACCTCTAACCTAAAAAAAAATTAGTCAAATTTGATGAAAATTAGTAGGAATGTGTATGATTATTTAAATAAATTTTTAAAACTGGTTAAAAGTTATTTATTATCTTGAAATAAAGTTATTCCAATATCCTCATCTATAGGCCTAGAAACCTTTTTTTTGCATTATCTTACATTTCCAAGTCTGAACAAAAGAATCAGTAATTATGGTGAGTTGAGTTAACATCCTATGAATGTGTAAGTTGTTATTTTAGTAGGATATCACCTTGTTTTGTTTAAATTTTAATTTAATAAGGTTTTAGTCCTAATCATCTCTCTCTTACGCAAGTTGTAAATTTGATTTTCCTTTACCCTTTACCATCACACAATTTCATAGAATAGTAAAAAGAAAATTATGGTATCATTATCTTCTACTGAAGCTGAGTATAAATATTGAAATCTTGTTTCTAAGGAATTTATATTTATTTTAATACTTCTTGTATATTTGGGCCACCCTCAAAATTTTCCTACTCCTATTTTTGGCAATAATCAAAGTGTGATTGCCTTAACAAAGAATCTATTTTTCCATGCAAGGTTTAAACATGTTGATATTCAAAATCGCTTTCCACATAAGCATCTTGAACACAATCAAATTATTCTTGATTTTTTATTATTCAAGAGTAAATGACTAATATTTTCACAAAGCCATTATGCAAAGATAAATTTGTAATATTTTGTAATGTTAGGATTGAAGGAAGTTCTCTTCAAGGTGGAGAAATAGTCATGTTTAATCCCTTAATTTTTTAACCCCTAAAAAAAATTTAATGAGGAGTTAGGATAACACATTATTTGGGATTAAAAAAATTATCCTAAGTTTTATTCATGTGTGGAGAATTTGTGTTTATTTGAATTATTAATTCACATAAATTTGGATTCAATGAAGTGTCATTTAGCTCTTTATCCTCCTTTGTATTTTTGGGAGTTAATTATATAAGTAACTCCTCCCCTACATATCACACACTTTCTTTCACTTTATAATGGAGTAGGATAATTAGCACACACTTAGGAGGCCTTATATGGATATGATGGGACTCCTTATAATTCCCTCTCCCTTCTGCTTTCTCTATTAAAGAGCCCTATTTTTTTGCCTTCAACTAGATACTTTAATCTATCTTTTTTTTTTTTTGAATTCATATTGCTTATAAGATTTATATTATGAAGATATTTTGGACAAGCCTCGTAGTTTATCACATGGACCTTTTTTGATAAGTTTGATTTCCCACTTCAAAATTGGTGTCTCTCCTTGTGGTTTTCTACTTGAGAGATATTATAGCTTCTTGTTGTTTTATTTTTTTATTTTTTCAATGTTTTTTTATTAATGATTATAGCATAAACCCTTCACCTATAATTGTGAGTTATTACAATAACTCACATAAAACATTTGTATTCTGAATATAAATTTATAACAACTTATAACATGTGAGTACTAGAATATCCAATAATGTTATCACACAATCAATGTTCTATTTCACACTTTACTATTTAAATCAAACAAATAAACATTTATAAAAATGAAAAAAATATTGCTTATTTACCTATATGTGGATTCTCTTTCATATATTTTGTTACCTATAAATTCCTATGTTATAACTATTACCTTTAGAAAATTTTAACTTACAATATTCATCATAGTATAATAGTTTTATAGAAAATGATCAATAAACTAATATGTTAAAACACCCAAAAAGTTAACCAATTTTTAATTAAAAAACACTCTAATGTGCTCAAATGCATTTAAAAAATATGAAACTTGTTATATCAATATGCACCTAATACTCTCATTCCTCATATTAAAATGGGGGCATACATTAGGCTTATCACATAATATGTTTCAACACATTATGTGGGATTTATAATGGTTCAAATTATTCACATAATACATATATGTGATATATTTATAGTAAAAGTGTATATATAGTATTACAAATACTAGGGCCACATGACATACAAGTGCATTAAAATCAAATCAAAGATACTACAAGTTTCAAATATATAGAGTACATGTTTCAAAGATAAAAAATAAAGGTTTTAAAAGATTAAAATTAATTTATAAGTCAAACACATGACATATGTTACCATATTGATGTATATTTTAGGGGCATATGACATACATATGTGCTCACTTTTCAAAGACTAAAAATATATATTTATACACATTTGAATGCATATGCAAAAAAGTGATAATATCAAAGTTATAGGTTGAAAATATATCTATAATTGAGAATATAGATGATTAACATTCTATATCATTGACACAACTTCAATGAACATGATACTTTTTCATGGTCACAAACACATGTTCAAAGTTAAAAATAATAGTTGTAAATATTTAAAAAAAGGTATGATAATTGTTCATGTACATGTTTAAACTTATAAGTTACATCTTCAAAAGAAAAATATTCACTTAAAGATTTGTTGAATCTATATTTAATATTTTCAAAGGCAAAATTCCACATTTTCATTATTATTCCAAGTGTAAAATAGGATAAATATCATCTATATTTATATTCATCATCTCACACATGCATGTAAGTGGGAGAAATACATTATAATTTGATCCCTCTTTGGAGTACTAAAAATTTAGTGTATCTCATGCTTGCTCAATAGAGATTGAAAAAGGTTAGTCCAACTCAATCCTTTTATCTGACACCCCCTATTTAATATAAATTTGGTTTGTGTATAAGAAACTAGATTTTTGTTATTACAAAAATTATGTGTGATATTTAAAATCTAAAAAACTTATCAATAACCATAATTAGTATATACACAGTTAGTATAATAATCATAATTTCATCACAATGAACCCTGACAAGTCATGGTCAATAAAATCAAGTGGCCTGGATTGATGCAACTTATATCAGTCTATCAAAGAATATTAAAAGATCTTTTTTTTTAAACAATAATTGACATAATTATTATTCTTTCTATATTTTCTTGTTAGTCAATGGTCATAGTCAATTGGGACAAGTCCACAATTAATGGACATCCTATACACTTTTAATAGACCCATTCAGAATTAGTCTTAGAATCTTCCTTTGATATTGAGCATGTAAAATCACATGTTTTTCTTATTTTCATTTTCATGCCTCTAAAAAAGTAAAAAAATAACATATTTGAGCTAAGTGGTTTTCTTCCTAGTGTTTTCCAAAAATAGTAGTTTTCCATATTATCGAATATTTAAGATCATAATTTTTATTATTATACATATTTATAATTATGATATACTCTATTTTCACACCCATTATCATTAAAAAAAGAAGAAGAAAAGGGTAAAAAAATTCCATGTGGTGCCACCAAAATTTGAAATAAAATACACAACTTGATTACAAATAATTATGTGGTTTGATATGAATCTATTTAGAGATGATGTAGCATAGATGTTAGTAGTGTTTTTTTTTACTTAGTTAGTACGTGCATTCATAATATATATATATATATATATATATATATATATATATATATATATATATATATATATAGACACACACACACACACAAACACACACACACACACACACACACACACACACACACACAACTATATCCTATCTTATTAAAATGTTATGATATAAATACCTACTAGATACCTTTAACAAATTAATGATCATGTCTTAATAAGACATGCCTTTTCTTTATATAAAGTATCTTTTGTTACCGTAGGTTACCAAACCTTAATACATTGCCTAGGTTAGTAGAAGGCTTTTTTTTCATTGGCTTAGAGATATACTCTACCATTGTGGTTATTATGTGTAAGCCGATATTATATTAAATAATCCTACCAACATTTATACATAATTAGTGAAAGATGGCCTTAATCTAGATGTACCACTATGTCAATCACAAATAAATTATTCCAAGAAAAAATACATAATTCATAATCCAAAATCCATTATGTTTTCAAGATATTTCTATGTTTCAATCACCTTCTCCATTTAATAATAAATACTACCTTATGAAATTTAATTGGAAGTAAAATTTAAGATTAACCATTTTAATCGATGTCTCACACTATTACACCTCAAAGCCACCAATTGTGGCTTCCATTATAGTTTATGCCTCTTAAAATAATAATATATGGGGTGGGGGGGAGAAGGTACCATTTTCTAGGCACCATGTTTTCATAGGTGTGTATAATTGATGTGGTTACACATCTGTGTCTAACTTTAAGCATGATGTTGATATGTTATTCTACCAATTTGTATGTATAAGTTCAATGTCTATAGAATGTGTAGTGCCACATCATATTATTTTATATAAAATAAAAAAATGAGGTATTCATTATTACCTTAAATAAAAAATTAACATGCACTAACCAAACTATGTAACATGGAATGACTCATACCTAGGTAATAATTATTTATTTTAATTTAATGTTAACTTTTATCGGTATTAAATTTGGGAGGCACTAAATAGAATGCTAGAAATGATGATTGCCATTGAGGAGCAGGCTACGAATGGAGGCTCCAAGTTTACCAGGTCTATGGCAGTCCATAATGGCAGCCGATCCTAGCCCGAAGTAGGCTCTCAGGACAAGGAAACCCAATATGTCAGCGATGGATCAAAAATACACAAGATAAACGGTTGTCTCCCATGTAGTCAGGACCGACCTATTTTGGTTATTTCTCTAGAGGCTGTAAAGGAAGATGTGGAATACCTGACCTCTCATACTCTGATCTACAAGTTTCTTGGGGTCATGGTAGGTGGAAGGTGATTTTGATATTATGCTGGCAGGTAATAGCTATTTCATGGTGAATTTCTTCTCGATGGCTGATCAACCAAATATTTGAAGGAGGTCCTTACTTCTATGATCATATTAGACTATTTATCAAACCTTGGCTTATGGGGTTTAATTTTGCTAAGGAGTTTTTGTGGTGAGTACCTGTTTGGGTTAGCCTATCGAGACTCCCTTTAGAATTTTAGTGCAAGGACATTTTTCATCAAATTACTACCATGCTCAAGACTCCAATGACATTAGCGAACCAATCTCTAGATAAAAAGGTCATTTCTTATGCTCATATTTGTGTTGATATTGATTTAAATAACCCCTTGCCAGACTCTAGAAATTTGTCTAGGGTCTTCCTCTTAGCTTCAACAACTAGACTATGAGTCCATTCCATTTCCTTGTTGAATCTATCATGTGTATGGGCATTTGAAGCATAAATTCCCTCTTGCCTCTAAAGGGGCTAGTTCACCTAATGGGTTATCTGAGACAAGGAAGGCTTATGAGGATAAAGGGAATGGCCAACCTATGAATTCAAAAATTGGAAATGTTCTGTCAGATAATACCACAAAAGGGAAAGCTCACATGTACTCTTTAACCCTAGGACAAGGCCCATCTAGCTCTAATGCTCTAGATAGAGAGGGTTTTGTCCCAGTTCGATGTTGTGCTAAGGGGCACGGCCAGAAACATCTGCATATTGATCGGCAAGTGGACTCTAAATTTAATAGATTTGAGGCTCCTAACAACATGGCTATTGAAGAAGGAATTACTACAATGGATCAAGGTGGGGCTTCTAGTTTAGAGGAGAGGGATCCTATTTTTAATGACTCTCAGGATATGGTGGTTCAGCAGACCCCAGAGACTACTCCTGATCCTGAGGCTGGCGCCCTGGTGGCTCTTCTAACTCCACAAGATAAGGATGTCTATTGGGAAGATTTGGTTAAAGACAGGGGCATCTTCAGTAAGGATAAAGGATCTTCTCCTACTCTTGGCCTTATGCAAAGACCATTTAAGAAAGTTTCCTTTACTACCCCCTCCAAAGCTGGGCATAAAAAGGACTAGGACAAAATTAAACTCACGGGTGATTTATTGGTAGAGTCTGGGGTTGTTAAGACCCTAGATGAACACTTCCCCCACTTTACTCAATGATTGTTCTATCATGGAATGTGAGGGGGTTGGCTAACATCCCCAGACAAAAAGCTATCCATCAATTGGTGATTAAATAGTCTCCAGATCTTCTTTGCATTCAAGAAACCAAGTTCTTTATAGATTCCATGATTACTTATGCTCCTAACATGTGGTTCTTCAACTAGTGGCAATGTGTTGGCACCTTGGGGAACTCTAGAGGTCTCGCTATGTGTTGGGACCCAAGGAAAGTGGTGCCACTTCATTGGATGTCCTACCTCTTGGCTCTCTCAATGGTGGCTTCCTCTCTTGAAATAAGGGAACAGATCCTGGTTATAATGGTTTATGCTCCCACAGATCTTCTTGGCCAGATCAAACTCTGGGAACATATTCAGTTTGTAAGAAGATGCCATCCCTTCTTGCCTTGGATAGTCGCTGGAGATTTCAACTCGGTCCTTAGTCTGAAAGAGAAGAGTAGAGGATTGGCATGTTTGGGGCCCTCTTCTGAACTATTTTGACAAAATATAGAGCTTCTACATCTTGCTTATTTCAAGCCTCTGAATGGACTCTTTACCTAAAATAATAGAAGAAGTGGGGCTATAGCCATTTCTGAATGCTTAGACAGGTTCCTTGTTTCCTATTTTTGGCTATCTAGCTCTATGTCTCTCTCCTCTAAAATTCTTGATTGGCACAGTTCAGATCATTAGCTGATTAGGCTATCTACTAGGCATATTACAGCTCCCAAGAAACCTCCATTCAAGTTTCAACTGATGTGGCTATGTGACCCCTCTCTCCATGACCTAATGACCCACTAGTGGAGACAGGGTGGCCCTAGATATGGCATAGTGATGTATTCCTTCTCTAAAAAATTGTAGTATGTCAAGTGGAAATTGAAATACTAGAACAAAAATTATTTTGGCAATCTACACGCTATGAGGAAGAAGGTGCAAGACTGACTAAATAGTATAACTAGATAGATTTGGGATGATGGGTTGATGGAAGCCCTTCACACTGCTAAATCTTAAGCTGTCACAGATCTAGTGGAGTGGGACCTCCATGAGGAAATTTATTAGAAACAAAAGGCACGAATAGATTAGCTATAGGAGGGGGATAAGAATACCACCTTCTTCCATAATTCGGTGCAAGCCTAGCATAATAGGAATGTCATCTCTTCTCTAGATACCACAGATGGGATGCGGCTATCCTCCACCCATGCTATCTCTAGGGAAGCAACTTGATATTATTCAGCTCTCTTTTTTGATGATATACCCCCAGTCGAGCCTGTTGAGAATATAGTTTTATCCTAAATTCCCTCTGTTGTAACATTAGGAATGAATGACTCCCTTATGTGGCTAATTGGTATGTTAGAATTGGAAGGGGTGGTCTTCAGCTTATAAAAAGGCAAAGCCTTGGGACTTGATGGCTTCCCTACAAAATTTTTTTAGGACTTCTAGGACATTATTAATTTTGATCTATTAGAGGTGGTCCAGGAATCTTATTCCAGCAAAGAGATGCTCAGGGCTTTGAATGCCACTTTTCTGGTCTTAATTCCAAAGAAGGAACATGCTAATCAGCTAGACTTGTTTAGGCCCATTGCTCTTTGCAATGTGGTCTATAAAATCATCACTAAGCTCCTTGCAAAGAGACTTAATGTTTGTCTTTCCATGGTGATATCTGAGGAACAAGGAGGCTTCATTTCTGGTAAACAAATTCTAGATGGAGTGGCTATTACTTCAAAAGCTATTCACTCGATGAGTACTTCTCAAGAATGAGCCATGTTCATCAAGCTTGATATGGCAAAAACCTATGACAGAGTCAGGTGGGGTTTTTTGCATAAAGATCTTTTGGCCTTTGGCTTCAACCAGGACTGGGTTCGATGGGTTCTAATTTGTGTTACTACTCCCTCCTTCTCGATCTTGATTAATGGTGAACCTTCAGAGCTATTTGGTGCGTCTAGAGGCTTGCATCAAGGTGATCTACTCTTGCCTTATTTGTTTATCATTTTCATAGAAGGACTTGGGTAACTCATCAAATCTCAGGTCTCTTAGAACTTGCTTCATGGATGGCAATGGGGGAATGGCTTACCTTCTCTGACTCACCTTCAATTCATTGATGACACTACCCTTGCTAGGAGAGCTCAAATTTAAGAAGCTAGGGCCTTTCGGCTTGCCCTTGAATCTTATTTGGCTACTTCGGGTCAAAAAATTAATGATCACAAGTCTTCCCTCTTCTTCTTCAATACCCCCAAGCCTATCAAGAGGAGGATTGCCACCATCTTGAGGTTTCAGATTCATTCTCTCCCCTTGACTTACTTGGGGATTCCCATTGTTGTGGGAAGACAACCTAGGCTCTTTTGGCAAAATGTGCTAGACAAACTTAGACAAAAAGTGAGTCACTAGACTCATAGGTGGCTCTCTACAGCTGGTAGGGTGATTCTTTTGAAATCGGTGATTCAGGCTCTCCCCATATATCAGAGCATGGTCCAGGCTACCCTGGTTTACTTTCTTAAGGAATTTGATGCCCTCTCTCATCAATTCCTTTGGAATGGTAACTTGCAAAATTCTAGATGGAGCCTTATTAAATGGGACATTGTTTGCCAACTAAAAAAGGAGGGAGGACTCGGTCTGCACTCTGCTATCTTGTCCAGCCAAGCTCTTGCTGCCAAGCTCTATTAGCACTGGTGCTCTAGTCAATCTCACCTTTGGGCCCAGATTTTGACTAATAAGTATTACCCTGGTGTTGATCCTATTGATATTTATAGGCTTCTTCTTGAGGGAAGAGGCTCTATGGTGTGGGCTACCCTCAAATAGGGAGCTTGTCTTGTGAAACGTAGTCATTTTTGGATTTGTAATAGAAGCATTGAGACCCTTTTTTGGAGCAATTCATGGGATGGTTGGCCCCCTTTGATAACCTCTCACCCACATTTGCAGGCCCTTTGTGACTCTTTCTTGGCTGCTAGGTGGAGCATGGTGGTGCACTATAAAGAAGCTTTCAATATGGGTACAATTATTGGTTACCACTGGAAGAATTATTTTGATTGGCTATTGGGGGGCTTGATAGAGGATTAGCTAGAGCTGTCCCAGATTTTGGCCTTTAGGGGATGTAACTCTCTACAAGACCATGATGTCTTGGCTTAGGGAGGTGCTCCTTTAGGATAGTATTCTATTTTTGGAGGATACCTTGCCTTGATTAAGCAAATTTTTGGAGAAGTGGAGACCTCCTGGTGGAAGAGAGTTTGGAACTATTTTTCTTGGCCAAAATTTAACTTTTTCCTCTAGGTCCTGGTTTACAACAGGTTTCTTACCTAGGACAACCTCTGTAAACAAGGATTCCAAGGGCCTTTTATATGTTTTCTATGCTGTAGTAATGAGGAGACAACTTCTCATCTATTTTTCTAGTGTCCGTTTGCAAGGTAGATTTGACACCTTTGGTGGAGTGTGTGGGATCACCCATGCTGGCATGCTACCTCTCTAGCCAAATTTTGGGATCAACTGGGCCAATCTCTTGCTAAGATAGCTTGACTTAAGGTTGCTTGGTTTATTGGCCCTTCCCTTATCTTATGGCACTTATGGTTGGAGAGGAATAGAAGGATTTTTTAGGATAGTATTCTTGAGTTCAGACCCCTGTGGGAGAAAATTGTGAATTCTATATAAGAGACGCTTTAAGCTAAGTGTGAGGCTATTGGGGACTTGGTTCTTGAGGATGTGGCCATCTACTCAAGCCTCCCCATTGCTCTTTCTAGTGGCACAACCTTGGCTTCCCATTCATGCTCATTGAAGGGCTCTAAACAGCTGTAGCCTACTAATTGGATTGGACATTAGATGGCCCCTATGGATGGTGTCCTCAAAGTCAACACTAATGGCTCATCTAAAGGTAATCTTGGGGTTGCTGGCATGGGAGGTGTGGGGCATGATAGCTCTGGAGACATTAAGTTTGTTTTTTCATCCTACAAAGGCTACTACACCAACAACCTGATGGAAGTTCAGGCCATCCTTATGGCGATGCAGCATTGTTGCCAACAGGAGTGGAGTAGAGTTATTTTTGAGGTGGATTCACAGGTGGCAATTAATCTTCTAAATGAGCAAAATTTTGATTTTGTGGATTGGCACCTGGCTTTGGTGGCCAAACAAATTCTCCAGCTAAGTTCTTCTTTGGATTATGTTTTGTTTAAGTATATCCCCATGAGTGGAATGGGGTTGTAGATTGCTTGGCCAAATGGGGATCTGAATATGGACCAACTTGGAATGTTTTGGATCATACAATGCTTCCTCTGAATCTATCTCAGAAGTTGGCTCAACTTGTTGACCAGGATAAAGCTATGTAATTTCTCTGTTTCTAGTTCCGTTTTCAATAAATTTTTACCACTTTTTATTAAAAAAAATTTGGGAGGCACAAAAAAATAGTAGGTTCATTTAATCTAACTACCATGTGCTAATTATTATGAATTATGTGTTTAATGACCATGTTATTAGGTTTCAATAATCTCAACATAAAATTTAATTTCATTTATATGTCCATTTGATTATTCAAATCCATGACTACATTTTTGCATTAGGTGTTGCAATAGTGATGAGGTTTATCTCTTATGTCTTTATGAACTCTTGTTTTAGCCTAACTTTTTATTATTATTTATCTTGAATCATGGAATGGCATCATTGTATGTGCATCCTACCCTTTTAAAATCAAATTATTAAATTTTACATTTAACTTATAATAGTATCAAACACATGAGGAATTATTCTTGATTCTTATTTATTGGTTTGTGCTTCAAGGCTTGATTCCTTAGAATTATTACATTCCAGGCACAATTTTGTGTGATCAGTTAAGATATATTTAAACTTAATTGAAATGTATCTTTAAAAAAATTAAGTTTTTTCCATTTTAAGTTATTTATTTTTATGTCTTTTTATCAATAATTATCTTGGGATTATTAGAAATCATCACATAATTATGTAATATGTATATAGTGAAGAATAAATGTATATAGCTGGGTATTTTAAAGGAAAAGGATGAATCCATTTCCAAATGGTTCTTCAAAGTTTAAGCATATATTTTGTATATGTCAAATTATTTTTTTTTACATCCACCACAAAAAATGGTTTCTAAGTATGAGGGTACAGGAAAGACATACTTAATACTATGGAAAACATCTCTATTTTTTATAATTTATAATTTTGATTTGTTAATACTATTTATAAATTTTGATTTTAATATTATTTTTTATTTTTTCCCAAGGTTAAAAATATGAATTAAGGTCAACATAATTTTTTTGTATGATCAAAGTAGTAATATTGCACTAAATTATGTTCATGTATGGGATTCCTTCTTATTAGTCTCTGGAATTATTTTTGATTCTCTTGAGTAGAAAAATGTTTGAATTTTGTTTGGTGATTATTTAAATTAAAAAAATCTACTCCATAGTTTTATAAAATTAGGAATGTTTATCTAAGTTTTGCTCTTTTTTTAGTTTTAAGGAGAGATTAATGTTGAATTTCCTTTGTTCAAATTTTCTAATCTTATCAAAATTGTGTTTTTATATCATGGAAAATCATAAAATCTTTGAGATAAAATCTAGTAATATTTTTATTTTTACGGCTTGCTTTTACAATCATAAATTTAGGACCTAGATTAGGTTGAATTTTCTTAGACTACATTAAAATCATCCCTTGTGGCATTTATCTCTTGTTTAGTTTGTTGTTATTTGTTATCTTATATCTAGGTCACCCTCTTTTACTAGTTCCTTTTATGTTGTTTACTTAATTTATCCTTGATACTCATTTTTTTTACCATTGAGATACATCATTGATTTATCTTGAGAACTATTCAATCCCGATATCACATGTCTTAGTGTTTTACCCTAATTTGGATTGTATAACCCTAATTAACATAGATATTTTAATGTAATTTAGAATGTAAAGCATGATAGTTAAGTATGATTTTTTATTGAAGAGTGTATTTATATATTAGTAAAATATGATTATATTTCAATGCTAGTCATACAAAAAAATAGATGAATGTAAAATATTGAAACTAATTTGACAAGTGGCATGTGTTAAATATATCAATTAATAAATAAAAAAACCCTTATCTTTGTTACTTCAATAACTGATTGTGGCTAACTTCTTTCAATAGAAATGGTTCAAAAGAAGGTTTAAGAGTCAATTTTATCCAAACTAACTATCTATCATTATTAATGACTAGGAAAAGTCCATTGTCATTAGTGACTAAGGTGGATAATGTCTTGGGATAATTTGAGGATTTATGATTGTACACTTTGATGCACCTTCTTATAATACCCCTTTTTGTGGGATCTTAATTTTGATTGTGTGCACAACTCCAAAAATGAATCTCCTTCTCTATAAATCCCTAGGTCCACTTATTACAGGTAGAAACCTATAAAAATTTAGAAAGTGTAATGGGATGAGCTGACCCTAATCACCTCTATTGGTGATTGAAAATTTCTTATGTATCTAATACTCTTAAGAGGAAAGTCAAGACACACGTAGTTTCTTCCCCTTAATGTAATTATACATTTTTCCTCCTTTTTTTTTAATATAAATACACATTAAATATAACTTTATAGACTTTAAAATATTCACTATTGACTTGGCTTGGTGTGTTTCAAAATTAGATGATGAATTATCTTAATGATTGATATGTAATGAGGGAAAATAAATAATGTTTTCTCAATGTATAGTAGTATATATATGATTGATAGATAAGTACCAAGTGATTAAAAAATATGGGTTTGATTGGTATATACATGAGTTAATTTGGGTAATTTATGACATCATTTACATGCTAGGAAAATTTCAAACCCATATGAATTTTTTGATTTGAAAAATAATCGCTACTGGGTAAAGGCTAGTAACACCACTGTTATGTCAATTTCATTGATGAAACTATTTGAGTTTGAACTAGTATCTAGTAGATATGAATGTGGAAATAGACATGTTTGAGTAAGATATTTACTTTTATTGACACAAAATAAGAGGTTCTTGTAGGTGATTTATAGGAAAATAAGAGTGATAGACTCAAAAAAAAAATGTGGATGTAAGAGAATGGAAAATAAGAGGCATATATGTTCACACACATCATATAAGGTGAAGGTAGGTCATAAGAAACATTGTCATATGTATAATAAAATATTTATTATTTTTAAATTCCTTCATATGATTATAGTATTGAAATGCAATACAAATACTAGGTTAAAAGGATAAATTATACTTCGGTGTGTACAACACACTTTGTCTTTGGGAGATGGTTTCAAATTTCTAACATTACTTCATGTAAAACATGAAATTAAAATGTAGTAGTCAATTTCCATATGTTAAATATTAAATTTGAACCATAATTGAAATTTAAAACTTGATAGAAAAGGAGTGTAGCCATATGTGGGTGAAACCATGTTGCCTAGTAACTTATTGGAGATGATGGTTCTTTGTTGAAAAATTGGATAACTATACTTGCTTGTTAAATCACATCAATATTTGGGGTGACTATGTACTTTTGTAACTATTAAATTCCTTGGTTTGGGAATATAAATGTCCTAATCATCATTAATTTAGAGTGGTGCTAATATTGTTTATCATCACTAGACCTCAACTATATTAATTAAAATAATTAATTTAGATATAATATTAAACCTAAATATGGTAAGGTTATAACCAAATAATAGGTTCACTATTGATAATTCTATGGTTTTTGAGAATCAATAAACCTCAACATACATTACATTAAAATTCATGAATCAACTTCTTTAGTCAAACTTATAGATTCAAATTTTCTCATTCAATGTGGATTAATTGTGTTTTGAAAATAAATAATTGTAATAGTGATAATTAAAAAATATCTAAATGTGCATGAACAATTAACATGCCTCACTAAATTTGTGCAAAATGTAAACTATCATAATGTATATGTTTATAAATAATCATCATCCCCACTAGATATGTTATAACTTATATAAAATTTTATGCATCTATATGATAAGATATGAGAATTTGTATCCCAATTATATTTTTATGTTGAAACCTATAATGTAATTTCTTATAAACTTTGTGATCTTATATGGAATTTTTACACAAATATCACTAAATATATATTATATAACTCATGACTCTATAAAGTGAGTGCATATGCATAGAAGAAGCACTCCATATTTTGTATTAATGTGTAAATATTTATCACATATCTAAACCATTCTGATATTTGAACCACTATGAATCTATGAAATATATACTCCACTCCTAAAATAAGATTATTTTTGTTTATATAGTATTGTTTCTCTATGACAAATCCATTGATATACCCCATTTTTGAGGTGAGGGATGTAGCTTGTACTTCCCTCATCTAAAAATAAGATTTAATTATATCATGTCATGTATAAATATGTGATCATGTATAACCATGTCAACATGTGGAAAAAATTTCATCATAAAAATGTATATGCCATCGAAGCATTATGTAAAATATGTAATGTAGGTCATACAAGTGTCATGTCAAGTTAGAAGTACAAATTAGGAACTCAATAGTAAGCATCAATGATATAATAACTGAATACACCTACATAATAAAGAGGTGCATGATGTAAATTATGGCACACAACACAAAGTGTAGGTGTGTGATATGGATCATATAAATTTAAAAATAAATAATATTAACAAGATAAATATATGAAATAAGCTCAAAAATCATAGTATAAAATCTTAGATTACAAGTTCATGTACATTCTGGTCTTTTTAAAAATTTGAATACTATTTTCTAAGCTACTAGCATATTATGAGAATGTATTTAATCCATTATCTTGACCATGAATTTATGAATAAAGATTTAATTAAATCCACAATCCATATGTAATGGTTGATTCAGTTTAAGTGCATAACCTGTAACATAGAGGTTTAGTGCCCTATAGCATTATATCTATAAATCCATTTTTGATTTCAACTTGTTTCACAGCTTTGGGTTACAAAAACAAGTTGAGTTAAATTGATGTTTATGCATCCCTCAATGGGTTATATTTTATATACAAGTGAAAATTCAAGTTTGGGGTTTGACCACCCTAAAATTTATCTATTGCTTCAACTAAGGAATCAATATCTCTAATTTTTTAAGTAAGCATCATATTTAAGCAAAATCACAAAAATAATTTTGGTTTCACACATACATGTACATTACTCCCATCTTTTAATTTTAATTTTAGATTTCCAAAGTTAAATAAATTATTGAATTTTAAAAGTTTAAGAAAATTTTAAAATTAAAAATTCAAGAAATTTTTAAATTTAATATTTAATCCAATATCTTGACCATGAATTTAGGAATAAAGATTTAATTAAATCCACAATCCATATGTAATGGTTGATTTAGTTTAAGTGCATAACCTGTAACATAGAGGTTTAGTGCCCTATAGCATTATATCTATAAATCCATTTTTGATTTCAACTTGTTTCACATCTTTGGGTTACAAAAACAAGTTGAGTTAAATTGATGTTTATGCATCCCTCAATGGGTTATATTTTATATACAAGTGAAAATTCAAGTTTGGGGTTTGACCACCCTAAAATTTATCTATTGCTTCAACTAAGGAATCAATATCTCTAATTTTTTAAGTAAGCATCATATTTAAGCAAAATCACAAAAATAATTTTGGTTTCACACATACATGTACATTACTCCCATCTTTTAATTTTAATTTCAGATTTCCAAAGTTAAATAAATTATTGAATTTTAAACATTTAAGAAATCTTTAAAATTAAAAATTTAAGAAATTTTTAAATTTAATATTGAATCTTTTTAAAATTTTAGTTTTCAAAAGAACAAAGTAACTAATTTATGTGTTTTTGAGGGTTTGAAAAATTATGATACCTTGCACAATTAAAGTAATATCTCAAATGAATTTTTTATCTTGAACACTAAGGTTACTTTAATCTAATAATGTAATTTTTAGACTATGTTGGGGGATTTTAGACACCTAAGTTTGGTCACAAATACTTTATTGTGTCACTTTTGTCCTTTTTATACATTAATTAACTTATTCACTTAGTTTTTACATATTTTGACACCTTTTCCTATCCCAAGCACATATAGAGACTTTTTATTTTTTAATCTATCATTTATCACCTAAAATAATGTTTCATCAACTAGAAATATCCTTAAGCATCTATTCAAATGGATCTATACCCAAAATGTTTCACATTTCCTTAAGGGTCAAAACCATATTGTTTTGGTTAGGAGTGGTAAATGGTGTGACCCATATGAGACATTTCTGACCCTTATCTTATAGTGGTCATATTTTAGAATTGAAAACTACCTTACTTCATCTTCCATGTTTTTAGTATTATAAATGTGTGATTTAAAATTTTGGATTGTGTTAAAATAAAATTCAAGTCACTCATTATTCTACTTGTAGATTTCAATATAGAGGCACATATACACTATTGTGTATTAATAAAATATTCTCTAGTCTATAAAATTCATATTCTAAGTATTAAAAGTAGTCCTTAGCCAAGTCACAATCCTATTTTACATAGTATTTGAGCCATATCTAGATGATACTATATAGTCAAAATAGAAAATTGGCACAAATCACTCTAAGTGGGAAAACTACATTTGAATTAATTTCCTCTTCAAAGTCATAGATACATATGTAAGATTTAATCATCATAGGGGTGATTTAGGTTAGTTTAACTCAATTACACTCCACCTTTTTCTATTTTTAGGTTTTCAATAATGGTAATACCTATTAGGGTTTCCACATTGTATAAACTATTTTTAAGCCTTCCACACACTACCAAAGGTTAAATATTCTCATACAAACTTAAATCCATATTTTGCACATGATTTTACCTTGATTTTTATATTTATCTAAAATTTAAAAACCATCTATTTCAATTTATAAGTGGTAGAAATACTTGACCTTAATTGGATGATCCCATCCTTCCTCATTCTTCATTTTAGTATCTAGGTTTATTCATAGTCTTTTCCATTTTCTTGTTTCAGTCTCTTATCGATTAACATAATCAATTTATAGACAAAAAAATAAGTTTATCTTTATAATTCATAGTTAGTCTTGATGCAATCATTGATACTTTATCTAATTCAATTAAATTATTTCCACTTTCTTTTCAAAAGTACATTTTCAATAATCTACTATATTCTAACCATTTTATCAAAATTAATGTTAATTTCCATAGTAATTCAAATTTTGGTAAAACACTAATGTACTAAATATAAATGGTTATGACAAAGAAAAAAATTAAGCATATTTTGTGAGCATATCCACTATTACTATGATAAAAAATTTACTTTCTAACCTTATAAGCAATTTTATGAGATCAATGGACACTTCATCCTACTTTTAAGTAGAAATCAACAAGGGTTATATAATACCCAATGAATTAAATGTCTTGCACTTATTTTGATAACATGTCATGCATTCAACCATAAATTTATGTATTCCCTTGAGTAATAACCAAAGGAAATACCTAGTTTATTATATGATAATTTTTTAAAAATCCTAAAGTCCCCTACTATATATGTGTGAAGCTCTATAAGGATATTGTGCCTGAGGGAAGGATTATTGCATAGATAAAACATATATTTATACCATAAGGTATTCCATTTCCACTTAAATATTTTTGAAGCATTAGAATCTTTTTCGAGTTTTTGAACTAGAACCTATGTATCCCTTTCATTCTTTGATTTTGATCTTGCATCCTTCACCTAATATGCCTACCAAATGAAAATTACACATAAAAATTCATATGTGGATTAATCCCACCTAGATAGAGCATCCACCACTACATTCTCTTTTCATTTCTAACATATGATTTCAAAGTCACATCCAAATAGTTTAGTCACCTATTTTTATTGTTCATTAGGATTAATATTTACCTTAAATGTTATACTCATCATATAAGGTTTTCATTATTTAATAATAGTATTACCCTTGAGTTGTTGAATCTCAAATGTGATGGGTATCCCTTATTTAATTATTACTAGCTCCATTATATGTCCTAACACATCACAATAAATAATGAAATTATTTAAAAAATATGGGGTAGCCAAAACTATAGTGGTGTACATGGCCTCTTTTAGCTTCTCAAAGGCCCTAGTAGTGGTTATTTTCCACTAGAAAGAGTCTTTATTTAAAAAATATGAGTGTAAATACTATGCTACCATAATTTTTCAAAAATTAAATATACTAACTTATAAGACTCAAAACACATTTGAGGCTTTAGAATATTTTTATCCCTTTCCATTCTATCATGCATCTGGTATTGTGAGGGTATAATTAGACACCTTTGTATGAAACAATATGACCTAAGTACTTCACCTCTTGTACTCCAAAACCACACCTAATAAGTATTTGAATAAAGATAATTTTGCTTGATAATTATCAATACTTGATTCAACTATTACAAGCATTATTCACATGCCTTATTGTATATTAGCATGCCATAAAAAAATACCAAGACAAATTTCCACAAAAATTTCCTAAGAAAAGTGTTCATCAAACTCTAAAATGTATAAGTATAATTTGAGAGACCAATATGAATTAAAAAATACTCATATACTCATAATTCCCTCCATGAGTTATGAAATATGTCTTATGAATATTCTCATATTTGATCCAAATTTCATGGTAGCTTGAATGAAGATCAATTTTTTAATAGTAGACAACACCATATAACTCATTTTATAAATCATCAATGACTGGAGTAGGTAACTTATATTTTAAGGTATACTTATTGAGTTTTTAATAATATAAGAACATACTCTAGGAATCATCCTTGTTATTCACCATGATCATAGGGGATGAATATGCACTTTGGCTATTTATAATAATACTTACCTCCAACATCTCTTGTATTATTTTTTTAATATCACTCTTTTGGACATATGGGTACTTTTATGTTCTAATTTTTGGTGTTTGAATCCTAGGAAAAAACTAAATAGAATGATCATGTTATCTTTTTTGGTAATATTCCTTTTGGAATGACTCTAAAAATAATTGAGTGGTCATCAACAATATTTATTAGATTAGGATGCATAGACATCTTTGTGGGTTATACTCATAATAAAAAAAATGAGATACAATTATATTTTCCCCTTTATTGATGATATTCTATATCTGATGAGGACTAATCATTTCTGGGGATTTTTCATGTAGTCTACATAGTTGAAATTTCCTTCCTTCAGAATGAAAACACATGATTTACTCCTAAAAATTAATCTCTATTGTTCCAATATTGTGATCCATTAGACTCACCAAAAAAAATTTGATCCACCCATGGGAATAGAAAATATAGGATAATTTATCTTATAGTCTCCCACAAGTTTAATACTATGAGATTTCCCACAATAATTTACTATACCACCATCAAAAATAATGACCTAAAATTACAGAGCTACTAAATAAAATAATTCAAACATGTCACCAGCTTATTGTTGATGAATTTATGTGTACTCCCTAATTTGATCAACACTATCACCTCCTATATCTTGAGGAAACCTACTACATTAAGGTTTGTGGAGTGATAATACTAGAAAGTGTATGGCATGATATAGTCAGTTTAGAATCTTTAGATGCCTCCTTTGTCCCATACTTACCCTTGCTTGATTTTTAATCATATTTTTCATATGCATTTGTCCCTTCAGCATAGAAAAAATTATTCTCAACACATTTGTGTCCATTATATTTTTATTGTAATTGAAACATAACTATTTTTGTCACATTTCTCTTCAATTTATTGAGGATTCAATATGGTAGGCTAAGGGAATGATTTTATTGGAGCACTACACTCTCTTATAGTATTTAAAGTTATTTATTTGACCAAATCTATTTCCCATACCCTACATGTGATGACCATGGACTTTGATACTATACTTTGCTAAACATGTGAACATCAATTTGGATGCTTTTCTTGACCCCACCTAATATTAAGTCATTCAAAATGTATTATGTGATGTGATCCATGACTAAATATAAGATATACAATTTTATAAATCTAAACCTTGACACTAACAATTTGTCTTTGAATTTATAACTAACTGAATTAGTTTGATGTAACACTATTGTGGTAGTTTAGATGTAGCTCAACAATTTTCATTGACTAGGTAATAACTTGGCATTTATTTTTATTTTGAGTGTACAAATATCTATACCAAATGAGGTCATTTGATTCTAAATAAAAATATTCCATGACCATACGATATGGACATGGGGTCTAATGTATATTAAATAATTTTACATTTTATTTATCCAAGTGACCGTATACTTACCATCAAACTCGTACACTTCCATTTTTGGTAGAATGTTTTTAAAACTAGTATTTTAACTTTGATTTTTTGGTTGGGAGAACCTAAGTGGCTAGATGGATATTTAATCAATGGTGGAATTGTGTATATTAGTCATGGATGGATGGTTATTTTCCACTAATGCCTTGATCTTGTCCAAACTTCCTTTCATTACGTGCACTTCATCTTTGAGCTTATTAGATATTATTTTTTAGCCATTATTTGCACATTTTTATAAAAATACTTTGAGTCAAAAGTTTCAAACTCCATTATTCCTATTTATCATTTTTATAGAGTGCCTTTCCATTTTCTATGGCCTCATTTTTTTGGAAATTCCATGTAAAACATTGAGGGCATAAGTTTTTGGAATAGGGTTTAGGGTTGTGGAGTGGAAAAAAAAATATGAAAGGCTTATAATATTTCATTCATCTCACTAAGATGAATTTATGATTGATAGTTTTCATAATGGTGTTAAAAAACATTAGGCTTGAAAAATAAAACACTTCAAGAAATAATATGGTGACAAAAAAATATAAATTATTCTCAAATCGTAAGTTATTTTTTTCCTATCTTAAAACTCATAGAAAAATCACTATACTATATCTAAAAAATAAATTCAATAAATATATGAAAAGATGCTAGAGGGTGTGTTGAGTTTTTGGATGACATTTAAACTTATCATGTTCATAAATAAATTCAAAGCAATGTTTCATAGTACTAAATAAGTAGGTTAACCATACCTATCCTCTAATATCCCATCTCCAAGGTCAGTTATGAATAATGACCCAACACTAATTAATTTTTGGTGCACCAAAATTAATAGACAAATAAAGGTTTCTTATGGCTAAGATTCAAAAATAAATAAGGTGTCTTCCTATATACTTGAAAGTAAGTGGAATAAGAAGTTTTTATACAATGTTGTCTAATGGCTTACATATTAGGGATTAACCCCTCAATATATATAATCAAGTAAAAATGATGACCACTTATCCTAGAACTATAATTTTTTGTCAATTTTAAAACTTCTATAACATAGTTTATAATACAAAAGTAATATATGAAAGAAACTTGGGTAGATTTGGGGGAAATTTCTACCACCCTAGAAAGGGCTTCAATAACACTTGTAATGAGATTAATTATATAGATTAACTAAATTTATAATAATAAACATAAATGAGTATATAATCAATAACATATCATAATAATAAGATTAGAGTAATCAATCCACACATTTAATTGGCAATAGAGTAGAGCACTTGATAGATAAATTTTCACCAATTCAATGGGTAAACATCTAAAAACATGCAAATGAGAATATAATTCCTAATATGATGATAAATTACTAACCACCTCCTCCTATATAACATATTTAGGATATTGTTACTCTATAGGCTAACCCCAATAATAAAATATAAAATATATAAATTGGAGAAGATAAGATAAAATATTATATATACCACAAGTCGACCACACATATCCCTAAACATGTTATAGATTAAGGGTTTAGTAGTTGTTAGTTATGGATGATGAAGTAAAATTAATTTTAGAAACTTAGGATATATTTTATACATGAAATAATTGTCTATGAACAAGGAAGATTAATGAGTATATAATCAAGTGGAATAATATGACAAGTGAGGAATAAAAATGGGAGGATTAAGCATTCATACAACAACATCTAGAGTTATTAAAATTTCAAGGTAATGTTGTTTTGAAGGGGATTATTAGGATATGCCCTTAACCCATAGTGTGTATATGGATATGTGTGGCTAATATAAGGCCTAAATCATAGCTAATCTTATCCTATTACTATTATGACCAATACATCCCTTTTCATAGAAAAAAAAGGGGACCTTTGTATCACAAAAATATGAAAATTATTAGCACTAAACATGAGACACATTTTACTCTCATGCGAGTGAGAATATGAATTCCAATTCAATTCCCATCAATAAAACCTTCTGCAACACCATTGATAGTTGTGTTGTCACTCCCAAAATCTAGTCCCAAGAAAAATTTAGAGCCATTGCCTAATATACTACATGAGATAAACATTTGTGAATTTTCCTTTCCAAATTGGTGTCATGTGTATAACACAACCCAAAGTCAATAATTAAATTACATTAAATTCTAAAGTGCCTTTGATATCCTTAAAATGGAAAAGTAATAGTACAAGGTGGTCCCAAATCATCCTAGTGTCAACAACTAGATAAAGACACATAATGCTTCAAAACACCCAATCACTACCATGGTATTATAAACTTTATATTTCCCTACCCAAGTGGAGAATGAACCATAAAATACCATAAATAAGGTTCAATATTTATAGTAGTTCCAAGGGAGAAACTACACTCTTACGAAATAGACATAATAACATCCTCTTACCACATCCACTCCTAAAAATTATGCAATGCATCCTGATCTTAAATCCGAAAATAATCCTCTAATTCCAAAGTCTAATATCCCAATCCACCTAAATAAATCCATCCTATCACTAAAAAGACCAGATATAACATAATAGATGACATGAAGAAGGTCAAGGCAAACATCACTTTACATGAGCTTACCTAGATCACAAAGTAAAGAGATATTCTCCTAAATTCCCTCATAGACAATCATATTCAGTCCAATTCCAAGTTTATGCACACCAATGTGATGATACATAAGAATAAGGCTAAGGTTATACCTTTCCTCCTTACCATTAAGCTGTTTGGGAATAACCTTCATAATTTTTTGGTTTCCTATATGAATATCATACCTATTAGAATTTCTCAAAAAATGGGCTTAACACCTATTAAGTCAAAAAATATAGTGGTTCAATTGGATAAATTTTAGCTTAAGGTCATAGGTTAATTCTTAAATGTGCATATGCAATTAGAATTTTAACCCAAAGTCTAATAGTTCATGGGCATTCAAGTAGTGGACATCTTGAAAACCTATAAGATATTACTAAGTAGAGATTAGTCTAAGACCTTGAATGGGTACATTGCTACCTAATTATCCCACATGTGTATTCCTTGTAGAGGTGTAACACATCAAAAAAAAAAATGAAAAAAATCTTAGGATGAAATATATGATCACATAATACAATGCAGTCAATGAAATTTTAAACCTAGTATCCTCTAACATAATCGTCTACATCTATCCACAAAATATGTTGAAAACCAAGATTATAAAGGCCTTGAATTGTTGGTTCTATGGTTATTGTAATTTGATGGGGCCCATTATAAACAAGGTTCTAGAGTTAGAATTATCTTAATTGACCCATTAGAGAAAACATATATGGTTGTAGTTCCCTTGCACTAAAAATATTATGAAGTATGAAACCTTGATCTTAGGACTACACTTTGTGTTGAAACATAAGGTCAAAGAGATAAAAATATGAGGGGAGTCTAAATAAGTAGTGAATCAATTCAAGATCAAATTATAATGTAATTTTTCCTTTTTAAGGAAGTATAAACATAGGGCATGGGATCTAGTATAAATTTTCAATGATTTCAACATCATCCTAATTCCTAGAGTATAAAATGATGTGGATGATTTGTTAGTGAATTATACTATGGATTTAACACCATTGAATGACAAAATATTTTTGGAAATTTTTTTATAGATAGTCTCATGTCCCTCAGTCTTAAACAACATTAGAAACACATTTTTAAATTCCTCAACAATACTAGAGTATTTGAAACATAATTCATGAACAAGGTCAAGAGAGATAATTTGGGATATGTGAACTATGACCTAGATGGTGTCATAAACATAATATAAAATTTAATTCAAAAGGGAATGTTATTCTTTTAAAGGATATTTGACCTTGAAAATTATACACACAGACTTGAGAGACCAATACACCTAGATCAAGGGTCTAAAAATATAAATCTAATATCACCAGAAAACCCTTCAGATGTTCATATAAGGTCAGATTATACCCATGCTGAGATATACAAACTCAATAGGTTGAGACTACATTAATGAGATTTTGTCACCTATACTTATAGATATCTAAAGGTTTTTGACCTAAGTGAGATCATATACACTATTCCACTCAAGTAAAACTAGAAGCCTTTGCGACAAAGGTAGTGACCTAATAACCCAATTCTAGATCCATTTATTCATAAGGAATATCACAAGATCCTCTTAGATAGGATCATCTTCCTAATCCATCACTCTACCTAGGTATCTAGCTTAGTTCTCATCTTTAAGAATAATGGATAAATCTATGTGTGGATTTCAAAAACCTAAACTTTGAGTCTAACAAAGATAACTACCCTTTGCCCTCCCTTGATGAGATAATCTAGATGGTAAGTGGATATTATATGATGTCATTATTAGATTGATTCTTTAGATATAATCAATTGTTGTTTAACCCTAAAGACTAAGCCAAAACTACCTTTATAAATAAGTAGGGCACATTTACTTACAATTGAACGTCATTTATCATCATCAATGTGGGAGCCACATTTAATAGAGCCATGGACTTTGATTTTGAATGTATAATTTGTAAATTCATAATTACTATATAAATGACTTGAACATTTTATTAAAATATAGGTCTAATCATGTTCACCATCTCCATAAGGTGTTTGAAAGGCATAGGAGGTATGGTATTTCTCTCAATCCAAAGAAGAATATGTTTGGTGTTATTAAAGGTAATATTTTTGGTTGTATAATAACTAAATAATGTATTTTTATCAACCTTGAGTGTTCTAGTCTAATTTATCAAATACCTTTGCCTAAAAACAAAAAATAATTAAATCTTTCCTTGGTAAGATTAACTTTGTATGAAACTTCATATCTAGTTTTAATGAGATCATTAAACCTCTAAATAAAATATTAAAGTAGGAAGCAAGGGTGGATTGGACTCCTATAGCTAAGAAATCCTTCTAAGACATCAAGGAAGCCATAATTCAAGCACTAGTCTTATTTAGTCTATATTACATAAAGTATTTCTACCTTTATTCCCTCACTTCAGAGCAAACCATAGTAGTTTTACTTACTCAAAATATAGGTGTAAATGAATATCCAATCACTTTTAAGATCAAAAACTTTAAGGATGTAGATTTGAATAATTCTACCTTAGACAAGAATTTTTATGCCCTAGTCAAGTCTATGAAGAAGTTCAGGCACTACATTCTTAGAAAAAATGTGCATACTATCATTTTAGACCCATCTATAAAGTTAATTCTTGAGTAAAATTAGTTGGGAAAATACAAGGGTCAATGGATGGCCAAATTACAAAAATATGATCTCAAGATAAAACCTACTAAGTTGGTGTGAGGCTAAGTTCTTATTTAATTAATTGCTAAAACTGACCCAATAATCATTATGGTATAATTCAACCAGTCAAAAATAGTCCATCAAGATTTATATGATCCAGTTGTCCACTACCTCCTTTATCGAAATTGTCCTCCTAGACTAGCCAAAATGTAGAAAAGATTTTTTAGGCTCAAGGAATACCACTACATGCTAAATCATGGAGTGATTTAATAAAATAATTATGAAGGAATCTATCTTATATGTCTATCAAAAGAAGAAGTAGAATAAGTCATGGGTATATTCCATAAAAACATGGTAGTAGACATCCTTCAAGGACTACGACTATGCATAAAGTTCTAGGAGATGGGTATTATTATCCCAATATATTCAAAGATGCCCATTCTCATGTTTATGCATGTAGTGTCAAGCCTTCACTAAGAAGGAAGTTCATGTAGAAATGTCCCTTCAACCTATGATATAAGAGCATCCTTTATCTCAATGGGGACTTGGCTTTGTTGGATTCATCAACCCAAACTCATCATCTATACATATATTCATACTTACAAACATTCACTATTGAAAAATATGGATAAAGTAGTGGTAAAAAAAAATAGAAAATCCTAGGAAGTCATTAAATTCCTTGAGTAAAACATAGCCACATAATTTTGAACCTTAGCTTACCTTGTCTACAATAATAAAATCACATTCCAATCAATCGAGATCACTTAATGAACTTATGATAATGATATTATCTTGAGGTTATCCTCGAAATAATACCTAAAAGGGAATGGTCTTTCCAAGTCAAACAAAAAGAACCTGGTTGATGTAATGAATAAGTTAATATAAAATAAGCATTGGGATTGGTATTAACTTTTAAAGTATGCCCTTTGGCCTGACCACACCAAATACAAAAATGATCTCAAAATATAAAAATTCATATTGGTGCATGGTCTAGAACTCATATTCCCAATGATATTTATATTTCCTATTTATAATTTCATTCAAAAATACATTTAAGACATTGGGTAAATAAACTCAAGATGTTGGACATCATCCAATTGGAGGCTGCACGAGAAGAGGATTATCAAAACTTCAATAGAAATTAAGAAACTATGAAAAGATGGTTTGATAAGAGGGTATAGGTGAAATCCTTTTAGATATCATGCATACTCATAGTATGGGATAAATCACATGAGAATAAGGGGTGACATTCCAAATTCAAACTAATTTTGATTGGCTAATATCAATTCTCTAAATTTTTGGGGTAGAACGCATTTAGATTAAAATACCTTGAAGGAAATGATCTTCTACTACCTGTGAATGGATAGTTATTGAAGCACTACTTCTTAGTTATTCCTTCCATGAAATATTAGATTATCCCTTTGAGAAAGTAACTAGTAATGTATATATTAGATTAGATTGTATTTAGTTTAATTTTGTTGTGTTTTACTTATTGGTTTCTTGTTCTTTCTCTATATTTATTTTTTGTGCTTATTTTTTTTGCCCCACATTTTCCATTTATAGTCTTATATAAATATATCCTAGTTTCTATGAAGAACTAAGAGGCAACTAGTTCCATAAAACTAAAGCTAAATCCAAGCATTCATCCTCTTATCGTTGAACATGAACACTCCAAAGTTGATAATGCTCTAAAAATGCAGTCCCAAAATTGGAAGATAAAAGAAAAGTTCTAATTATTGAATGTGATAAGAAAAATAACATCCCTTGATACACTAAATAAATTAAGAGTCACTAATTTATAACTAAGAAATTAAATTTAAAAAATATCTATTTTCATAAAGGTATCACACTAGTTAAAAGGAACATATCAATCAAGTAAAAATCATTGAGCTAGTGAAGAATCTCTTTAGTGAAAAGAGCTCATTGGACCATTTCTCAACCCTGGACACATCAGTCCCCAAACCTCATGTATTGAACAAAATAAACATAAATCTAAAAGGAAGTTCGAAGCTTATGTAAAATGCAAGTTCTTCCTAAGAAAGGGTGATTTGGGTAATCTCCATTATAGGATTTCTTGCCTAGTTAGAAATGGAGAAAAGCCTAAAGTAGGACCAAAGGCATCTATATCAGGGCTATAAATAATTTGATAGAAGTATAGAAATACTTGAGCCTTACTTTCTTTGGCCTAATTATATGAATAATTACCTTTCAAGGATATTTTAGTACCTAAGAGGTGTTTAAGCTTCCCTAATTGATTCAAACCAATAGAAAAGAATGAATCACATTCCATAAAATGACCCTTTAAATAAAGTTAAAGCCTGATATTTTTTTTGCCAAAGTATAATTGAGCAGTGTCTTTTTCTCTATGTTAATATAATGGAGTTTCAACCACTTATCTCATAGTCAATAATTGAGTCTTGCATTCTAGATTCTAAATGCTAAGGAAACATTTTACCCATAAAGTCACCATTTTTTTTGCACAACATGCCCCCATTTCATAGAAAAGGGGACCCCTCTAGAAATACTTAACTCATAAGTTTCATTATATCTTATCACACTTGGTCTCATATTTTGTAATTCCTTGATCCCATGATTCCCCTTCATTAACTAAGTATTTCCCAAAATCCATAGTGAGTAGAAGGTCACCACAGAAATCCCTATTGTCATTGGTGTCTATGATGAATTATCCCTTATGTGTTTTAATATATAGGTTTTATTATACTTTAATATTTTACACCAACTATGTTTTTTTGCAAAGTTAAAATAATGTAGTTTTTCTCAAGATGATGTCACCTTAGAGTCTTACTTGGAATTTCATGGAGTTGCACTAACAGGTAGGTAAGATTTCATTTGATTGAGTGGCTCTTTTTATAAATTAGTAACATTTAATAAATATTAAAGAGTTTGAAAAATACAAAAAAATATCACATGGACCTTAATAGATTAATCAATATCCTATGGGTGTCAAATATGTCAAAACTCTAGGAGAGCTCGATTAGTGAAAAGCTACCATGTAGAGCCTAATAGAATTATTAGTCTCCTAGGTTCATTAGATATGTCAAAGCCTTAGTAGATCCTGATGAGTGAAAAGTTACATTGTGGATCTTATTATATTTTTCAAATTACTTGGGGTGTTATAGATGTCAGATCCTCAAGAGAGCCTAATGACTAAAAATTTACCATGTGGAGGTTATCAAAGTTTATAGTCTCTCAATGACATCAAAGATGTTATAACCTTGAGAGAGATAAATAAATGAAAATTTGTTGCATAGAGCCTATCATAGTTTTTATTATCTTATGGGTCTCGTAGATGCCAAAGTCTTAGGAGATCCTAATGACTAAAAAGCTTTTGCATGAAGCCTATCAAAGTTATTAGTCTATCAGGGCATCTTAATTAAGAAAAAAGGAGGTACATTTATATCCCAAACCTAATAATAAAGTACCATGTGTCACTCCTATACACCAATTTAAAAATTGATAAAAATGGAAAAGGTAAATAAATGAAAGATATAGGTTAGGCCATAAGCTAATAATAAAATTCTATGTGTCCTCAAAAGATCCAATTGGACAACTCCAATGCATATAAATATAAAAGGGTGATACTCTATTCATGCCTGATTGGCATAGCCTATAGAGAAGTGACAAACTATAAAAAGACACATGGTCCAATTGGATGGTCCCTAATGTGCCAAAGGATCAAATTTAAGCCTGTGCCTACCATGCCCTTGTACTAATAAACTTGGGTAACTAGGCCATGACTCAATAACTTATAAATGTCCCCTCACTTTCACAAAATATAAATTGAGTGCACAATTTTAAAATTATTTATGTAAATTCCAAATTAGAAAACAACCAAGGTGATTATGCCACCAAATTAGAATTGAAATCATGCAAGGTGAGCCCTAAACACTGTTAATATAGGATATCTTTGTGAATCCCTATAATTCCTCAAAGTGATTTACCTTACCATAACCACTCCTTTAAGCTCACTCTAAAAAATCTATTTCTTCCATCAAGATAAATATTGTTTTTCCTAATAAATCCTAACTATTAGCCATGGCTACATTGTATTCAAATCCCAATCCTAAGACCAAATATAAAATACCACCTTTACATCATACTTGACTCATTTTGAGAACTATAATAGAGTGTTTAGGGAAATCAAATATGTGAAAAAACCAACCTTGAATGATGAAGGGGATGAAACCCATTTCTATGATGATATTTCTACCCTAGGAGATTCAATATTGAATAAGATAGTTATCAATCTAAAATTTTTCCTATATGCCAATTTCTTTGACAACATGTTGCAAAACTTTGTGTGTGAATGATGTCATGTAGGGCCTAGTATATTTAATGACATCCCAAAACAATATTGTAGACATATCTAGATTTAATTTTAAATAATATTACAATTTGCATGATTACACCCTCATTTATGAATACAACATAGTAGATACATAGAACAAGACACAAGAAATATATGGGGTTCTCTAGTATTGGGTCATTAATCTTCACTAATGAACTAGGATGGAATACATCAAATCTTATTCCATTCATATCTTATGGGAGTGAGTTCATGTTAGAATGATATTAGTGAATCAATTAATCAAATTGAAGGATTCCATACATTTTAACATCTTCTGGATGCCTCTACAAAGCATCATCTTCAAGGGAAATGGAGTCTTGAACCTCATACACCTCATCAACTTAAACTTATTCAATGGAATTACCAAGGTCCAAGGAGGTATAAAATTGTATATGCAAAGATACCTTTTGGACATATTCTATTCTACCCTCATATTCAAACATTTTATGTTCCTACCATGAAACCCTTTCTACTTGGTGGTTCATGTGGTTTTTTATAAACTTTATGTTTACCATTATAGGAACCACATATTAGACTTATATGAGTCCTACCCCATGTATACATGGCCATTAATGAGAGGTCTATGCCAAAAATTTCACATGAAATATGGAAGATCCTACCCATAAGATCCTAGTAATAATATAGATATCATGCCATCATTTAGGTGGAAGGATTTGGTAAGCTCATATCCTCTTTCCATATCAAGTCCTAGATCACTTCATAGAGTAAGAAATTTATTATCAATTAGATTATTATGTCATGGGTTACTCAATTGATCATTGGTATAAGGCATGCCTATACTTCTTAATATTCATTTACCACCATGAACACAAAAACATACATTCACTATGAAAGATAACAAAAATAATAATTCATACGCCCTAGTAAGGGTCAAACATAGAGAGTGGGATCCTCACATGATCATCAATGCCCATATGGCAAGGTATGAATCTCATATTGATATCACTTATCATTATGATTCCCATGAAGATGATTATATTATTCTCAATTAGGCTAGTGATTCAAAAGTGTTAGCTAAGGTAGAAGTGGGGGAAAAAAAAGGGAAGCAAGCGAAATCTAGACTAGTCCTTGAAGAAAGGCCTCTACCATATTCCTGAGCTCTACCAATGCACCTAACCCCACTGAATCAAGCCCCATAAAAACCTCAAATTTATATGAGAGAGGATTTTTAGGTAAATATATCCCACATTTATAGAAATATTATATAAGGATTCCCTACACCTTCACCTCCATGAGCTTCACCTCCCTTGGTATCAGCTCCAACTCTTCCACCTCCGCTTCCATAGGTCACTCCACCATAAATGGCACAAGTGTTACACTTCAACATTAATAGAATACCTTAAGTGATCCTAGAACAAGACCAAAATGTTTCCATTATAGTTTTCTTTCCCAACTATCACCATCCCTCCAAAACACATCAGACCACCCATTAGATTCCATACTCCTACCAGGTCTATTCCAATAAGGATTCCCCCAATATCATGTTGCACCAAATCCATAATTCACTTAAGCACTCTTCTATCTATCCATTTCTAGAATATTCACTTCCTAATTCCTCTCTATTCAAAAAATTCCACATATAGGAATCCCCATGGCATGCCTTTCATCTCTAGGATTCTTAGTTTTATGTCCCTCATCTCTAGGAGTATTAGGCATAGCCCAGGTTATAAGTACTAAAACTCTAATAAGGGAGAAGATTATAGTGTATCCCATATTTTTAATGCTATCATACACCATAAATACTACATAGATGACCCTATTGGTTACTCCTATAGCATAGACACTTGCTAGTGTCCCCACCTTGATCATCTCAATGGCCACCTAAGTAGTAATGGAACCTATGTACATAATTATAGTGGATCTTAGCTTCATAATGCCTATAAATAACCTTATAATAGTGAAATTTTATTTGGTAGTAATTAAGACCATGGTTCCTTTGATAATTATAGTATAAGATGATCTAAGCACCATTCCTCAAAAAATGAAGAATGTAACCTTTGGTGTGACCCTAGCTACGGTTATAGTTTCCACCATGAATCCTCCAATGACAACAATTTCTCCAATGACTTTGGGTACGAGATCTAAGAAAAGGCAAAAAATATCTCCCTCATAGATTTTTATTCAGCTTACTCTTCACACTACTTCCTAGTCCCCCTTCTATATCACCCTAGGCCTTCAAGGATTTAGATTTAATTAGTTGATTTCCTTATTTTTTATTAAACACTCCACTACAAATTTTCATTAGTATAAAGGTGAATTTGACCCCCAATCAATCTTGTACCCAATTATTTCCATGGGAATCTTCACTCATCATGCCTCCTTTCACTTTCATTCCCCCTCCTCCTCCTCTCCTTTCATCCATTATTCCTCCTCTTAGGCCTCTACCATCCACCTTTACATTTACCATCCCAACTTCATCATCTTCCAACACCTTAGGAGTTATATCATTCCCAAGTTGGGTTAGGTACCTAGCTCCTATTGAAGCATAGAGACCATAAATGGTCTATCAAGGTGACCTAAATGTCTAATGGAAATTTGATAAAGAGACTGGGAGCATGAATATAGTTCTGAAAAATAGGTTTAATCAATAAGAAGACCCAATGGTATGTAAAAATGAGTGTCACCTCTTATCCCTCAACAAGTGAGGACATATATTAGGGAGGATAATGTGGTGAAATACCTTATATCAATTCTTCAGGCTACTAATGAACTTACTGATAAGATCATGGAGGACATGAAGGATTAGGTTAGATAATTCATATCATAGGTGAGGATCACTTTCATACAAAATTTGAGTATTTGAGTTGAGGAGGCCTTTGTTTAGGTATTTTTAGATCTTAAAGAGATAAAAAGATCATTGTTTAGGATTAATATCACCTCTAGTTCACCTAAGCATACTTAGATAGGGATACTCACATGGATAGTAAGTGAAAAATTATAACCATGGTCCTTAGTAAGGGAATGTTCTTATAGCTCAAGATTATGCCTTTTTGAGACTTGAACCTCTACCAGACTTATGTGAAGTGCAGGAGGACCTCAATTGAGGAATGGATGGCCACACATAAATAGTGATTGAGCCTTTGGAAAAGATTAAGTAATGAATGCTAACCTATTTTAAATAGGTTAGCATAAATTTTTTGGTACACCTAGATGGAACCTTGATGGATAGAGGATAATTTGAATTCCACCTAGCCTAATTCAATCAAGTCATACCAAAAAAGGTGGAAAAGACCAACCAAGCTAGGGCCAAAGAATCTCTAGAGCTAGAAACTTAATAGATTATGAGTATCATCTAGGTGTCTAAGGTGAAGGTCTCTCTAAAGGCCCCACTCTAAGTTCACAATTAGTTGTTATCCTAATATATGGTGATCTTATAAGAGCCTCCTCTAAACATAGACAAATTGAACCATGAGTTAGACTTGGTGGTAACCACATTACTAGAATAGAAGACATGTCCCAAGCAGTTGGAAAGTGGTTTCCTTTCAACCTTTGTTTGATCTTCTCTTAGTGATCTTTGGAAATTCTATTCTTCTTATCCTAGGATGTAAATTTTTTTGATGTAATTATTGTAAAACCATTATATGCCATGATGGGATAGAGTGGGAACTTATGCTATTAGGATACAAACCCCATTACCCATATATACATACTAACATGCAATATTTTTAAAGGGTCAACTCTATTGTAAATAAACACTATTGGATTAATGCAAATTTGGTTTTTCTATTTAAATATTTCTAGTTTTCATGGATGTATTCCACTTTCTTTCCATTTCAATGGAATAATACTAATGTTGGAGGATTTTAATTTGTGATTTTTTTCAAGTTTTATGCATTAAATAGTTTGATATTTTATAGTTCTAGTTAATTTCTTTAATTCTTTAATTTTATTTGAAATATGTTAGGAACTATGTGTGATTAACACCATGCCTATTTGCATTTTCCCATTAAAAATAATATCTAGATTAGGTATTTCCCATTCTCCTTTAGACTCTTTCCCTATGTGACTAAATCTAGAGCCATCATGGAACTTACCATATAGTGGTGCAATTGTAGTTGGGCGTGTTTTGGTCCTAACAGCATTGGTGTAGGCCATTTATTCTAAAGGTTTTATTTTATTCCCTACCCTCTCTTCCTTTTGATGATTATTTTTAAACAAGTGATTTTTCCCTCCCTTTTTATAAATGGTGAATTGAAATACAATAGAACTCATAATTTTTATTTGTTGAAAATAGTTTAACTAGAAGTGTATAAGTTTGGTGTTAGTTATAAAATTAGTATTGAGCCTTGTTATCACATATATTTTGCACCCATCCCTTGATGTAATAGCTCATTGTGAAAATATATAATGATACAATGGGAAAACCTCTAAGCTATAGGACCTTGGTAAACTGAGGTTAACCTTTGGAGAAGGCCAGCTTTCTTTCACTAAATTTGTTACAATTGATAAAATACCAATTTTATAGAAATTCCACTTCTTTAGCGTTCTTGCTTCTAAACTAGGGTTTGAATGTGGAAAAGAGTTTAAGCATGAAAATTTTAAAACTAAAAATGGTGATTGCATCAAATATTTTTGTATTGGATTCTAATTCTTGATGAAATGAACACAAAATAACATAAAATAGATTTAAATTTATTTGAGCACAAACTCATGCAAACTAAAAATTAGAGGAAATATTTTTGTTATTTTTCATATAAGGGAAAAGATTATTTTATTTTAATAAAAAAATATTTTAGAAGGGTATAAAATACCATAAATTAATTCTTGTGATTGAAATAAAAATTAAAACATCCACAAATATTCAAATAACTTGCATACAGAAGGATTTATCATATAAGAAAGGCAAAATTTTCAATTTATTTCATTCTCTAGGTTACAACTTGTAAAAAAATACATTTAAAATGTAGAATAATATTACTAAAATATATATATATATAGATTGGTATATAGGTTCTTACCCATATTTATATAAAATGTCTCATAAAAGAGATGTAGTTATCAAAACTTCAACACCCAGTAGAAGAAACATGAAAATTTATAACTTCATGCAAAAAGAGGAATGATCTTCTATTCATGGAATCCTTTGACTTTATAAAAAGGTTTGGAAAGTAACATGCAATATATGGGTGTGATCCTCATCTTGGTATGGTATGGATAGACTTGAGAAAACTTCTTGCAATGTCTTTATTTCTCCTCCATGCAACTGTAAATGCCTCTTCATGCAAATGGGGTACCAAATTAGAACTCAATGTTTAATCAAAAGATAACTTAGAAATGACTCAATTTATTTTTTTGCAAAACCCTAAGTTGAGATTTTCAAGTGAGACTTTTACAACTTAAAAGTCATATAACTTTGTCAAAACTAAAATTATAATTTTCAATATATGATTTTACAACTAAAAGTAACTATAACTTGTCAAAATGAAAAGTGTAATTTGTAAGTCTAATTTTTACAATTTCCAACCTATCAAAATATAAAGTGTAAAATACATGTCTCTTTCTTAAAAAGAAATATAAAAGATAGTTGTAATTTTACAATATGCAAATTTACAATGTTTATATAATAATGAAAGTATAATATATGAGAATGTTTAACATAAATAATTAATCAATTTCAAATACTTCATATGCCTCTTTTTATTTCTCACACTACAATTTTTAAACATATGCATCAAAATATTTGAAGATCTCCTAGATTATTACTTCATCCGTGAAAAAAGAGTAGAGGTTAGTAATCTCACAATCTGATGATGTGTCAAAAAGTTACCTCCTTAAAGCCCTAATTTCTTGCATATCTTTACCCATCTTCTCCAAAATATTGTGATACATGATATAGTGATGGATGGAACTCAAGGTAAAGACTATATATTTAGAAGATTCATTTTCTACCAATTCTTTGAGTTTTATCTAGACCTCCTCTACTGAAAGGAGGTTATCTTCATAATTTTTTGGCCTACATTACAATTTATTCAACAAATTTTATATGTCATATAGCATGTCAATGGCCTTGTCATGGGCAACCTTAGCCTTATCTGTAGCCTTTGTGAGAAACTTTATCTTGAATTATGTAGCTCTATCTAATTATTCCTACTCTCCACGCTTTATTAGTATCCCTTCAACAAAGAGGATGTCTATATTAATCAATTCTATAACTATAAATTTGGAATAATAGAGATTCAAACATATTATTTCTCCCTCATATTGGTTAACTAGTTCTCTCAAGGTGAGCCTTATTTCCCTTAAAACTATATAGTGTTCCATTATCATATTAATAATATAATTAACCTTGGAGATGATCTCCTCTAACCATTCCTTATTATCCCTTACTATGCTTGTAATTTTAGTCACCACATAATTGTTGCCTAATCTAGAATTTGGGTGACTAGCTATGTTGATTCAGGTTGTGTTGATGGACCACTGTGCTCTATGAATTTATTTAGTCCAACTGTATGTTGTTCAACCTTATTTTTCAACTCATATTTAGTGACCCTATCACTATATATTTTATCAAAGATGTATTTTAATCAAGATTAAAAATCATTATTTAAACCATCCCTCATTGGATTTCTAAGGTAAATCTTTGATATCGTATAGTCCCCCACCACTAGATATTATTTTTATTTATCTAGTGGTGGAATAAAATATCCACATATCTCTCCCCTTCTGAATCACACAATATTTTGGAGAAGGTGTAGGGAGTAATCTTGGATTTCTTCTTTATGCCTAAAAGACCAAAATCTTGTGTACTTGGGGAAATCATTTGATTTCATTTATTTCCCACTATTTTTGCTAACCAATTGGGGGTAGCATCTTGATGTGTAGACACTATCACTTAAGCATCTATCACTAAAGTTGTTACACAAGTAGGCATGGTGACAAGTGTTAAATCATGTGTGAATTTTATCACTAATTGCTTGGCAGATGCTTGTATAGTTTCATCTCCATCAGTAGGTTACAAATCCACATTTGTATTAAGGACCTATTTTTCACCTATATCCATTAAAGGGTTTAGGGAAACTATGGAAGTGGAAGAGGTGAGAATAATGGTAAAAATTGTGTCTACTAGGGGTGTAGGATATGGAATTGATATCAATGGAGGAGTAGACACTGGGACTTGGTACTTGGGAACTAGTGTAAGTGTGGAATCTAAACCATTAAATGAATCAATTAAATGGGTTGTGCCACTTAGGGATTGTAAGGTAGGGAAGATGAAATGGGATGAAGATGAGGTAGTACTTATCCTAAGAGTTGGGATGGATAGCAAAATTGAAGTCAAGATGATTGAGTCCACAACTATATACTATTGAGTTGTACTAGAAATCAATGGGGATGGAATGGAAGGAATTGTAAATGGAATGGAAGGAGGGATTGAAATGAAAGGAGGGAGTGAAATTTTGGGAAGGGAAAGTGGAGTGGAAAACTAAGTATCCATTGAAGGGGGACCTTGAGTGTCCATTTGACTTAATTTAACTAGTTGTAATGGACTTATCATTGTGGGTAAAGTAGTAGGAATTAAGGGTTGAACCACTAGATGTGTAAGGGGGGTGTAGAGAGGAAGTGGAGGTGTTAAATCTGTAGGAATAATATAAATATGTGGGGGATTAATTATAGAGATAGGGGTTGTGACTATCACTGATATGGGGGTTGAAGTTGGTGATGCTCCAACTATAGTTGTGTCTTCAAATGAGATGATGATTGGTTGGTCCATTTCTACTCCATTTTTTACTAGATTTCCCCTTCTTTACCTTAGATTTCTTCTTCTTATGAGAGATCACTTGCCTCTTTGATTGTTCTCTTGTTGCACCACTAGGGCCCTCTATTGATGAATGAATTCCTTCTTCCTTGAGATTTAATATCTTCTTTATGATACTATGTGATACTATGTGTATCCTTGGTCATTAGGCCCATTTACTTCCAATCCAATTAATCATTTTTTTGATCACATGTGTTTTTCTATTTATCAAAGATAAAGATTCAGGGACTGAACACCTTATTAGTGGAAGGGGTTGAATGATGATCTTCTTATAGTAGTTATAGTCCAATAGGGACTCATCATCCACCAAGTCCTCAGGGATTGGTGACAAATTAAATTCTTTAATATATTCTAAGGTCATTCTAGAATGGTATTTCAATCTAAAGTTCTCTTCATATTCTAAATCCTCCCAATAATCTTCAAAATATGGAATGTGGGAATAAGTGGAAAATTCCTAGTGTATTGGTGATGTTACCATAAACATGTTAGTATGGCCTTGCCTCTAAATCCCTTAGTGTCATCTATGACATCTCTGCTTCAACACACTTGACTTTGAGTAGGCAGGGGCATGTATATCTACCAATACTAATTGGGAAATGAATTCCTAACTTATTCTTGTTGGATAGAAGCTTATGGGTATTAACAAGTTGCCTTACTAGCTCCATCAATGCCCACTTATCACTAACATATTTTGGGAGTGTGTAGGGGTAGCCACTGAATCTATATACACTGATATCAGAATAGGTGTGGAACTAAATGAAGTAATATCCCTAATGGGTGATTTCTATAGTACTTCTAAGAATATTATTATCCCTAGGTCTTTGTCAAACATTATAATGATGCAATAGATGAATGCATTACTGAATCTCCTAAAGTGTTATAGGTTGGCCTCCAAATTGAGGTCAAGATAATAGTTATAGGCTCTACTTATCTCACCAAGTACTGTGTTGAGACTTGGGAAGGATCATCCTTTGGCTAATATGTACATAAGGTAGGAGGTCATGAAATTTTTTCCTAGGATTTAAACATCCATCAATTGCTTATATAGAGATTCACTAATGAGTTAGGCCTAATTGAAGTATTGTACATTTTGAAAAATGACCCAAATGTATTGGTACATCCACTCTTGGAAGCTCTTGGCATCTGAACTACTAGTATTCATGTGTGACAAAATCATTATATCTCCCACCTCATCCTTGAAGTTAATTCTTACCAATGTCTTTAATAATCTGGTGGAGGCAACTTTGGGGGTCTTAATCCATTATTTTTTAAATATTATTTGACATCCCTCTATATTATCTTAAAATAATTATTGGGATGTCTCTAGATTTATGTCATGATAACTTTCAAACTCGAGGATCACAAAAATTGAATCTATGAAATCTGGGTCCAGATTCAAAATCTTTTCCCCTTTGTCATTCAAGACCTCTCTTTTATCAGCATCATTGTGTTGTGCTAGTGTTAACACTAACTCAAGGCTTTGTATTATCCAAGGTAAATTTGTTTCTTATGGAAATCTAGAGTCATAGATACTCTAGATCCAACCATTCTTGAACTTTGCATTTATCCATGACCATAAGTCCCCTAAGCCTATATTAGTGATCTTAGTAGTGTCAGATTCTAGGTTGAGAGTCACCCTAGGGATTTTTGATTTAAACTTAATCTCCTTCATAGACATGAATTCTAGAGAGATGCTTAGTGAAAACCAACTAAAAAAAGTTGGTGGGATTTGGGGGTGCTTGTAGTAGGTATAATCTCTAGTGGATATTGGAGGTGCTCTATACATGTCTAAAGTTTGATGGAACTAATATTTTTTCTGAGCAAGTGATAACTCGATAGAACTAAGAAGTGTTTTGAGTAATAGGAATGTATAATAGAACTTGGGACTATTTTGAGTAGGTTAAAATCTCATGAGGATGGGAGGTGCTTAAAAAAGGATGAAATCCTAGAGAAATAGGAGGTGTTTGAAACAAGTCCAAAGTCTATGAGGACTTGGAGGTATCATTGAAGGAATATTCTAAATGGTTATTAGTAATATACATAGGTATATTCAATTTGATATGATTTTAAAAATCATAGGTTTGAATGTGAAATCTTAAGTAAAACTCTAAGGCTTTATATAATGAAATCTAGGAACTCTACTATTTGAATAAACTTTGAAAAATATGACCTATAGTACACCTTTATCATGACCACAAGATGAAAATGTTGATAAAACTAAATGAAACTTTAAGCAATGAAAAAACCATAATAAATTATAGTCAATTCTTATAGGAAATGAAAAAAAAAACTTAACAATTACAAATTGCAAGAAATGATGGCAGAAATGCAAGAAAGACCAAGGAATATCGTGTAGGGGTAAAAATGGCATGGCATTTTGACTGTAGATGTGGATTGAAATGTGGCTCAAGGTTAAAGGCATGGTCATGGTTTGACATCACTATTAGAGCTCAAAATCTCAATTAAAAATTAAATAATGATTTTAAAATCCCCAAATTTCCATTATTTATACACTAAAAACCCTATAATTAATGTAGCCATGGAGGTAGTTGGTAGTGAAAATTTGGAGTTCTAATGCAATTTTATAATTTTTCAATTTTGTAAGTTACATGTTGACCTCAAGATTCTATGGGAAGTGTAGGTAAACTTGTTTGGAAATGGGAAGGTGGAACCCTTAATGCAATTTATAATTTCTCAACATTATAAATTGCATTTGGAGTTTTGGATTCTATGACTTAGGTTGTTGGCAGGATCCATAACCTAGATTGTAATTTACAATTTGAAAAATTGAAAATTGCTCTCCAAGCTGTAGATTATATTTGAAGTCTTTCATAGGAATTGAAACTCTAAATGCAATTTTAAAAAATGTAAATTGTATTTTGAATTCTATATTTCATGGGGTGTTTGTTTTGTGAGATCTAGGACTCTACTTGTAATTTACAATTTTGCAAAATTACAAAGTCCAAATAGTTTCTAGATTCCATCGATTAATGTATTGTGGGATCCAAAACTAAGGATACAATTTACATTTTTGTAATTTTCAAATTAAATTCATAACTCTAGATTCCATCGATTAGTGCATTGTAGGATCTAGAGCTCAAAAATCAATTTACAATTTTACAATTGCAAATTGCATCTAGAGTTTTAGATTCTGTAATATAAAGAAAATATGTGTTTTTGGTCAATTCAAGGGATTTTTTCAAAAAATTATCTGGTATCCCTTAGGGTGTCTAATTTTTTGATATATTGGTCAAAAATATCAATAAGCCTCTTTTGGTAGCATTATATCTCTTGGAGATTTATTTCAAACATTCTATTTAATGGAGCCCAATACCTACAATGCATGCCCTATATTGTCTTAGCAACAATCTTAAAATGAAAATATGATTAAAAAAAGATTAATGTTGGTTATAATCCGTAACATTGACTAGAAAAAACTAGTTCTAGTAGGAAATTGGGGAGGGTGGTTGGATGAGTCAACACATGGTTGAGATAAATGTGTAAAATATCTAGGTGAGGTGTAAAATCTGAATTATTAATTTTTTTTTTAGGATAAAAGTGTACATATTTGATTAGTTTAACAATTACTTAATTACTCAAATTTTGGATGGAAATAGTGTTAATTTGAATTTGAATTGTAGAAGAGGGAGGGTTAGTTTGTCAAAGTGAATTTTGATACTAGATGGTGAAATTTAGGTGTCTACATTTTCCCCTATTTTAAATGGTGTTAAAAAGCAATATTATTTCAAATAATAATAAACAAAGAAGAGAGTTGATGATTGTGAATAAAATTTTGACCTAGATAAATTAAAATGATAGAGATGATTCCCCCTCGAGGTTTTATGTGGTAAATTAGATGAATGCTCAAAATAAATCAAGATAATAAAGTGGTTATAATGAAAGTCATGAATAAATTGAAGAATTAAAACCAATATCATACTTTTCAATATGAAATTACATAAAATGGTTTTTCCCTAGTTTATAAACTAGAGAATATATCAAAAAAAAAATATTTTAAATTTATTAACTACATGCTTGGATGGTGATCAGGACTCAAGGGTCACAAGAGTAGACATCAAAATGATATATCTTGACAATGGTAAGTTATACGTAAGAAATTTAAAAAAATAGATTTTCCAATATGTTGATAAAGTTTAAAATATTGATAATTACAAGTAGTTATAAATATGTGTAGACCTCAATTAATGGCCAGCTTGAAAATTTGGGGAAAAATGAGTGAAATTTTTGAAAATAATGGGATGGGGGAAAATATTTGTATAATGGGGTAGGTTATAAATAAGGGCAAGGGAAATTTCAAAATAATTTATGCATATTTATTTTATTTATGATTGATTGTTAGATTATTTTATTGTGAAGTTACTCTAGGTCTATGGATAATAATGGACCGTATTCTTATGCAACAACATCACAATGAGTAGGTGAAGAGATACTAGATAATAGAGAGGAGAGAACACTTAATAAGTATGATTTTGAGTTTTTATTATTATTTTTAAGGTATTTATTTCATATTAAAATTAGGGTGAATTATTTTGAAATTATCCCATTAATAGATTCGATAACAAAAGTGATGAACTCATTGAAGCAAATAATGAAATTATTAAATGTTGTAGTGAAATTGTTAGATATTGTAGTGAAATTATGATGGTAGAATTATATAATATGGGTAAAAAATTCATTGACTACAACATTGAAATCATTCATTTCAATAGTTAAATTATTAAATGTAGTAGCAAATTCATTAGGGTTAAATGGTAAAGGGTGAATAGTGAATTTGTTGACTACAATAGTGAAATCATTCGTGTTAATAGTGAAATCATTGGATGTAGTAGCAAATTCATTATGGGAGATAGGGATTAGGATTAGTTAGAATATGTACATGATTGGTTGGGTAAGGTGGGTATTTTTAGAATTTAGCTAAATTTAGAATTAACATTGTGTTGATATGAATATGTGCAAGAGGTATTATCTATTTTAGACACATGATAGTAGAGGTTTAGAGCACTGATATAGATCAATAGGTTTATAGAGTATG